>OZ005650.1:167730925-168326822 GCA_963930645.1 Salticus scenicus | reverse complement strand
AAGTTTTAAAACTGTCTCTTTACATTTTTTATTGATTACACAGCTGGTATGGTGAGGTATGAGAAAGTGGCACAAAACATATCCTCAAAAAACAAATATTAATATTACATTATTTACATGATTTCTGGAATGCTTCCCTTTAAAAATATTCTACCACAAAAATAATGACATATTTTTTTCCCGTCAAACTACTTTTATATATATATATATATATACATGATTGCCAAGGATAATTTTATTTATAACTAACTTCCTTATATATCTAAACTTTTCCAGATATCTAAGTTTCTATTGAACTTTCTTTAGGCTAATAATAATCATATTTTTAGATGACTATAAAAAAAAAAAAAAAAAAAAAAAAAAAAAAAAAAGATGAAAAAAAAAAAAAAAAAAGTTCATTTTCGTAGTAATAATAAAAATTAATCACTTCGGGATCTGAAGCTGCTTTTTCACTATTAATCGTTCATTTCCTGTTTGAAATATGCCCGAGGTTATTTCATAATTAAAGAAGTTTCTTTTTATTATAATTTCCCATCGGAAAAAAATAATATTTTATTTCTTAATAGAAAACTAAATTAAAGGAAAGATATGCAAAATTGTGTTTTGAATACCTTATGTGGTATCAGAAAAAGGTTTTCGAATATGATAGGAGAATATACAATACCTTATATTACATAATATATAAGTTTATGTGTGTATATGATTGTATGTATGTGTGCATACATGTATATATATAGTAACGTATTCATAGAAACAGAGGATAACATGTGAAAATAAATTGGGAAAAGTTTAAGTTATATGTTGGAGAAATAGTTATCTGTTTCGGATATGAAAGACGAAAAATATATTTTGTTAAATTTTAATGGTTTAATAATAATAATAAAAAAATGTAGACTTTTTTTTTTTCAGGGTATTGTTAACTCATTAGGCGCCAATGCTCCCATTTTGGGAACACAAGTTTCATAATTTTTTGCGTAAAAACTTATTAGTCGATTTTTATTTTCTTTATTGTATTTTAAAGTTCATTTCATGCTTAATATTACTATTTTTTTTTTTTTACCTCAATATATATTTATTTTCTTATCCAATTTTCCTTTCAATTTGTGCAAACATTATTAGATTTCGCACTTTCATTTTATCGCTATTTTAAAAATATTAATATTTTTCAAAAATGTTTAGTTCTATGTTAAATATTTCAAAATAAGGCTATTTTAAAATAATTAATTCATAAACTATTTATAAAAAAATTTTAAGTTATAATTAATGAGCATTTTTCTTAATGTTCCCAATTTGGGAGCATTGGCGGGAAACGTAGTTTTGTACCCTCGATCTAAAATGAACTCGTCTTTCCTCCCCTCACTTTGCTTTTGTTTAGGAACGAATAGCTTGTGCTGACCTTGATTTTTTTTTTTCTTTTTTTCTGTTGAAAGAAGTTGAATTTGTCATTTGTAAAAGAATTTTTTCCAAATTTGCGTAAAATGTGCATTTGAGTAAACATGTCTTCTAAATTTTTAACTGTTGATCAAGCTCTAGAATATTTTAATGAACTCGATAGTGATGAATTCTCTGATGATCCAGAATTAATTTGTTTGCCACCCGAAACATCGGTGGTTACTGATGAAGAAGACATTGCTGAAAATAATTTGTGTGATGAAATTCCTGTCGACATATCTGGTGAAATTGAAACTAATCTCAAAAGTTTAAATGATGCTGATTCAGACAAGGATTATAATTTACCAAAGAATGAAATAACGAGTAAAACTCAAACAAAATCAAGGAGTAGTAGAAAAAGAAAAAGGAATAAAAAAAATGAAATAGAGAATCCAAGAAATGAAAAGGTTAAATTTGATTGGTCTCCTGCGAATTTGATAGAAATTCCTTCTATTGAAATTGAGAGTTTGGAAGAAACATTTCCAGATCTAATAAACAAAACTCCATATCAACTTTTTAGAATGTTTTTCGATGATGAAATATTTGACATATTGATAGAAGAAAGTATTAGATATGCAACCCAAAAGAATAATCTCAACTTTTCACTTACTAGACAAGAAATGAAAAAATTTTTAGACATAATCCTTTTCAGCGGTTATCACTCTTTGCCCCAAGAAGATATGTATTGGAATAAATCAGATGACTGTTATATTCCTTTCGTATCTGAAGCAATGTCCAGACAACGTTTTCGTGATATTAAAAAATATCTTCATTTATGTAACAACGATAACCTAGATCTAAGTGATAAAGTATTTAAAGTTAGAGGATTCTTGGAAAAATTTTGTTTAAAATTACAACAGTTTGGAATATTTTCTGAATGTTTGAGTGTAGATGAAGAAATGATTCCGTACACTGGACATCATACGGCAAAAATGTTTATGCGTGGTAAGCCTGTTAGATTTGGCTATAAAATATGGGTTCTTGCCTCGTCTGATGGGTATCCTTTCAACCTCCAAATTTATACAGGAAAACGGAAGGAGACAAATAATTCAGATACACTACCGCTTGGCACTCGCGTTGTATTGGATTTATTAAATTGCGTCCCATTTCCTCAAAAACATAAAGTATATGTTGATAACTTTTTTACTTCTCTGAAATTATTGAGTGAGATGCGCAAAAAAGAATTTCGCATTACTGGAACAATACGAGAAAATAGACTTCAAAATTGTCCTTTAAGTGATTCAAAGGCTTTGAAAACTAGTATGTTGTGGCCACCACAAGACTTTCTTCTATATTTTCCTATACATATTCAATCAGTAACAATATTAAAAAAAAAAAAAAAAAAAAAAAAAAAAAAAATTTTCTTTTTCTTTTTTTCTTTTTTTTTTTTTTTTTTTTTGTGAAAATTAATACATATTCAATCACTAACAATAATTAAAAAAAAAAAAAAAAATCAAATTTTTTTTCCAAGTTTTTTTTTTTTTTTTTTTTTTTTTTTTGTTAAAAGTAAAAAAAATCGATAACTTTGTTTTAAATTATCACAGATTTATGGTTCAACCATTCGTTTTAAAGGTATTGACGAGATTTTTCGAATGATACCCATCTTCAAAATTTAACCCCCCCGGGGGGGTACTTCCCCCCCAGGGGGGGAACCGATGCCCCCCCATGCACAATTTTTTTTTCCTAGTTAACTACTACTATCATCAATAATTCAAATTAATTTTACAATCACAAGTTTAAAATAACTCTCATTATGCCCATTTATACGGAATTTTGTCCTATGCTGCCATGTTAAAAATTTGCATAAAATGCGATTACAGCGTCACCTGTTGAGCTATTGATCCCCAAATCTAATGGGCACCAGTTCATGTCAGGGTGCAACTAAATACCAAGTTTGGTTAAATTTCATTCATATGTTCGTGAGATACAGCGTCCACAAAAAAATGATACAAACACACAGACAGACAGACAGACAGACAGACAGACACACAGACAGACAGACAGACAGACATTTTCTAAAAACTATCAATTCGTGTTCAGGACATCCCAAAACGTGTAGATCCGTCAAAAAACGGAGGTCGAAAATTTTCGCGAATCCAATACTTTCTCTATATTACATATAGAAGAAAGTAAAAAAAGAAAGAGGAACATTTGAAATTTTAACTACAGAAAGTGTTAGTGTTGTGAAGTGGAATGACAATCACGTAGTTTGCCTCGCATCTAACTTTGAAACATCTGATCCATTAGGAAAAGCAAAGCGGTGGAGTAACGTGGAAAAAAAAAAGATTGATGTAAAACAACCTCACATTGTAGCGTCTTATGATAAACACATGGGAGGTGTTGATTTATTAGATCGATTTTTGAGTCAATACCGCCCAAAAATTAAAGGAAAGAAATGGTGGTGGCCTTTTTTTACCAATACAGTAAATATGGCTGTAGTAGCAGCATGGAGAATACACAAAGGATGCAAAGGAAATCTTTCGCAATTAGAATTTTTGCGATCTATTGTAACAGCCCTTATGAAAACAGAAGATGTTACTATTAGTTATAATCGACAAGGACCATGCGAAGAGGTAAATGTGGATGTGAGATTTGATAATATCAATCACTATATTGAAGGTGCCAATAAACAATCCCGATGCAAAGTGTGTAAGAAAAATACACGTCATTACTGTATCAAATGTAAAGTAATGTTACACAAAAGTTGTTCATTTCAATTTCATACTAAGAAATAAAAACATAGTATGTAAGTAAGTTGATTATATTCATATTAATATATAAATATAACTTTTTAAGTTCTCTTATAAATTTACGTATAATATAAATGTTATATCTAATATATATATTTTATAAATTTTATATATTTTATAAAATAGCCAAATGTTAAATATATTCGTATAAATGAATAAATTTCATTGTATAGTAAGAAATATCCTTCATAAGTTATAAAACAAAGCTCCAATAGTCATGTAGCAACTCATTTTTAAAAATCAAAATTAGACCCCCATTAGGCGCCAATGCTCCCATTTTGGGAACAAGCTTGTTTCAGCAAATTTCTAACAATTTCATTCAAATTTTTAGTGAAAATGTTTAATGACCTTAAATTATCCCAAATTCACTCATTAGTTAAAAATTATTTCATTTTATTCACATAGCGGCGCTTAATGGGTTAATCTCGTTATCTTTAGAATGCAAAATTTTATCAAAATTCTTGAAAGATGTTTTTATATATTTAATTATTTGTTTTTATGACAGCTACTGATATAACGATTTGAAAAAAAAAATAATAATAATTGTGAAGCTTTTAGATTCATAAAAAGAATTTCCTATTAATTCTATTAAATTAACATTTTAGAACAAGAACGACCGAATCGTGTGCATGGAAATCGAAATGTGATTTTTTTTTTTTTTTTTTATTGTCCTGGGCAAAAATAAAATAGATTTAAAAATAAATAAATAAATAAATAAATATGCATACATATATAAAGGGTGCAAAGAAAAATTGAAAGGAAGCTTTTATATCTGCAACTATTCCAATTTATTATGTATATATATTTTTAAATGTAAACATTTACGATATGGTATGTTTAATTTTTTTTTCTAAACTACACAAACTAACTCCCTAGATCCCTATAGTCACATTTACCAAAAGTTGACACTCATTCTAAGAAAAATAACAGAAAAAGGGTCACTTTTGTGCACTTTAAAGTTTGTGTTTTGTTTCGGATTTTATCAAGAATTTTTGAACCAAATCCTCAGTGAAGGCCAAAAATGAAATATCTTGGTCAATTGCGTGTACACATAAGTGGAACTTCTTGTGTTATATTTTTAGGACGTGTGGCAACTTTTACTAAACATAGGGGACTTGGGGACTGTGTAAAAAGTTAATTTTTGAAATTAAATATATTTTTTAAAACTTTAAACATGCTATATCATAAATGCTTGCATTTTTGAAACATTTTGTAATTAGAAGTATATGTCTGAGAGAAATGCTTGTGTAGATAAAGGCCTCTTCCCGAATGCGATTTGCACTCTGTATATGCTATTTTTATATATTTATATATATATATATATTAACACGACCAAAATTAAGACATATTTTCTGACATTTATAAATTAATATAACTTGAATGATTATGGCTTATGTCAGCAGAAAATATTTGGTGCTTATTAGTGAACGCTTGGAAGCTGAAAAATTTCTTTTCAGTACATTAGAATGAAACATTATTAAGTTTACACTAGCATTGTGTCAAAGCCGTATATGCACCAAATCAAGAAGAAATTTAGAAAAAACATGCAGATATAAAGGTTAAACTTAACTTCATTTTCTATATCTATTGAAATAAGTTCAATCGACCGTATTTTGAAACTTTCAAATAAATGTGAGTCACTTATTCTTTTAAAAATTGAAGAATACTACAATTTGCTAACCCCTTACCTGGCGAGGAAAACTTTGGAGTTTCACTTCCCAGTGCCACCGTACTCTCTCAACTCTAAAATGCGTAAATCCTTAAAAAAAACTGTCAAGATCACTTTTATGGTTATTTGATTTCATTCGCAAGTCTTGTGAGTATTGTGAGTAGTTTTACTGGTAACAGTGAGATACAAATGATCATTCTTCGGAAAAACGTATATAAGCCCTGGACAGTTAAGGGATTATAATTCTATTTTCAATATTTTATGTAATTAAGCCAATTACTCATAATAAACTTTCCAAGTTTTGTGGTAAATATATATATATATATATATATATATATATATATATATATATATATAAAGAATAAGAAAAAGAAATCGAAAACGCATACAGAAATTGTTTTTAGAATAATTTAAAGTTTTTGTTTTATTTTCTCATACAAGCATTAACCTTTGCAGTAAAAATGATGATAAAATGTATATAAAATGTATATAAAATGTGTGAGTATATTTAATATTCTTATCGCCATCTATTTACATACACACACAAAATAAATAAATAAATAAAAATTACACGCACAGACACAAGCACATACACACACATACATATATCTGTATAGACAGATAGATAGATAGATAAATGAACTGATAGAGAAAAAGAGAGAATCTGAAAAAATGCACAATTTTTTTTCAAGGATTAGTTTTCGTTCTTACATATATGTCATGAAAAAATACGAAAACACTTAACTGTCATCCTTCCATCATAATTATTTACTTACTTATTGCACTTATAAAAAGCACTTACTGTAATTCATCTCAAGATTAATTTTAAATAATTATTTCTATTTTTATTTATTTATTTATTTGTTTTAGAAATTTCAGCGATAAATCGATTTTTTTTTTTTTTTTTAGGTAAATGAGAAATCCACTTAAAATAATAAACATTAATAAACGAAAAATATAATCCTCCTTTTTTTTTTTTTTTTTTTTTTTTTTTTAATCTACTATTTTTTTTTTCCTTTTGTTATAAAAATTTATATTTCTAAACACAACAACAAATAAAAACAAAATTTCTACGAAAACAATATCTTCTTTTCTAATTTTAACGTATATGACGCAATGCTGGAATATTTGTGAGTTATAGATTAAACATTTGCTGAAACGATTAATGAGCTTTTATTTCCTTTTCTTTTTCTTTTTTCTTTTCTTTCTTTTTTTTTTTTTTTTTTATCTGATAAGTTAGTAGCCTACATTTTTGCAATACGATTTCAAACTGTTATTTCGTTTCATGCTTCACATCTCGGTAACTTTCATCTTACTAAACATGTCACACTAAGATTTTGCCCAGCGACTACCATTCCATTTTTATCACAGTAATGAAATTTTTTGACCCACCATTTTGTTTATCCGACGACTTCTGCCTATTTTTTTTATCCGATTGAACAGATCATTCTCGAATTATGTCCAAAGTTCCTCTGCCTATTTTTTATACAAACATCTTTTTTTGGGGCTTCTAATACGTTTCAAAACTTCCGTTCATGTGCGAATCCATCGGGTAAGGCACCAGCACTGGCAGTGAGAGAACCGAGCCAGTATAGCCCACGCTGAGAAAACGCTACCGCAGGCAGAGTTGATCCCGATCGAGGATCATGTGCGAATTCGTCTGTTCCTGAGGGTGTGTAGCGCGCCAGGTTTGACGCTATCAGTGGCATTGTTTTCTCAAACCTACCATATCGCGGATGGAGAATGCGCTGCGGCAGGTATCTGAATCTCTTTTTAAAAATTTGACCAACTTCAAATTTTTGAAAATTTAGATTTAAAAGTTTTTTAATTAAATATAACTGTCAGTAAAGCGCACAAAGCCCGATAATATATACGTATATATCAAAGACACAGAGAGGGAGATAAGTACAACCAGATACTAGTTTTATAACACTGTTACATCATAGGTTGTTGCACTTAAATCACTGTTGAAGATACTTTTGCACAATTTTATAGTTATATATTACTAATTTTGTTATACCGATATTAATTTAATACCAATTTAATTTTTTACTGAATTCTTTAAAAGATAGTTATTTAATATTTTTAAGGTTTTACGTTTATGTATAAATCTTTTTATTATTATTACTATTATTATTCTGTATACAAATGTTTATTCGTGTGTAAAAAAAAAAAAATTGAAGCTTACGTGAAAATATTTGAAAGTTCATTCTTATAACCGACGCTAGAATGAATTTTATTCTGTTTCTCTCTAAAAATCTAACGTGAAATATGAAATAGTTTAAACGGTTCGTTAGATTCTCATGCAAATTCTGTTTTGGAAATCCCAAAAATATATAAATAAAAATTTCAGATTCACAGTTACAGCATGACAGGAATCTATTAATTATTTTTAGGTGTTTAAAAAACTAACGGTTGCTACATTCAATTAACTGAATATATATATTTTTTTTTTCATTGTGATTTAAAAAAAAAAAAAAAAATGGAATTGTGTAAATTGTGTAATATTTATTATGGATCATTAAAATGAATTCATAGTTTTTATAGTTTGAAATAATTATTTCTATAGAATGACAGAAAAAATAGTCTCACAATCTTGCTCCAAACATAATCAAAGAAGAAAACTCAGAATACACAATTTTGTTCTCAGTAACACATTATGATTTTACAATTTAACGCAGATTTACTGCGAAAATTATTTTAAAAATGTCTACAAGAAAAATCTTTAAGAAATTCATGTCTATTTTATTTATCTTAAAAAATGACTAATAATACAAGTAGGTGCAAACTTCTATGAATGCAAGGAAATCTGAAAACAGACCGGAAGATTATCCCTCTGCTTTTTATGATATATCATCAAACTCGCGATTTCAGCGATTTTTGCGGATCAACTACTACCAGGAAATGTAAAAATAGCGGCAAAAAAAGTTTAAAGTAAGTATACGTTCTTTTTCAACGGTCATTTTTTTTTAATACTTATATTTTTTAAAGTTTTATTCCTTTGAATTAGTTTATTTGTATTAAAAAATACTATAATTTTTATAAAGTCTCTGAAAAAATACTAAAACTATAGTAAAATCACCTATGATTTTTCTAAAAATCACAGTTACGTAAAAGAAAAAATAATTAAAAATAATTAATATTTAAAAATAAAATAAAAATAATTTTACTGAGAAAAGTTTGATTTTAGATTTAAACTACTGTTATATGTTTGTATGTGACAGTTTAAGAGTTATGTGCTACGAAACTAATTGTATTGAAAAATTCCTGAAAATTTCAAGACATTTCTACCTTTCTAACACCAGAAAGTGAAAAATTTTTAAGTTACTTTCTTAAAAGAGAAGTTCAAACCTGGATAATAATGCTGTAAATATTTATGCCAAATTTTATAACTTTTAAATATTGAGATCATGTTTTGATATCAGGTTTTCATGATATCATGGAGATATCATGTTTTGCCGTAAGTCGTATACATAAATAAATTCTGTTTCTGCTGTCGTGTATTTTTTCAAACGTCATAACTCGGGTTCTATTTACTCTGAAAACAGATAGAGAGCAAATAGAACTAAACAAAATTCAAACAGATCATTAAAGCTAAAGGTTTGAAAATTATTGCTAGATAAAACTCGAATAATATGCTTTTTCATGAAAATCATGTATCAAAATTATGCGTATACCTTAAGGGAAACCTTTTGTTTTAATCTTTATTTTAAAATTTTAAAAGGAAGTAACTTGAGAGAAAATATATATATATATATATATATAAAATAATCTTTAAAAAATATGTTTTTAATCATTTGATTTTATAAGACAAAAGTAAGATAATTCAGATATTGATATTTCCAAAAATATTTTCTTTTTTTGTTTTAATAATGATTTAAATGGATAAAATGAATAAGAATCCCTCTAAAATAAATTTGATGCTAAAAAATGAAAAATAGTAATTAATTGTGAATGGTATATATATTTCATTTTTAATTATTCAAAGATTGGAAAAACAAATTTTAATGGCTTTAGATATAAATTTATAGACGATTTGTATGACGGCATGTATTAATTATCGAAATTTGGTCATTAATTTACTTACTTTGCTGATTTTAAAAGAAATTTCAAAGCAATATGAAGCATTGCATGCTTTGTTTCATAACAGAATAATTTTGCATTTTACTTACAGGCAAGGGAAATGGTGATTAATCATACAATGTAAAAAAAGTAACAAATTATATATTTATATAATAGATAGGTTTTTAAGAGAAGTGCCATTTTGATTGAAATCTTGTGTTCTTCCTAGTTCAAACTTTGTGTTAGTTTGATGTCCAAAAATGTATGAACTCCCAAAATATGCTTTTGGATTTTAAAAGGAATAATCTAAAAATCTATCTCATTGTCTGTATTCAAGGAATTTTTTAGAAATATTAAGTAGAAAGTACATACATAAAGAGCTGGGAAACAATGAAATAAAATAAACATGAGTAACACTATACGTAAATACAAATCAAGTTTATTAATGAACTTTATCCACCATTTTTAACAAAGTGGCGTATATATTAAGCTAAGCGGGCCACTTGAAAATTTAAAATCACGATAACTTCCGAAATAATACTCCAAATTGAACCAAATTTGGATAGTGAACGTATCTTATAAATATATTGGATGAATTTCTTAACCAAGTTGCTCAACATTATGTTTTCAAGTGGAGGCATTTTAAAATTTCAAATTCATATTGTAAAAAGCATATTCCGAATTTGTTTGAATTTTGACGTATATATAAACGATATAAGGGTCTCAATCAAGTATATTAATGAACTTTATCCGACATTTTTAACAAAGTGGCGGATATCTCAAACTAAATGGGGCCACCTGAAATCAGGCTACGACTTGAATATTTAAAATCACGATAACAGCCGAAAAAATACTCCAAATCGAACCAAATTTTGACAGTGTATTTATCTTATAAATATTATGGATGAGTTTGTTAACCAAATTGCTCTGTTATTTTGTTTTCAAGTGGAAGCCACTTGAAATTTTTAAATTCACACTGTAAAAAGCGTATGTAAGTCCGGATTTGCTTGAATTTTGATGTTTACATAAATTATACGAGGGTCACAATCAAGTTTTTTAATGAACTTTAATTTTTAACAAAGTGCAGACGTTATAAACTAAGCGAGACAACTTGAAATTAGGCTACCACTTGAAAATTTATAAACATGATAACTTTTTAAATTCTGATTCAATTCGAACCAAAGTTGGACAATGATCTATAATTATCTTCGATGAGTTCACCGGACAACTTGTTCCAACATTTTGTTTAAATGTTTCTGCCACTTGAAATAACACTGTCACTTGAAAATGTTCCATCACAATAACTTTTAAAATACTAAACTGATTCCAACTAAAGTTTGATAGTGAACTTAGTTTGATAGTGAACTTATGGTTCAAATATCTTGGATAAATTTGCTTGGCAACTTGATCCGCAATTTTATTTCCAAGTGGCTGTTACTTGATAACTTGTCATTATGATAACTTTTGTGATATTGAATCAAATCGTATCAAATTTGAGTAGTGGATTTATCATTCAAATATCTCAGATAAATTCGCTGGACATCTCATTCCGCTTTTTTATTTCCAAGTAATCGCCACTTAAAATCACGGTGCCACTTGAAAAATTTTTATCACAATAATTTTTGTATTATATTATTATACAAATATCTGGGATGATTTCGTTCGGCAAGTCGCTTCTCCATTTTGCTTCCAAGTTGCAGTCACTTAGATTGCCACTTGATTATTTTTCATAACAATAACTTTTGAAACACTGCACTGGTTCGAACCAAAGTTGGACAGTGAACTTCATCTTTAAATATCTTGAATGAGTTAGCTGGGCAACTTGCTTCGTTGTATTGCTTCCAAGTGGCAACCACTTGAAAACTTGTTATCACGATAAATTAAAAATATTTAATCAATTCAAACCAAAGTTTAAAATTTGATTTATCATTTAAATATCTTTGATTTCGGTGGGCAATGTCCTCCACAATATATTTTCCAAGTTGAGTCTCCTTGAACACTGCCACGTGAGAATTCGTTAGCGAGGTAACTTATGAAATACAGATTTTATTTGAACCAAATTTACACAATCGACTTATCTAACAAATATATTGGATTAGTTTACTGAGCAACTTGCTCCGCCATTTTGATCTAAGTGGAGGCCACTGAATTTTTCAACACGATGACTTTCGAGATTCTGAATAAATTCGAACTAAATTTGTAAAGTAGACTTATCTCACAAGAGCATTTGATATATTTGTTTACCACCTTGGCCTAGCACTTCGTTTCCAAGTGCAGGCCACTTTAAAATTTAAAAATTCACATGAAAAGTTATTTATGAACCGATTTGCTTAAAACTCCATATGTACATAGCCTACATTAATATTTCTACCACGTCCATTAATAATTAGTTCATAAGGAAAAATAAATCGACTTACCCTTCCGAATGAGCCGGAAGCACTTGTTTTTAAATTATTTATGTATCTAGAAATTTGATAGTTGATTTTAAGTACGTAAAACTAAAACTAAAAGTTAATAAGGGATTTTATTGCTTAAAAAATTAACGAATTTAATATATATATATATATACTTAATGTAAATATGCTACACACATTCGTAATATAATAAAACACAAATATATATTTACATTGTTAAAAATGAAGTACTTACAATTGACATACTTATTTCGAAATGAGTAATTTTGTTTCAAAAAGAAAAACATGCTTGTTTCATAGATGAAAAATCGCATGTTTTGAAATTAATATCTATTCAATTGCTAAATTATTATAAATATGTTGAAATAAAAGATGTTCTTTAACAGAATTTCTACAAATTTAAACAGAATGAGCTCAAACATACATTTAATCCCTCTAATCTCCAGAATTATATTTTGTAGCAGATTCATACATGTTTGCGGAAGAATAAATTAACGAGAATTTATGTTTGAGATATTGGTATTGTTGCAACGGATTAAATATTTTCCTCTGCATCAATTATTTTGTTGCAGTGAAAGAAGTTTTACAGGCAAAGCGAAAATAAAGCGGCAGTTTAATCACTTTCAGTGAGGTCAGCCATGGCGACAAACTTGATGACTTGGCGACCAAATTTCGCGAAAAACACTAGTTTAAGGTTCCCAAACTTTTGAAGTTGGCCGACGCATAGCAGCCAAGATCTAGAAATTTCCAAAGGATTCCCGTTAAAACCTCCGCTAAGCACCATCGCCAAAGGTATGAATTGACTTCTGAGAGAGAGTGTGTAGTCACTGTGATTCAGAGTTGTTTAGAGACCTATTCTGAGAGATTGCACTTTGGAGATTGTAATCTAAGAGAATGAACTTTCTTCGTGAGCAAAGATGTCTGCTCTGGAATATTTGATGTTATGTGCTTTACTCCTGTGGAATAGGTGACTGCTGTCTTCGAGTGTTACAGAACATTCTTCAAATAGTGATTTTTACGGTATAAGCGATAGCTTCATTGGGCTTCTACAAGAATATTCGAAGAATTGACAGTAATATTTTACTGTTTTCGAGAATATTCATTGTATTAACAGTTTTTTGTATAGATTCGAGAAGTTTTGCAGAATAAATTACATTCATCAACTGGAACCTGCCTGTATCTTTACGAACTACTGTCTAACATAAGAAAGATGACAAGTGTTTCGTAATACTTTGGCGCCCAACATGACGCAGTTCGTGTGAATGCCAGTATCTACAGATATGGAAAAAGAAACAAAAAATAGTTCTGAAAGATTTAGCCGCCCAAACGACTGACTAGAAGTCCGGACATGGTTAGACGAATGCTGGATTGCACAAATAGGACGTTTTTCATGAGAAAGTGAAATCCATATTAGACAAAAAAGAAGCCGTACAAGACCAGCTGAGAGAGAAGATGAAAGCACAAATAGAGAAGCTGGAACCCGAGCAAAATCAGCTGAGAGAGAATATGAAAGCCGGATAATATATGTTGAGTGTAGAGGAGAAAGCCGGGGAAGATCAGCTGAGATATAAGATGGAAACAAGGTAAAATTTGCTTAAAGATAGAATAGACGTTGGACATGGACAGATGCAATCTGAAATTCAAGATCAGGTCCAAAAAGTAATAGAAATTTACGTGAAAAAAATGAAAGAAGATATGAAAGAAGGTGTCCATGAGCAAAACCAAACCTTAGAAAAGAAAGGTGAAACCTTTCAACTGCGAAAAGATACAGTTCCATATAATGACTCAATGACCTTTAGATCCAGTGGGAAGATATTAACTTTAAATGAACAGACTTCATTGGCTGTATTCAAAATACAATTCGACGTCGTAACTTCCTTGAATGGATGATCTGATATGGAAAAAAACAAGCCAACTAATTGCCTCTTTTCGAAGATCTGCAGGGACAGTTCTTCAAGGCATCTCATCCGATAAACTCTCTGATTTGACTACTTTAGACAAGGCCCTGAACAGTTCATTCGGGGATAGCCATTTGGTGCACTTTTGCCGGTATGAACTGAAAACTTGCCGGTAAAATTCTAGCGAATGACGAAGGACTTCGCGACAGATATCGAAAAGCTGGTTAACTTGGCCTATTTGGACTGCCCAAGGGACGTGAAGAAAAGTTTGGCAGCACAATTCTTCGTCGATGCTATCCGAGATGAGAAAGCTAAACATTCAACAAGTTTCATAGACTCCAAACACTTCAAAGGCGCGTTAGCCTACGGTATGAAATATATATCCTTGTCAAATATATATCCTTGTCCTGCCATATCCTTGTCAAATTCTGCCAGGCTGGTGAGAACAGTGGAAATAAAAAATGATGAAAGTGATCCTGAGAAGACATATTGGAAGCCATAGTAGACATCCAAAGGAACGAGAGCAACTTAAAGAAATTGCTACGTAGCACTTCCGGTATTATATGCTGGAAATGCAGACAGGCATTTGATGAGAGACTGCTTCAGGAATCAGAAATGAATGTACAGAAAACAAGAAGTTGCTTAACATGTGGGCCAAAAATTCCTTTTGAAAATAAATCCCCCTGAAAGTGATTTGAAGATTTCGGTGCTCAGCGGAGAGCGAAGGGGTTTATTTGTCGAAAGAAATATAAATGACATTCCATGCCCAATCCGGTTGATACGGAACCAAATACAATGTTGTTAAGAACAGATTTGGCTAAAAAAAGTTTAATTGGCTAAAGTAAAGATTATCTCTACTGCTTCTTCCATTTTTTTAAAGATTGTTACCGATGAGCATGCAAGGATCTGTGTCGAGATGGTTTTGACGTTGAAAGTTGGTTCCAGAAGCTTCGTACACCAGGTCTATATTGCCATCATATCTGACCAGTGCATTTTGGGATTAGATTTATTTCGAAAATTTAACTTTAGTGTTGACTAAAAAAAGAATGAATTACAAACAGATTCCGCAGATGTTGAAGAACTCCTAAATTACAGCTAAAGCAAGGTGCTTTATTTCATGCAATGTAGTTGCAATAAATAAGATTATAATTTCTGCATATCTAAATGTCTGGTCAGTGGAACAACTGAATCTTCTGGGAAGTACCAGTATGCAATTATTGATTTTCTAAAACCAACTTCCAATAAATGGTTACTGATAGCGACCTCCTTGGTCGATCTACAAAGGAAATTCATTCCTGTTCAACTGCTCAATCCTGATAGTATACCCAAGATTATTGACAAAGGAACTACGACTGCTCCATGTATACCGGTAATCGATACCATCTGTCCTGCCAATGTATCCTAAGTACAACTACAACATCTCAAATACATTATAGAAGAACTGGATGGATTAAATGAAGACCAGCTGTCGGCAGTGACAGATCTATTGAATGAGTTAAAAAACATTTTCTTGAGTTGGGATATAGATGTAGGACACCGCAATATTATGCAGCATAGAATTGATACGGCAGACTATTTGGCTATTAAGCAAAACCCTACACGATTTCTATTGCTAAGAGGGAGGAATTTAAACAATTGAATGGGAAATGGAAACAAGAGGTGTGTCATCGGGCTCCTTGGCTTCACCTGAAGTTTTAGTTAAGAAAAAAGACAGAACAACACGTTTCAGAGCCGATTACAGAAAATTAAACAACATAACGAAGAAAGGTTGTTACCTTTTCCCTGTATCGACGTCGTTTTAGATGCGCTGAGTAGTAGCCAGTGATTCTCCTCATTGGAACTAAAGAGCGGATACTGACAAGATAGGATAATTCCTTTTTGAAAATTTTACACTTTTTAGATCTCAATTTTAGGTTTTCTTTTTGTAATCTCTAGAACAATTGTCTTCATTAGTCTTTCGAATGTGGCCGCGGCGTTGCATGGACTTCAACATACATTACACATTTACATAGTAATTCCCTTTACAATATTTTACGCCCCGGTGACATTCGAGAGATTAATGGAGAGTACACCGTGACCAATAAGTTCTCATACACTTTGAAATTTTTATTACTGTAACACAAAATAAATCATACAAAAACTTTTTACATAAAATTAAAATACTATTCATTAAGTATCTTCACAATAAATGCTTTGGAATAATTCCGCCTTTTACTTTCTTAACGAGCTTAAGTCTCTTTACAAATCCATCACATGCGGCACGCACGGCTTCCATTGACATTTCCTCTCATATCGTTTGAATTACATGTTTGAATTTGCTCAAATCGGTAATTTTATAGTTATTCAGTTGGGAAAGCATATATGACCACACAAAATAATCAAACTGGTTCAGATTGGGGGAGTTGGGAGGCCATTCGTTCTTTGGCAAAAAGTCAGCTAAATTTTGAATGCACCACTGCTGAACCAAACGTGCCGTATGCGAAGGGGCATCGTCTTGTTGGAAGCAGAAATATTCCACCCCATACATAATCTGGACATTTGGTAGTAAAACGTTTTCCAAAACCTCAGTTTTATAATATTCGGCATTGATTTTTACCCCTTTATCAAAGAAGACTAAAGGGAGTTTTCCTCTTTTGGAAATAGCGGCCTAAATCATCAGACACGAAGCATTTTGATAATGCGGGACGTAATGCTGTCTCTCAGGGATGTTATCAATAGAAACTGACCATACTCTGTCATTTTGAGGGTTCAGACTTTGCTGTAAAATGAATAGTTTCTCGTCTGAAAAGACAAATTCATCTCCAGCGTGCCAAGCAAGAATTTCTTCCACCCTATGCTTCCTTTTCTTCTTAACAGAATATGAAACTCCGTGAATTTTACGTTTTCTACAAACCTTGCACCCGAGGTTCTTTTTAAGAATGTTTAACATTGATCCCGTCGATATTTTGAGCTCTCATGCTAGTTTTCTAGTAGATTTTTGTCCTTTTCGTCGTATCCTTTCCCTGACCTTTTTCACAGCCACTTTTGTCCTAACGGACCTCGGTCTGCCAGTTCTTTTTCTGTCATCGACAGAGGACGTTTCATTACACCTTCTGATAGTTCTGCAAATAAAATCTCTCTTCACCTCCAGGGCTTTCAAGTCTCTGAAAACGTCAATCGACTGCCCTCTTTTGATGAATTTATTTATCACAATTTCTCTCAATTTCTTCATTCTACCTAGGTAAAGAAAAATTATAATTAGTACAACATTTATACTTGCAATAGTTTTATACCTAATACTAAATTGCCTGCAAAATAATTGGGACTACAGTAACACATATGTACAACTTTTTAAGGTGCTTCAAAAGTTGTATGAGAACTTATTGGTCACGGTGTATATTACGTGGACTATCCAGTGAAGCCTGTTTAGATTATTTGGATGATATTATTATAGTTGAACAGACAACTGAACAGCATCTAAATAATATCAGACAATTGTTCCAGAGATTGCAAAACGAAAACCTAAAATTAAGTCCTAAAAAGTAAAAATTCTTCAGAAAAGAAATATCCTATCTTGGTCATATTATTTCAGTAAATAGAATCAGAATGGATTAAGAGAAAATTAAATCAGTAATAGACTGTCCTCGCCTGAACACAGTGCAAAAACTAGAAAGTTTCTTTGGACTTTGCATTTACTACCGTCGCTTTGTCAAAGATATCTCAACAATAGCAAAACTCTTCATGAACTAACAAAAGTCGAATGTGCGTTCAACTGGGTGATGAACGAAATAATAAATTATTTAGAAACATACTTTCATATCAGCACCGATTTTGGGCTATCCTCAAGAAGACAAGCAATTTTTTTTCTTATACGGATGTCAGTAAAGAAAGGATTAGAGCAGTACTTTCCCAAAAGTTCGGAAATGAGGAACATGTAATAACTTAATTCAGCAAGAGCTTGCCAAAACCAGAAAGAAACTATTGGGTCACAAAGAAAGAGCTATTAGCCATACTAAAGTCTATTCGACATTTCCATTCTTAAATCTGTGGTCAAACATTTACTTTTCGAACGGACCATGCTTCTCTGAATGGGTTGTTGAGCTTCAATGAACTCGAAGGCACGTAGAAAATACAGACTTCAGGAATTTGACTCCATCAAAAAGACTCAACTCACAAGAACGCAGATGTTCATTCTCGAAGATCATATTCTAAGAAATGTACTCATTGTGCACATGCTGAGTTGAAGTATAGCATAGAGGTCGAAATCCTTAAAATAATAATAATAATAATCGCATCGGCAATTACAGACTCTTGGTCTCCTGATGGGCTTCAAAAAGCGCAACTGGAAGATACAGACATTAAAGCTATTTTAAAAAGGGAATTAAGCACTGCCAGTCGACCATCTTGGCAAGAAATAGCTCCATATACCATATAGTCGAACAACAATGTGGTATCGGACATTATGGTATTCCTTAAACCTTAGAGATGGAGTGCTATGCCGCAAGTGGGAAAATAATGGCGGTAAAACATACCGTATGCAATTAAGCCTCCCGAAATGTGGAGTTAGGGACATCCTGAGAAAAGTGTATGTTAGCCTAAGTGAGGGTCACTTCGGAATCTCGAAAACTTGAGTTAGACTAAAGATTGTTTCTTCTTGGATGAACTTAGAAATAATGAAAAAAATGGTGTAGGAAGTGTCATGCATGCTGAGTTGAGAAAAGGACCAAAATGTCGAATCAAAAAACGTGCTTGCAGCGCTATAATGCTGGCGCGGTTTTTGAGAAAAGTGCTTTAGAAAGATTAGTTCTATTGCCTCAGATTTCTAAAGGTAACCCATATATCCTTTTGGTAATGGACTATTTCACAAAATGGCTTGAGGCTATTCATACCAGATTAAGAAGCGACTACTGCTGCGGATATAAATATGCAAGATTGGATATCGGATGGCTATTGAGTTCCTATGTTTCTTTATTCAGTTCAATGTACTAATACCAACTCGGTGCTTTATATTGAACTTTGCAGATACCTTGGAATGCAAAAGAATCGGACAACACCACTGCATCCGGAGTCC
This sequence comes from Salticus scenicus, assembly GCA_963930645.1. Lineage (NCBI taxonomy): Eukaryota > Metazoa > Arthropoda > Arachnida > Araneae > Salticidae > Salticus > Salticus scenicus. Next base: position 168,307,548 of record OZ005650.1, on the reverse strand, counting down.
GATTGCATTGTTGAGAGATTTGATCGGACTCTTTTAAATCATCTGCTTCTCTTTGTTTCCAAGAATGAAACTGGCTGGGACTTACACCTTCCGATGTTTCTTCTTGCCTATAGAAGTACTCTGCATGAAACCACGGGATGGTCATCATACGAAATGTTGTTTTGATAAACGCTTCACTTACATTGTGATATCATGTTTTGGCGACTAGGTGAATGTCCTCTTTCCCTAACTACTACCTACGAGATTTAGGCACGTTTGGAAAGCATACACGAATTGGCTCGAGAAAGGATTAACCTGGCCAACGACCGAATGAAGACACGTTACGACTCAAAAGCAACTGAAAATTATCTAAAGGAAGATGTCCATGTGCGAAAAGTTTCGTGTCCAAAGCTACAACAAATATGGGAAGTTGGGAAGGTAAATACATAATAATTAAACTGATCGATTTCGATGTGAGAATACAGAAGTCGCCAAGAAGTAAGCCGAAAATGATTCACATTAATGGGTTAGCTCAATATAGTGTACCAAATCAGGAAAAGATTTAGACGCTGCTCAGGACATGTAGTCCTCGAAGAGGGCAGGAATGTGACAGCGGATTAAGTATTTTCCTGTGCGCTATTATCTTGTAGTGAAAGTAATTTCACAGGCAAAGTGAGAACAAAACAGCAGTTCATACCCCTTCAGAGAGGTCAGCTTTGGCGGCAAACTTGGAGACATGACAAACAAATATGACTAAAAATAGTAGTTTAGGTTTCCCGAAGTTTCGAAGCTCTACGACACATAGTAGCCAAAATCTAGAACTTTCCTTGGGATTCTTCATAGATATTCCGCCAAGCCCCATCGACAAAGTGTATAAATAGAAGTGATTTGACTTCTGCGAAAGAGAGTGTATAGTTTGCGATTTAGCGTTGTTCGGAGACTCATTCTGAGCGATTGAACTTTAGAGATGGGTCTTTAAGCGACTGAACTTTGCTTATTAACTACCGAAGATTTCTGCTCTGAAGTATTTGATGTTATTTGCTTTACGCCCGTGAAAGAAGTGACTTTTTTTTTTGACTATTCTAGAGCATCCATCCAATAGTGACTTTTGCAGTACGAGTGGCAGCTTCATTGAACATCTACGAGAATTTTCGAAGAATTAACAGTACTATTGGACTGTTTTCAAGAATACTCGTCCTAATAACAGTTTTGTCGAACAGATCCGAGATGTTTCGCAGAATAAAGTGCATTCATGGGCTATAACTTGCCTATTTCTTTATGAACTATTTTCTCACACAAGAAAGTCGCCAAGTTTTTCGTAATAGTATTAACAATTTTCGATGCGAATTTTTGAGCATTTTGAATACTCAATAATAAATATGTGAGATTTTTAAATTGGAGTACATTTGTTTCGGAGCTATTTTGAGTATGTAACATACACAGATTTGACGCAATTTTACAGTTTTTTGAGGACTTTATTTTCTTTTTTTTTTTTTTTTCGCATATTAAAAAGCTATAAAATTAAGGTAATATCTCAATTTAATACATTACGCATTATCTAATTTAGTGTGTGTCTAAAAGCAATTCTAATATAAATAAATAAACATGTTTAAATAATAAAAAACATTGCTCTTATTCCATAATTTATTGTTCGAAAAGGAGTAGATATATATAATTATAATATAAATAATAAAAGGATTTTAGAATAAACATATCTGTAAAACCCCTTTACAGATATGTTTATGAAAATTCCGATAAATTTCCAGTTATAAAATAAATAATTAATTAGGAGCAAGCAACTAATATTTAGAATTCGTTGATAAAGTAAAAAATGTATATCCTTAATGTATCACAACGAGGCAAACATTACTTTTAATTAGTTAAAAAGTAAAAGACAGATTTCAGATCCTACGAATTTCATTATACATCTATACAATAAAAAAAAATTGCTTTTAAAAATAAGAGATGAGTAAATTAAATTGTTCACTTTAATAAAATTTAATGATGCCATTTAGCTTTAATTTAGCACTAATGATGTTAAAATTCAAAAATAAAGTCCCCAAAGAAAACTTTTATTCAATCACGGAGGTATACTATTGAATTATCTTAGCATTTTTACTTTAAATCACTTCTGTTTAAAAGACGCTATGTAATTTGCTCAAATTTTGGTTAAAATTAAAATAGATTTTTTTTTTTTTTAGTTAGTTATTTTAAAGAAATTAATATATTACATTTGCTAACCCACATATGTTGTAAAGAAATAATTGTTATTGAGTCAAATATTTGAGATTGAGTTTTTGTTATATGTACACGGTTTGAGGTGACTTGTATCCCGAAATCATACTTTTTAGGGGTTTGTCTCTGTGTGTCTGTGTTTCTGGCTGTCTGTGTATGTGACTTTTACCAGCAAATCGCATGAACAAAAAGTAGCAAGAAGTTGAAACTCGGTATTCTAAATCTATTTCAAATAATGATGCTATACTAAACTTTTCGCTGAGATCAAGCAAATGATTTGTGTACAGGAACATTCAAGAAAATTCAAATACATTACGTCTGTGAAAGAAAATTCTTTCAAGTGCAGTGTAATATCTATAAATTGTACTAAACCAAATGGAATGAACCCTTTTTTTTTAATATGCACGAAAGCCTGTTTCCTGCAGACTGTGGTATGGAAATCATTCATCATTCATTTACAGGGAATCCAAAGTATTTGGATTAATCGGGACTATACTAGGAAATGGCTGAAAATATGTTTCATTTTTTGTTAGGCGTTTTTCATATAAAACTAAATCTAAGTACACAGTGTGTTGTGCCTATAGTTTATAGACAATATATAGGGCTACCCTAAATTAAGCTCTTTTTTTTTTCTATTGAATGTAATGGATGAAAGTACTTTGTTACATTTTACACTGCTCATTTGAAGACTGCTCAGGAAGAAACCTTCATTTTTCATACACTTGCTGTAAACAAAGTATATTTTGAAGTTCTAATTTCAAGTCTCGCTTTTTGTATAATATCACGTTTTGATGTGCCCTGAAAACGAAAGTCCATTCTTTAGCGATTTTTCGGTATGTATATATGTCATCAGCATAACAAAAAAGCAAATAACTGCAGAAAGTTCAATTTTGTTATTTTGAATTTCGTATTAGGTTGCCACATTGAAAAAGGAAAAAAAAAAAAAATTTGCAAGTGTGAAACAAATTAGGAACAGCCTTGTATTTTTATTAATTTATTTATTTTACGAATATAGGCACTATAATTGAACTGGGGGGGGGGGCGGAGCGGTAGTCTCTCACACAGAAATATATGTCAAATAAGTTATTCCTAAACCTAATTTAGATTATTTTTAAAGAATGTTGAACTTTATTAGATTACCTTATTGTTCTTACAATTTAATTTGAAATCTAATTTTATAGTTTTGAAATTCAACGTAAGAGAAAGTCGTGTGAATGACACACTAGATTATTATTGATAATTTTGAATTTGCATTAATATGCATTAAATATATACATTAAATATATATTACATTAAATATAATACTGTATAATATTTCTAAACTAAACATTACAATATCTTTGCATTTACTGAGAAAAAAAGTGAGAGAAACTTAAGTGAGAATATTGCAATTAGTGCATTTTAGAAAGTGTGTGCGATCTTTTCTTATTAATTACATTGAATTTTCTGCCCACCAAATTAAATGCCATATTTTCGAAATTTTTATCCTATTTTTTCACTTTTTTTAAAGTAGGTATTATCCTCTTATATGAATGGTCAATTTGTTGTAATATTCAAGCATTGAAAAAAAATATACACACATACACAAACATATATATATATATATATATATATATTATATACATTTTTTTTCTGTTTGTTTTTTAAAAAATCTCCTGGTTTGTTTGTTAACAGTTTTTTTTTTTTCTTTCTTGAGAAATTTTACAGCTTCTTTTCTTTTGTTGAGTAGTTTATAAATAATAGTATTTTACTTGTAATAAAGTTTTACTTGTGTAATAAATAATAAAGTTAAAAATTAGTTAAAGTTCTGTAAAACAATAAAGTTTTACTTGTGTGTATACACATTAATCTGTAAGATATATATCTTAACATTACAACATCTAGGAATCTTAAAAATTTCAGAAGTATCGAGAAATTTATTACAAAATATCATTATTCAAATGGTACAATATAATCAAGATACTGAAAAAAAATCAAAAATGTAAAGATTAACTTGTATTGTCATTATAAAATATATCTCTTAAATTTTTGCTAAAAAAAAAAAAAAAAAAAAAAAAAAAAATACTCTTGTTTAAAAAGTAAAGTTTTACGTTTTTTTCTCAAAAAGCTTTAATATATTAGCAGCTAATATTTTGATAAATTAGTATCATAAATTACGAATTAATTAAAATTTTTATGGTCAAATAATAGCAGATACAGTAATTAAAATCTCACTATATTGTAATTATGTTCTTTATACTCCAGGTTAAGAAAGAGATGGGAACTATTTGAATGGAGAAATTCAGCTCTAATGAGTAAGATTTGTCTGACGATACAAAAATTTACAAAATAATTATAACTGGAAAACATCATATATCCTATATAATATTAAGAAAGATGCTCCCCAAACAGTGTCAAGTATGACGGATAAAAAAAAAAAAAAAAAAAAACATGTTCTGGACTACGAATTTATTTCGATAAAATGGATGTCATGTTATATCAGGTTACTGTCAAGTTACTGTCCAATCCATTGCAAAGAAACCTACGATCTTTATTAATCAACACAAAATTTAAATAGTAATTTTTACTTCAATCGCTAATTGATTTAAATAAAATAACAAAGTGTCTTTGATACTCTCCAAAATTAGTCACAAAATTATAGCCATAAAAGTATATTTAAGGGTTCGCTTCACTCTCTGTTGCCAGAAGCCGTAGCTAATGTTACTCTATGGGAAATTTTCATTACTTATTACTCATTAAGTAATGAATATTTTTTAATTCTGTTTTCACATTCAGAAAATTCTCGACTGTTAAAATGGCGTACCTTTTTTAAAATGTTTTTTTTTTTTTTTTTTTTTTTTTACTATTTTATTTTGAAGTTGTAAAATACGAATTTTCAATATGTGAAATTTTCCATTTTTATTTTCAAAATAAAATAGTAAAAATTATAAAAAGAAAATACGTTTTTAAAAAAAGTGCGTCAATTTAACCATTGGGAAATTTTTGAATATGAAAACAGAATTTAAAAATATATATTAGTTAATTAGTTATAAGTAAAGAAAATTTCCCATAGAATAACATTGGTTCGGGCTTCCGGTGACGGTAAGTGAAGAGGGCCGTTAAGTTAAATTTATTTAAACTAATTTATATGGTGAAAAGATATTGTGTTTATGATATTCAAGAAGAATATTGACAATGGATCATTAAACCTGTTTCCTGTTTTTTATGATCATGTGGTGGTGGGGATGAATGGGACAGTTTGAATGGGGATGAATAGACTATTCCCCACTATGTGCTAATTTAAAATTGTACACAAGAATTAAATTAAAACAAATCTTAAGTAGATTTTCATATTTTTATAACCTGTAGTTCAGTAGGTATAACATGAAATTATAAAAGTTGCATGGTTTTAGATAGAAATAGATTGACATTAATTGTTCTGAATTTTTTAAAATAATAATTATGATTAAAAAATTATATATTAGAATATTCAAAGCAACTTAAAATAAATAATTAAAATAAATCAAAAATTAAAATAAATAAATAAATAACTTAATAATAATTTGATTAAAATCACAATTTCAATCAAGCTAATTAAATAAATCCTGGTGATTAATAATGTAATACAGAACAGAATGCTGATTTTTCCCGATCAGTTGGAAGCAAAAATTTATCTAGATAATTTGTACTATGTTATAAAAATTTATCTCTTTCTAGTGTCTTATTTATTTATTTATTTATAGATTAGACATTATTAGATTAAATTATCAAAGCCTAGAGCACTAGGAATTGTGGGAACCATAGGACCTTTTGGTGTTAATTTGAGTCAATATATCATTTTACGTTAATTTGAGTAAATTCATAGTGTGTAATAATCTTTATATATATATATTTCTTTTGTGCGTGTGTATGTCACTGAACTCCTCCTAAACGGCTGGACCGAGTTTAATGAAATTTTTTGTGTGTCTTCAGGTGGATTCGAGAATGGTTTAGATTTACAATTCAGTTCAATCGGATAATTTGATCAAAAGATATTAAATAAAACTCCATTTTAACTTTAAAATGATTAAAAAGAAAAATATATTTGATGCCAAAATAAACAAAATTCACGTTTATTTATTTTTTTCTGGAAATAAAATATTGTTAATTTCGCGTGATAAACAATAAAAATTAGAAAAAAAAAATAATATACTATAAAAATATTCGCGTGTAAATAAATATTTTCATAGAGATACTTGGTATTAGCTTAAAATTTTTATTTAATTTAGTAGTACTTTTCTTTTCTACAGTAAAACAAAATTTTTCGTTTTAATTGATAATTTATATGTAACTTATAAAGGTTTTTTTTTTTTTTTTTTTTTTTTTTTTTTTTGCGTTTTCACCTTAATTGTAAATAGTAATAATTTCGAATTTATTAGAATTTTTTATTTTTATTTTGTATATATCATAAAACAGTTTTTCTTTTTTTTTGTTTTGTTTTTTGTATGGAACAGCTTTAGTTTGGAAAAATTTGAAATTTGGCACCGAAGTAGTACGGACGTTTCTCACCAAGATCGTCAGTTACGCAATTGAGATAGCCATGTTAATTCATCGCAAAAATGGCCAAAAATATTTAAAGTCGACAAGGGGTGACAAGGTCTATACTAAAGCTGTGCCTTTGTATTTATCTATATATATATTTCTTTTGTGCGTGTGTATGTCACTGAAGTCCTCCTAAACGGCTGTACCGAGTTTAATGAAATTTTTTGTGTGTCTTCAGGTGGATTCGAGAATGGTTTAGATTTACAATTCAGTCCAATTTAAATTGTTTATTTAATTAATTTATCACATATTAATTGTTGTTGATTATGGAATGTTTCACATTGGATCCGGCAGACTGCGCTACGATCGTAGTATCGAATATTCAATAATACGCAAGTGAAGTGATGACGTCACTGGCCGACCGTGAATCCAAGAAAAATATTTCCTATGTTAATGGCCCATTGGATTTTTTGTAGAAAATTACTAAATATCGAGGAAAATTATTTCCCGATTTTAATCCCCATATTTGGGAATATATATGTATTAGTTATCATGTGCATGCGTTAGATTGAGTTGTTTTTGCTGTAAAATTGATAAAATTTGAATTTTTAATCTCAAAACTCTGTCATCCTTGACGGAAAAAAAATATCGCCATATCATCTGGCGAACATATTTAATTTCTTTCAAAAATAATGGTTATTTCAACAACTTATATTAAGAGAGTAATGAATAATATGAAACAATTTCGTACAATACATATTACGAAAATATACATCTGGCATGTATATTTGCGTATTACGTTTTTGATCGCAGACAGAGTTTTGAAATTTAAAATTAAAATTTTGTCAATTTGAGAGCAAAATAATTAATTGTATCTAACACATGCATACGATAACTAATACATATCTATACCCAAATACGGGGATTAAAATCGAGAAATAATTTTCCTCGATTTTTAATATTTTTTTTATAAAAAATCCAATGGGAGATTAACATAGGAAATCTTTTTCTTGCATCCACTGACGGTCAGTGACGTCACACTTCGCTTGGGTATATTCTATTGTAATTCCAGTTTGTCCCGACAGTTGGTGCTGCGATCAAATTCAGGAAAATATTTTGTAACTTCATGTTATTATTGTTATACAAAAAATTGTGTCCTAATTGAAATATTACATCCAGATGTAATTAGTGTTTGAAGAGTTTTGAAGTGTGCATAAAAAACTATACATTTTGCAAATTTAGTGCGGAATTGGAGTGAGTATTTTATATAATTTTCTATCAACACGCGCGTTGATTAACAACCACCCTAACCTACAAATTTATTTGTATAGCTAATTTATTATATTTCATTTTTTTTTTTTTTTTCTTGTGTGTGGAACACTTTTAGTATCGGATCGCTTTGGCAAAATTTGAAATTTGGCACCGAAGTATCTCGGACGCTTCTCGCCAAGATCTTTAGTTCCACAATTGAGATAGCCATTTCAATTAATCGCAAAAATGGCATAAAAAATTTAAAGTCACCAAAGGGGTCCCATACTTTTGTGCGTGTGTATGTCACTGATATTTTATTTATTTATTTATTGTATGGAAAATTTGGCACCGAGGTAGCTCGGACGCTTCTCGCCAAGATCTTTAGTTCCACAATTGAGATAGCCATTTCAATTCATCGCAAAAATGGCTTAAAATATTTAAAGTCACCAAAGGGGTCCCAGTTTGTGGCTTAGATTTAGAAAATCCGTGCTTTTCTCACGGCCAATTATATGTTGCGTGTTTCAGGGATGGACAATCTTCGAATTTGTTTGTGTATACTCCTCAAGGATTAACCAAAAATATTGTACATCCAATGGGATCACGATAAATTAAGTTTTTGTAGATTAAAAAAATATACCTGTTATAAAGTAAATTGAGTTTCAACTTTTTCACCTTTAATTAAAACGAGTTTAAGTTTTTATTTAATACGAACTCTACATTTCACTTCGCTCATACTATACACATACATGCATCGATTGATTGAATTGTGATAAATGTAGATGTAATGATGTTAGATATTGTAATAACTTTTTGATAAAAATTTTCATCAAATCGGTCCAGATTGTTGCACCTTATTCAAAAAATACGGAATTTTTATGTGAAATTCGTTGTTATCAGAGATTCTCTCATAAATTGAAATATTTGCCATATGAAATAAAATTTTGTGCTGTTCGACATTCAGCGGAGATTTTAAATAACAAGTAGAAAGTAGAAAGTACCACGTAGCAAGAAGGAAGTAGCGAAAATTTCGCTAATTATGTCTTTTACGTTATAATCGGAATTCACAGTCACCGTTCACAGCGCTCCGTACCTGTTTCACTTATATACCACATCCTTACACACTTACAAAAAGTTAGTTATTTTTTTCTAGCAAAATATTCTCTAGAAATAATTTATATGACAAAACAACGTTTGTCGGGTCAGCTAGTATCATATAAACCAATTTAACTTTAAAAATGTATTTACGTTCCCTTTTGTTTTCTTTTCTTTGTTAAAAAAAAAAAAAAAAAAAAAAAGTAAATTTCTTAAAAAATTTTAATACATGGCTTGTATAAATTAATTTTATATTTTTCTTAAAAATTATATAAATATAAAGAATGCAGTGCATTATATAATCCAAATTATATAAACTTTACATAAAATAATAACTAAATTTTTAATTGTATCTTAATTTTCATATCCTTGCCACAAAGATTATACTTTCCTACTGACGATATATTTTAAAAGATAAATAGTGCGGGAAAAAAAAAAAAAAAAGACTTTTAAATTTACACACATTGCACTTTTTCATGTCATATGATACGAAATTTTTTTATGAGCTTCTTTATATTTAATCAAAGAATAATATATTTTGTCGCAAGACGGATCTTTTATCTTACATAAAATCTTTAAAATTTATTTCACAAGTAAAAACAACAAAAATACTTTCGATTGTATTCTCACATATAACACTGAAGATAAATATCACTGTGAATTTAACGGTTCGTTAAGTTTACATCTGAATTCTGTAATACAATCTCAAAAATTTTATAAAAGAAAAGATTCTGGATACAATGTTTTAAAAATATATTCAAAATTTTCTGCCAAAAAGAATCCCAAAATTCTGATACTTACAAATTTCAAGAAAAGTTTTTCGACATATTAATATATGAGATTTCATCTTTGACATATCTGATAACTCAAATAATGCGTTGTTGAATTATTGAAATATTTATAAAGGCAAAATAACTACTTTATTTAAATTATCTGATGTGCCACTCAATTGACTTACTGTTATCCTGAAATTTAATTCTATAAACATAGATTGGAGATTAAGGGGTAAGATAAGTTATGTAAACTTATGTTAAAGCAATTCAAATCAGTCTTCCAAACCGCTTTATTTGACTAATAAGTCTGTGTGAGGGGGACTATCGCTTCCTTAAGCCCTCTGTTTCAGTATAGTACCTAAATTTACGTAGAATTCAAATCAATGATTAAATTCAAAAGTTCATTTAAAATTATCTAGACAACTTTCACACGCAACATTTCTTGAAAATTATCAAGCTTGGGCAAACTTATGTAATAACAAAGGTGTTAACTACAGAATACAATATTTCGATCGCCTGAAATTATTTGTTTTTAATTTACTCAAAGATATACAAAGATCAAATGTTAAAAATTTGGCTTCGGTATTCAGAAAGCCTGAAAACGTGTAAATATACAAAAAAAAAAGTGATGGATATTTACTTTAACAAAATACATTATTTACCATATCACTATGAGGAATTAGATTCAATTCTTGAGCAGCTTTCCTGGACATGGTAAAATATTATAGTAAAACCCTTCCACTAACAATAAAATAAGGATGTTATGGCTTAAATAATGCAGCCCTGCATATCTTCTGAAGGTTTTGCACACACCACATAGTGCACGTAAATATAATTCTATATTAATAACACATAGCACAACCTGAAACACACTTTCATGAATTTCCAAGCATTATTACATTATATTGTAGTTCGCTGTGTGGATTAGCAGAAACAGTGAATGATTTCCATGCTATATTCTGCATGAAACCTGTTTTTACAAATAAAATATATATATATATTCCTTTCATTTGGTTTAGTGTAGTCTATAGATGTTAAACTCTACTTAACTGCAATTTCTTCACAGACGTAATGTATTTTAATTTTCTTGGGTCTCCCTGTATACGAACCATTTGCTTGATATCAACGAGAAATTTAGTGTAGCATTCTTATATGATACACATTTAGAATATCAAGTTCGGACTTTCTGTTGTTATTTGTCCTTGAGATAGAGATATGCTGATAACTGACAGACACACAGACCAACCACAAAAAGCATGATTTTTGGATTCAGGAAACTTCGGAATGTGATTAAAAAAAAAAAAAAAAAAACACTCAATTTCGAAAATTTGACCCCAAAACAATACTTTCTCTACAATATATATAAATAAGAGAAAGTAAATAGTAATAATAATAAATTTACATAGTTATGTTTTAAATGAGGTAAATGATGTAAGTCAATCCGAATAATGTTATTAATTTTAGTGAAATCCAAAAGATGGCATTTGAATCTAGTCGCTCCAAGTCAGAAGAACATAGTTTAGTTCTGCGTTCCGTTAACCATAATCAAGTGCACGGGGAGACGTTCATTGTTGATTTGTTGTTAGTTGCAGTGTTATTTTATAAATTTGTCTCTTGTAAGTTTGTTTCTTTTCTGATTGAAACAAAGTACCTGTAATTAGTGTTATACATAATATTTTAGTTGATTTAATGGTCTTTTCAACCGTATAAATGAATTTACATAGCTAAGTTTTCAGACAGAATTACGAACGTTTTTTTTTTTTTTTTTTTTTTTATTAAACCCGTTATTTTTGACAAAATGCTCAATGGGCATATTACCTGCACGTATCAAAATTTAAACCACAAGGACGCGGTCTTCTCACGTTTTATGGGGTCAGGTTCCATTTTCATTACACATTTCCTGATGAGACTAAAAAATGACATTCTTATACCTCCTCCACTTTCTAATAAAACCCATGAGCTGCAGCTTTTGGATAAATTCTGTTCTCTGTTATTCGAGCAATTTTGGAAACAAGAAGTTCTTTTGTTTTTGGAACAAACTAACCATGAAAATATTACAAGAGCTTGATTTGGAAGAATATTTTTTTCCAGTTTGGTACAAAGCTATGACATTGACACTTCCAACATTAAAGGTGTATTTAATTGGACAGGTATCTATCGTGTCAATCCTATCCTATCTATCCTGTCAATGTAATTGCCGAGGAAGCTTTTGCTACAAATTCTGTATCTGAAAACCCACCTTCAACAAAAAATAGTGCCAAAAGTGAAAAATATATTTCTTCTTCAGAGACATCTTCTGAAAAACAAGTTCGTCATACTCCTTGTCCCTCAAGTGCTGCTGTCATAAAACCTGCAATGAACTATAGTTTATTCAACGAAAGAAGAGAACGAAACTAAATAAAAGCGTTGCACAAAAATAGCCAAGAAGGTTCACTTTCAGCCGAAATCCCCAATTTGGAGAATTTATTTTTTTTTCTAGCAATTTTTATCAAGCAAATACAGATTTGTATACAGTACCAGATATTTTTTTATTTATTTTTGAATTTAAGAGTGCGAGATGTTTTGCTGGTATACCGAAGGTGCTGGGTGGGGATGGGGGCTTATATTTCATCAATATATAATGATTTAATTAATTACGAAATTCGGATAAACTATTTAAGTTACAAAATGAGACACTCAAAAACTAATTCAATAATATTCAATTTTTATTTTATGTTATTTTTATTTTACTATTTATATATAGAGCAATTTTCAGATATTATGGAAAAATATTAATATCATAAATTTAGAACACCTCAGAAAATTTAGAGAACCTCAGAAATCACTTTCAGAAGATGCAGCTGAAGAATTTGAGTGAAGTTCAATTACCATGGAATCGACGATATTATCTATCGTATTATCCAGATCCCACATTTTCTTTTCTAATTCATTTATTACACTTTTTCCATTCTTCACCGCCGATTTTTTTTATGCTTAGAAATGCACAAATCTTTTACATGGGAAATTTTAAATGTCTTGTTTTCTTTCGCAACGAAGTTTTTCATTTGTGCCCAAATTAAATCTATGGGATTGAGCTCACAGTGATAGGGGGGTAGTCGCAAGACAATGTTATTTTGCGCTTTTGCCAATTCATCTACAATATATTTGTCATAAATGCTTTTATTTCGTTTCACTAATTGCAATAATTCAGCTTTTAACATTCCGTCCTCAAATGTAATATTTTTTTGTTAAAAGCCAATCGACAATTTTCTGTTACTTCCACGAAGTATTAGGTATTTTTTCGGCTTTCCTAGAATGGTAAGGAGCATTTTCCATTACGCTCACACAGTTGTTTTCGAGTAGAGGTAACATATTGGCAAACCACTTTTCAAAATTTTCAGAATTCATATCCTCATGATAATCTTTATTTTTATTGGATTCAAATATGTCAAGTCCTTCATCCACAAAGCCACATTCGCTGCCAATATGAGTAATTATAAACCGTTTACCTTTTCCCGATGGAGATGTTAGTCCGGAAGAAAGACCAGATAAAAATGCTTGCTTAGAAGATTGTATTGCAGTGTCTTTCCAAACTTTATTAACTGTGTGTCCTGCATTTAACCGTGTTTCGTTCATATAATATATTTTGCGGCCTTCTTCCCTGAAACTTTTTATTTGTCTTAAATAATTACTTCTCCACACAATTATTTCGTCTTTATCAATGAGAATACTTTTTCGTGATCTTCGTGCATATGTAAAATTTAATTCTTTTAGAAGATGATAAAAGGTTGTTCTTTTAAAGGTTGGTAAGTCAGGGTCATCATTTACAACTTTCAAAACTTTATCTACAGTCGGTAGCTCATTTAAAAAAAAAAATCGTGTACTTTCCTCCTAATAGCGTTCCTCTCAAAATCATCTACATCTTCTGAAATACGTTTACGCACTTTTGTCTTCTTCGGAGAATTTAAAGCACCACATATTTTATATTATGAAATCACTCGGAAAACAGAAGCTTTACATACCCCAGTTATACGAGCAGCTTCATTTCCTACATCAGAAATCGAAAGTTCAGGATTTGATTCAAGCGCATTTTTATAAACGTTTAAAATCATATCCTTTTCACCCTTACTTAAAGGGGTTTTTTTTAATTCTCTTCTTCACTGGACTCAAAGAACGTTTCTCACTCTTCATTATGGTAAAATACGAAATCACACGAAAAAATTATCAAATTTAACAATCAGACAATAGCACGAGCAAAACAGTGAAATAAAGAAAAAAAAGAAATTCACACTTTCTGTTTGGCACTCCTGGCAGAATGCCAGGTTTTTCACCGCAGCCAAACCGCACGTGCGTTTATTTAGTTTCGTTCTCTCGATAGAATGAATGGACTATATAGTGCTCTAATTTTGAAAAACAAAAAATAAAGACCTCTTACACAGGGCTTCTCAAAGTAATACAGAGTACACTCAAACTTGACAACAGCGACATATATTTAAAAAAAAAAAAAAAAAAAAAAAAACAGTATTCTAATAATAGTGGAAAAGGTCCCTGAGCAAAGAAAGGGGATAAAAAAAGGTGGTTTAGCGGTATTTGCAACAAGAAAAAAATTGTGGATATGAGATTATGTGTTGTGTGTCATATTTATAAGCACGAGGAATGTGCAGGACTTACCAAGAAAGGTAAGGAAGTTTTTACTTACCATACATGTGGAATAAAAAAAATAAGGCTTTTTCCACCGTAAAAGGTTTAAAATTGCTTATAAATTTCCTGAAAATCGTTAAAATTGTTTAACATTGTTTTTTACATTTTCTTCTTACTTATCTTTCCATTAACTTTAGTAAAGTTTCAAAAATTAAATTTTGTTTTCTAATAATTGGTCTGTATTCACGCATTAAATATGAATCTCTTCATTTTTTTTTTTTTTTTTTTTTTTTTTTTTTTTTTTTTTTAAACAGTTCTTGCAAGTTTAAATCTTGATTATTGTTAATTTAAAAAAAAAGTACTAAAAAGAGTCCTCTATTTTAGAGATTTATTTTTTAAATGCTTTCTACTATTGCTAAAAACATTCTATCCTTAAGGTGGCCATATTGTCTGCACTTACCTTATTTGTAATGTAAAGTTATAAAAAAAAAAAAAAAAAGAAAAAATGAACACCACCAAATTAATTTTGTTGCAAATCGTTCTTTAAATATGCGGATGATGTCAATTGATTGGTAATAACAACTAGTTTATAACGATACACTTAGATTTTGCTTAGGTGTTCTCTTACATATTAAAACATCAACCTCACTTTTTCCAATGGGAACCCCAATTTCTTCAATTTTGGGAGGTTATTTGAATCAAGGGAGTCCGGAAGAGTGCCCTTGTTATCAATTTTGTCATCTATAAGTTCCATACATATGATTAAAAAAAAAAAAAAAAGAATGTATTAAGTAAGCTTAGATGCACGTACCATTTGTATCATTTCTTATTTAGCATTTCTTTTCTTTTTTTCATCTCTTTCGATTTAAAACTCTTTTCTTTAACATTTTTACCTGTATCTGAATGTAAAACTAATCTTTTTTGGTTTTCATATCCATATGAATTTTTATGTTCTTTCAAATAACAGTTTCTAAAAAAAAATCGTTTTCAAAACATCATAGTCTGAGATTTTGAAAAATTTGTTTCTATTTTACAAAATTTAAAACCTCTACGCATAAAAATTAATAGAATTAATACATATTGAGCTTTAGATTTAATGTAGATAGTTAAAAAAAAAAATACTGATTATAACACTACAATTCATTTCACGCATATTGCTGTGTTTATTACCAAAGACTTTTGTGAAACATCGTGGCGTGGACGGCAGAAGCGCACGCATGCGGAGCCGAAGATAGTGAGTTCAACTCCAGGGGCTAGGTAATGAGGGTTTTTTTTTTCTTTTAATTATATTTTATTAATGCTCTAGAAAACTCGAAAATATATTTTAAACATAAAAGCAGACCAACACGCAACCTTTATTTATTAATTTATTTATTAAAAGGCCTAAAAAAATGCAGATGTTTTAAACCTAACATGGCGGTGTTTTTAAACCTAAAAAATATGACGGTGTTTTAAGACATTTGCAATGTCTTAAATTCAGATGCAGAAAGTTGTCTTAAAAAGTAAAACTTTTTTTTTTTCGCTTAAAAATTATTATCCGTTTAGACACTTTTTAAACTGAATTTAAGACGTTTTCGTTTACAGTGTAAATACGAAAAAATAATATATTAATGCACATTATTGATAAAATTAAATTACATATTAAGGGTCTTTGTACTTACCGTCTCCGAAAGCTGAAGCCAATGTTAATCTATTGGGAATTTTGACCCATTATTACTCATTACCTAATACATATTTTTAAGCTCCGTTTTCACATTCAGAAAATTTCCAGCTGTTAACTTTTTATCGCTTTCTAAAAAATTGATTTTCTTAATTTTTGATATTTTATTTTTAATCTTAAAAATGCAAAATTTTACATTCTGAAAATTTGCATTTTACAACTTCAAAATAAAATATTAAAAACTTAAAAAAAAATCAATTTTTAGAAAACGATAAGCTGTTCAATAGTTGAAAACTTTCTAAATCGGAAAACGGAACTTATAAATACGTATTAGTTAATGAGGGCAAAATTATCCGTAGAATAACATTGACTTTAAGCTTCCGGTAATGATAAGTAGAGTCCTCTTAATAGTTCTGCCTGATTTTGTAATTTACTAAGAATGCAAAACATTTCATTTGTGCTTGTTGCATTTTAAGTAAATGAGCATTAAAAATACACACAGACATTGTTAGTATTTATGGCAATTTTTATTATTATTATTTTTTTTGTATGTGTGTGTGTGATACTATGAATATTTTATAAAATGCATATGGTATTGCAAAAACTATCTAGAAAAATCTTATCTTGCAATTACTTTTTCTATCTAGCAATATAGAGAAGAACTGAACCTTCCGCAATAAAACCTATATAATATAATTATTAACAAGGAGATTTCTAGTCCAACACTCATCTAGAAATATTTATTAGGGGATATTTCCCGACGACTCTGTATTAATTAGAACATTAAACAATAGAAATCTTATTTTATTAAAATTTTCGGATTTTATAAAATACAGCATTAAACAATAGAAATCTTATTTTGTTAGAAACGACATTTTTTAAAAACTATTTTCAATTATAAAAAAAAATTATAAAAATTCCTTGTATTTGTATGAAAAGATGAAGATTTAATAAAAGAAAAAAAAAAGTTCTAAATATTACCTGTACTTTTTGAAATATATAAAAGTAAAATATTCCTTCTACACCGCATGAAAATTAATAAATATGTATTATAAATTTAAATAACAAAGACAAATTTTAGACTCAAAATTTAAAAATTAAAATTATAAGTGCATATAAATACAAGTTAAATCATTAAATATAAACGTTCTGAATTAAATTTATGTTGTTAAATTTTGTTTATAGTATTAAAATATAATATTTAACAATTGCACATATTTATTGAGATTGTATTCTCAAAATATTTGTCAATTACTTCAGACAAAGTTTAAATTTTAAATTCAAAAATATTGCCACATAATAATATAGCGGAACATATATTGTTTTCTCTCTTACGCAAGCTTCACAAATATATTTATATATATATATATATATATGTATATATATATATATATATGTATATATATATATATATATATATATATATATATATATATATATATACCTTTAGTAACAGATTAAATTTGATATTATGCAGATATCGGTCCTGAGTTCTTTTAAGCACGACTCCCTTATAGGAATTTCAAAATGCTTTATTTTATGACTCAATTTTTACATACAGCAGATACGTGTGTCTTAAATGTTTTAAAAATGAGTCTATGTTTAAGAAATTTATCATTGTACTGGCAACATAAATTTCAAGAAGTTTGCAGTTATTTTACAAACAATATATATATATTCTAATATTGTTATTTTAAACAAACAGTGTTTAAACATTTCTGTAAAAAAAGCGGTTTTTTTTTTTTTTTTTTTCAAGGTTTTTCCCATTTTTTTTTTTTTTTTTAACGGATGAAAAATGCATCAACAAAATTACAGACACTCAATGTGTAAAAATAAGAAAATCAACTAACACTGGGAAAATTATGCACAAAAATTTGTTATAAAAATAAAAATCGAAGTTGGACAAGTGCACTGTAAACAGGCTTTGCGGCTTCCCGATTTTTTCTTACGCAGTTGAATACTTTTCTGCTGTAGAACTGCCTATGAAGTGGCATGAACCATCGCAATTTAGAATTCAGGAGGGGAAGTAAAGATAACGCGCAATCACAAACGTTACAGAAAGAAAAGAAAACCAACTGTTGGCGCTTAAAATATGCACAAAAAATAGTCAAGCAAAAGACATGAAAAACTGGATATGGGTATCGCTTGAGCTTCAGAATAAATGGTTATGTGCTGTAATTCAAGTGTCGCCAGCAATTTTTTCTTTATGAGTGAAAAAAACTAGAAAAACAATTAACACACCAGTTAAATAATCCATTAATAAATAGCTTAGAGAAAGAACGAATTGCGGGAAAGGCAATTTTTGAGGCGTTGGAAACGATAATTAGAAGTTGTTGCTACCCGAATACTTTCAATGTATTTTTTTATATCCAGTACTTTAAAAGTGCATGTGTAGAGTAATCATCATAAAGTCAGATAATCGAACAGTGCCTTCCAGTTATCGGCCATCTGAAGAGGCAAGCGTCATATATAGTATTTATTTTATTTCATGTTGGAAATATTTTGAAAAAGTAAATGAAGCATTAGTACGCTCCCAAATTAAGAGATTAAACATAATTTTGAATTTTAATATTTCTCGAACTATATAAAGTATAATTTCTCTATCTATATAAAGTATTAGTTAGACTTGAAATTCTTTTTTTTTTCATGTATTATGCCCCGAACAGTTGGAACTGCAGTAAGTAAATGTACATTATGTGTCGTATTACGTTGTGCCTCTTATCTACTTTAACGAACGCTATTTTAACCTGAATATAATTATTAATAAGAGAAATGTGAACTGCTTCTATATCCCCTTAAGTCTTTCGTTATTTCGTTCTCGTTAATTGTTTTGTTATTTCGTTAGTGTTCGAAAAGTTAACCTTTCAAAGCTGGTAGATGAAAAGTGTCGGGTTCCAACTCATAAACTTTCTTCGGCCTAGATGTGCATTTTTTTTTTTTTTTTTTTTTTTAGATTTCCTCCGAAACTCGCATGGATTGTGTTTTGGGTGTCGCAAATTAGAATAAAACTGGGACACTTTAGATGCGTCATGTGTCTAAATCACTCAGTCAAACGGCCTTAACACTTATACCAACAACATTTTTTTCATTCGCCTTCCTTAAGTAATACTGAATAACATTTACGTCTATTTTACATGTTAAATGCATGTTTTATTAAGCATTATGGACGCATTTAAATTTTTATCAGATTTTATACAGAGATAAATCCACATATAAAAGTGTTGTTTGTAAATTTTATTCACTGTAAAAATAAATATTTTAAATTCAGTTTAAAAAAGAATTCTTATACGGATGGTCACATTTTAAGTGCGAAAAAAAAATTCTTACATTTTAGACTCTTTTTTGTATCTGAAATTAAGACATTGCATGTTTCTTAAACACCGCCATTTTAGGATAAAAACCACCGGCATTTTAAAAACATTTTTATAAATAAGTAATTAAAGGTAGAATGTAATTCTGTTTTCCTGTTAAAAAGAGATTTTAGAATTTTCTAGAGCATAAATAAAATATCAATAATTTTTTGAAGAACAATTTTTATTACCCGGCGCCGAAATCGAACACGTGCTGGACATGAAAACGGAAAGCTAGTGTTGGAGTGAAGCGTCTTACCAATCACGACACTACGGGACACATCAAAAGCTTTTTTGTGAAAATATGTACTGCCGTTTATTGTTTTAAAGGGATTTGTCATCTTCGACTTAGCACTATTGAAGTTTTCAGATAAAATCTTATATTTTCATTTAATTTTTATACATTAAACTATATTAGGTCTCTTCAATAAGATGCTTATTTAGTCAACAATTCTTATGGTTTTCGATCTAATTTTACTGATTTAAAATATTTAAATGCATTTTCTGAGTTTATACTTTTCATGAATTTGTAATTTTCAAATTCCTAAAATAATTAATGAAAAACGTAATATTTTTTTAGATGTTTAAAAGAACCTACTTAAAAGAATTCGGGATGGATTTTGAATTTTATTTATTAGTTTTTGAGAAAAAAGGTTGAAAAGTGCTTGTCTAAGTATAAAAATTTGAAAAAAAAATGATTTTTGTTATATTTTTATTTTTAATATTTTGTCTTTAACGATATTTCAAAATACATCCCTAGTTCTTTTAAGCAGGATCTATTAAACACACAAAAAATTTATTGAGTCTTTTCTTAATTATCTGTAAAAGTTTTAGCATTTTGAAGATCACGAATTCATATAGAAATGCAAACTGAGAAAACGCAATTTAAATATTTCAAATGGGTAAATATATATATAACATAAAAAGCGTTGTCTTAATATACATTTTTTTGAATAAACCAAATAGAATTCAATTTCTAAATTTTAAAAGGAAGTATAAGCTTTTATATAAGATATTCAGATGTGCCAAATCAAAGGTGTCAATATTCCTTAATCCGTATTTTTTATCATAAAAATTCTGATAGTATGGTATTTAAAAGTTAATATATATTAATGTGTTAAATTTCATGTCTAGAGGTCTAAAATTTTTTAAAAAAATGCATAACAAATATGTAAGAATTGCAGCTCTTGATGTTTGAATAATGGAATTTTCAGGAAAATCTCATAAGTTAAATAACTTACGAAAAATTTTCAGAGTTTTTTTTTTTTTTTTTTTTCGAATAAAACAGATATAAGTCTTTGATATTTTTATTAATATTTCAATTTTACAAAATATTTTTTCTTCACTGCTGCGATAAAGTTCTTAAATAAAATTATAAATATCCGTGTTATTATTTTATTAAAATTTTATCTAAATACTAGCCGCCTTCGGCGACCAGCTGGTTCGCGATCTCTGAAAAATCCGACTTTACGAAATTCCCGCTCGGTGGCGCCTGCGGCGCCTTTTTCTCGTTTCAGGTCTAATAACAGCTTATTGATATATCGTGAAAATCTGAAAATAGCTTATTGAAATCGCAGTAAATTCCCGTGCGGTAGCGCCTTCGGCGCCCTCTTCCCTTTTCAATATCTCAAACAGCCTGTTCGCTAACCATGTTATAATCTTTCAAATTTCTGACTTTAGCTAAGTCCCGCTCTCCCCGTCTTAGAACTTACAACACCTTCCTCGTTCATTAGAATTTGAAACATTCAAATTTTAAAATATAGCAGCGCTATCTGGCGGTAGAAATTTCTGTAATATATTGTTCAATTCCAAATCAACAAAGCTTTCAAATGATGTATTACTTATGAAAATATTTTAATTAGTAGCTGAGATACAAAAGAAAACCTAAACAGGAAACCTTAAAATGTGTAAATCGGGTAAAATCTCGAATAATATTTTCGATAATATAAAAGAACTTTAAAATATCTTTCGAATGATGTATTAAAAATAATATAATCATAATTAGAATTTGAAATATTGAAATTTTAAAATATTTCAGCGCCATCTGGCGGTAGAAATTTCTGTAATCTACTGTTCAATTCCAAATCAACAAAGCTTTCAAATGATGTATTACTTATGAAATTATTTTAATTAGAAGCTGAGATATAAAAGAAAACCAAATAAATACCTTGCCTTAAAATCTTAATATGCCAACCAATTTCAAATGCTGTAACTCTTTTTTTTTTTTTTTTAATTTTTGCCCTTTTTCCCTCTCCCTCAAGCCCTCCCTAATAATCGTACTCTTTCAAAAATATTCACAATCGAATTATCGGGCAAATACTGCAAAATATCTTTTTCCAATAAATATGTCATTTTTTTTTTTTTAATTATTCATATATTTTCATGAAAATTGAACAGTAGCTTTATAATATGCTGTCTAGGCCGAATATTAATTCAACTGTAACGTGAATGAAAATTTGAAAAAAATTTAAAATTGCAATTTTTCCCCCCAGTATAAAACACATGATATCTTAATTGTAAGGTGACCGGGAGCCAAGCTAGAGTGGCTCTCTCCCTCTCCCCATTTTTTTTTTTTTTTTTTTTTTTTTTTTTTATGAGTCCCTTGGTTTTCCTGAACCGGACCCTTAAGTGGGTAAGGTGACCGGGAGCCAAGCTCGAGTGGCTCTCTCCCCCTTCCCATTTTTTTTTTTTTTTTTTTTTTTTTTTTTTTTTTTTGAGCCCCTTGGTTATCCTGAACCGGACCCTTAAGTGGGTAAGGTGACCGGGAGCCAAGCTAGAGTGGCTCTCTCCCTCTCCCCAATTTTTTTTTTTTTTTTTTTTTTTTTTTTTGAGCCCTTTGGTTATCCTGAACCGGACCCTTAAGTGGGTAAGGTGACCGGGAGCCAAGCTAGAGTGGCTCTCTCCCTCTCCCCAATTTTTTTTTTTTTTTTTTTTTTTTTTTTTTTATGAGCCCCTTGGTTTTCCTGAACCGGACCCTTAAGTGGGTAAGGTGACCGGGAGCCAAGCTTGAGTGGCTCTCTCCCCCTTTTTTTTTTTTTTTTTTTTTTTTTTTTTTTCCTCTTCCACGCTGTTCTTCCCCTGCCCCCCTGCAGTTCCCCGAAGCCTAGCTTAAACAACAGCAACTAGTTTTTTTTTTTTTTTTTTTTTTTTTTTTTTTTTTTTTTTTTTAACGTCCCGAGGGTGTGGCGGTGTCTGGTCCTCGTAAAAATGTGCTGCACCGTCAAGTGCTCGATGGGGTCGTTAAGCAGTCGTCGGGCTACCAACGCGGGGCACCATCCCCCCGTGGTGGATCAAAATTGCGATGGTCCCTCTTTCCTCTCCTTTTAGGCCTTTAGCGCATGGTCCCATTCCCCCTTTTTTTTTTTTTTTTTTTTTTTTTTTTTCTTTCGGCCCAGCCACCTCAAATTTCAAGACTATGCGCAACAAAAGTTTTCCTTCCCCCCACCAGTGGCAAGAATTAAATTCCTTAATTTTTTTTTTTTTTTTCCTCTCTCCCATGTTTGTCGTTCAGCAGTCTTGGTGTTTAGGTCTCCCCTCCCCTTACTCTTTTTAGCCTCCTCATTTTGGCATAATTCTGAGTGCACAACTTATCATTTTGGCTCCCCCGGTAGTTCCCCCCCACTCCAAAATTCAAAAATCCTTTTTTTTTTTTTTTTTTTTTTTCTCCCTTTGGCTCATGGATAGTGTGCACATATTCAAAATTCTCGCATCCAGGTAGCGTGACTGTGCGCTTCCTACCTTGTGCGATCTGGAGGTGTGGTGTGTCAGTCGAGCATTATGTGTCCAGAAGAAGATGTCGCAACCCTGTCGTACCAGAGCTGTCTTGTGATGTCACCCTGTTCCTTAGCTGAAGAGTGGTCATCTCCTGATTGACGTTAGAAGTCTGAACGAGCATAGGACACAGCTCATTCTCTGTTGCGTCTAGATTACTGTCTGGCAGTAGGCGGCTATCATGCAGTGATCCGGCGATTTATTCGCTCCGGCGGACAGCATCCAACCCGTTAAGCTTGGCACGTCCAGGCAGGCAGGGGCTGTCCAAAGGTTTCAATGATATCTTAATTGATTACAACCATTTCCGTTTTTATCACAGACAGTTGTCTCGTATGTGTTTTGTTTCCGATCGAGACCGCTTAGAAAATCGTCTGCCCGTTGCCAACTAAATTTCATAGTTTAGTTAATTTTAAAAAATCTAATTGATGTATCGATAAGCCGCTTGCACTCTTAGATTTGGAAAAAATTCCCCTTTCATTTGGTACCAAATTCGTAATGATTGGACTAATATTTCTAATTTATTTTCTATTTTTTCTGCTTTTAACTCCGTTAAAATATCTACTTTTATGTAATCTTGGTGAATTCTGAGTCATTGAGATCGCTTTTTGATTAAGACATAGGTCCACATTTTAATTAATATCTCCGCAACTAATTAAAATTTTTAAATTCTGTTTTGACTATCCCCTCGGGCAGGCTTCTGAGCATCCGTATGTCAAATTTTGTAGTTCTGCGTTCAGTAGGGGCTGAACGTATAGATGCTCAGACAGACAGACAGACAGAGAGACAGACATCTTCTTTTATTATTATAAGATAAGATAAGATGATGATCAATACATGGCGCAACTACACTTCTGTCGAATAATTAATAATGTAAAGCGAAATGTCTTATTTTAAGACATTTTAAAATTCAAAATATTCATTTTGAATGTCTTACTTTAAGACATTTATTTTTGTTTATTAAGGTGTAAAATGTGTCGTAAATTAAGATACCTATTAAGTCTAAGCTCTATTTTAAGGCATTTACGTGTCTTAAATGCTTTTTATGTTATTTTTCGTCTTACTTTAAGACTGCTTTATTTGCAGTGTTCAACCTGTTTTAAAGTATTTAAAGTATTAAAATATTTTTTATATGTTGTTAAATTTATAGAGCTCATTTTCTTATAGGCATTTATTAAAAGTTTATATATATTTTTTCAATTTTGAATTTAAAAAAAATATTTTATTGCATAATAATATAACGGACAATATATTTTGTCGTGCAGCCTTCATAAACAAAATTTGTTAACGTTGAACATGAATTTAGAATCTGAGTTTGAACAAGAATTTAGATGCCAGTTCAAAAGAGTTATAATACGATATTTTTATAGGAAATTGAAAATGCTTTATTTTAAACTTGTTTGTTTTACATAAACCAGATACGTATGTTTTTAAAATATTTTTAAAATAACTTCATATTTAAGAAATTTATCTGTGTTACATCAAGGTAAATCTCCAGCAGTTTGTAGAATTTTTCTATTTATTTATTAATTTTTACTTTTATTTATTTATTTTTAAATAAGAAATGTTTAAAACTTTCCATTGTTCCTTTAAAAAAAATCAGCAAATAAAATTTTAAATACGCGATAAAAAGAAAAAAAAGTAATTAGAATAAAATTATAAGTTTAAAATATATATATATTGTCTGAATTATTTTTAATCATAATTTATAAATAAAAAATATTAGGTGATATATTACTTGAGTGTATGCAAAATGAAAAAAAAAAAATATATAAAAAATAGGATTAAAGAGGTTTCATTCGTTCATTCAAAACTGGTCAAAACTGGTAATGAAACTGCATAACAAGAAAAATATATGATTATACACTATTTTATGTACTTAGGTACTGTGCATTTGAAGATTCAATAAAAGAAATACCATTGAATATTTTCGTGCAAAATATTCGATCTATTAAATTTGATGTACATTTTGGATTTTCATTTGATTTGTAACAAAGAAAGGTGTTTAATGAGACAGGAATTTCTTTCAAATTATACTAAATATTTTAAAATTGTAAAATTTTGTTGAAACAGGACATTGATGCAGGAAATAAAATTTCCTTTCTCTATACAAAACTGCAAGAAGCAGAAATGCCAACTTTTATAATTTATTCCTGAAAACTGTTAGCCCCGCCTGTTATTCACACCAGTAATTTCAATGAATGATTTTCTTCTTCGTTGTCACATATTGGACAGAAATATTCTTGAAAAATTCTAGTGTGGAAAGTAGTTGGGGCTAAAGCTGTCCCGGAAAAAATTAAAAAAAAGTTGTCAAGTCTTAAGAAAAAACGGCAAAATTAAGAAAGTTAATTTTTTAAGTAAACTTACGCTATTATAAAACTGACTTCTGGAAAGATTTCTATTTTAAAACACTAATAATAAAGGATTGTAGCACCAACTTTGAATGATGGCCGATCTTATTTAAGAATCAGAATACTTTTTTTGATGTTTTATATGTAAAAGTGTCCACTACTCTTAAAGGATTCCCTGTTGTTGCTTTTGTTTTATATTTAATAACTTTTAAGTATTTTAATTAAATAGAATCATGTGAATGATTACTTTGCATTGAAAATCTACATTACTACATAGTGTTTTCCAATAATATATCGATCATATTATATCATTAATGGCTTTTAGAATTGAAATTTATAAGATTTTTTTTTTTAAGGTAAAGCTGGTAGAAATTGTGCGGTAGGAGAGAATGCACACATAGAGAATCGAAAGGAAAGTGCGCTAATACTCATGGTAATTGTACAACATCAATAGTTGAGTGATGATTTGAATGATTTGAATGAGTGTGTTTGATTATTCCCATCTAAGCCTAAACGTAGTCTATTTGCCTTGTAATAAATAAATAAATAAATAAATAAATAATAATTCTTCCTAGGAGTTTCTATAGTATGACAGTAATACTTTTTTTTTTTTTTTTAACGATTTTTTTTAAGCTACTAACAAAGACGAACAATATGGACATTAATGACTCTCTCTAAAAGTAATTAATCATTGAATAAATGTCTGCGGAATTTCTCTTACCGAAATTGGAGAGTTTGCGTTTTGCTACTTAGGAAAGATCACGCATTGATTCCGTTACGTTCTATACATTAGAAAACTGTTCAGCTTATTGATAATGAAAAGACAATGAGAATGAGTTTGTTGAATGTGACAGACATCAACTTCGACAAGTGAATGGACTAATTTACATATGTTACTTGTAGGAGGTTTTGCAATGAAAGTTTTGTATATTGAAAGTTTTTTTGCGGAAGATCTTGGAAAATAAATTTCATAGATAATAATAAACGGTGTACTAATTACGAATTTAATATTAACTGGAACCCACCATACATTATAGAACACTCTGGGAGCTACCTGTCTTTGTTGTCTCGTAAATGCATTACACCGATATATAATCAGCCATGGATAGGTTAACTTGTGACAAGTGGTTGCACGAAATCTGCACTATTTGCAAAAATAAATGTAAAGTTTGTGGACAGAGACAGATTAGGTCAACAAACAAGGAACCATTCAAACTGAAAACGAAATATACTAATTTTATATTAAACTTTCTATCTGGTAACTTAATGTTATTTTGGAATCATATCTGGTCTATTTTTTATCTGATTCCTTAATCTTATTTACACAAATCTTACAACAACGTCATTTAAGTGGAATTATTATTTTTAACAATTTGATTGCAGTTATTAGTATCACAAATCTTTCCTACCTATGCGGCCAATCACACCAACCCTGTAAAGACAGATTGTGCAAAAAAGATCTCTTAGTTTTATCACAGTTGTTACTTTAAATTATAGAATAACAACAAAATAGTAATGGCAATCCATAGAAAACGAATGAATGCATAATTATTCAGCAATTGTTTATCAAAATATTTATATTTGGATTTTTTAGGTAAGTATTTCAAAAAAAGCAAAAAATTGCTTAAATTTAAGGGTACTTCATAACTTTACTGCTGTAGATTAAAAAAATAAAAAGTATCATGCTCAATGCTCAGCTCACATTTGTGAGATTATTATTTAAATAGTCAGAAGAGAATCTCAAAACTGTAATCTTATTAAGTCGTTCAGTTTATTTTATTTAAATTTATGTGCAACGTGACTAAAGTTTATTTCAATTATGGATATATTAAAAGTTTAAAACTGAAAAGTTAAAAAACACACTTTTATTTTATTTTTTCGAAGTTAATAATTTATTGATTATATACTATTTTTATAATGATATGACAATAGGTTTCAATGAAAATATTAATTATTTTGTTTTACCACAAAAGTGAAAAATTTCTATGAATATCATATACAAATTTCGATGGCGAACCATCATGCCAGATACCGTTGATGACCACAACATTTTCCATTAAATGTACTGATTATTATTTTTTCTTTTTATCACACTGTGATATAATATAATTTCACTTAGTGTTTAAATTTAAATTTCCTTGATGCAGAAATCATTAATTTCAAGCCATTCTATGTCTGAAGATACCAATTTCTTCGTTTTAAAACGACCTTTTAGGCGTGTAAGTTTATTTTCCATTCCGTGTTCAACATTTTTTCCATGTCTGTTTTTTGTTTGAGGATTCACAAAAGAGGAGTTTGCATATCGAGAAAAAACAAGAAGACAAATCGTTACCCCCAGAAGCCATTTACTAAAATAGTAGCAGCCAATGTTTTTGCAGAATCAATATGGCTCCTGTGGTAGCACTGGTGTACCGGCCACCATTTTTGGTAGACAGTAGTTAACTTCATTTACCCTGCATGGCGATACGCCGTTTGACAACTCCTTTTGTATCATTCCTCCAAGATGTATTGCATCTCTGCTTTTCCTTTTTATTTCCCTAATTACGATATTTTTTGCAAACTTCGTGAAAAAAAAAAAAAAAAAAAAAGAAAGAAAGAAAGAAAGAAATTTACATTGAAATTTGTATATAAAATACGCGTAGACATTTATTCTTCATCAATCTCATGTTTCTCTAAACGTATTCATTTTAATAAAAATGTAATTTGAAATTACAAATCTCAGCAATTCAAGTAAGATATTCTACAAAGGCAATCCAATTAAAAATTAGAGTAAAAAATAAAATAAAATAAAAATAAAAAGGCAATTTGTCAAGTAAAGAAACATTTTTTTAGTTATAAATTCCTTAAGAGTGATTTTTTTTTTTCATCAAAGATTTTTAAAGTGACTTTCTAATTCATATCCTTGCACTTCATTTTTCTATTGAAGGGAATCATGAAAAAAAAAAAAAAATCTGTCCATTTTATAGAATAGATTACTTAGTGAAACTCGTGACCATCTTTTAATTTCCTGTATAATAAAGTAAATGGCAAGATAATGTATAAATTCGCTGTCTAATAAGTGGAATGAATTGTATATGTTAATATTTTCTTAAGGATGCACGTCAGTTTGATTCATCTTTACTTCCTTCCCATGTTGACATATCAGATTTTTCTAACTACAGAATCAGAAGATTTTTTTTTTTTTTTTTTTTTTTTTTGTGGGTGTTACTCTCTTTGAACATGATGTCTTTTAGATTAGTAAGAATATTTAAAAAAAAGTATATATTTAAATATTTATTTTTGTAATCAAACTAAATTTTCAACCTCTAAAAGAAATATTTCATTTATTTGTTTTTTAAATTGCTGACTAAGATAAAAGTTTATAAGTCTAAAGAGTGGAATTAAAAAAATAGAATTCTAAAGATTTCTTTTTTAATGAGATATCTTGTAATGCGAAGCAACAAAACTGTATAGAATTAGATGGAGAAAAGAAAAAGAAAGAGTCTGACAAATGTGCAGCCGTGCTCTACACTTTTTTTTTCTTTTAAGCAGAAAATATATAGGAAAGCAACATCGTAGCTTTCCACAAGAAAAAAAAAGAAAGAAAGAAAGAAAAGAAAATGAAAAATGGTAAAAATTTCAGAATAAACTGGGAAAAACTCTCATTTATAAACTTGGAAAAAAAAAAAAATCAAAAGAAAGGAGAAAAAAAAAACAAAAAAATAAAATAAAATAAATTGACAGCGATCAGAAATTCAAGGATAATAGTCAAGTAAAATAAGCAAAAATATTAGGACTGGAGACTCTAGAACCATCCGCCTCTCGCCTATGATGTGTCTGCTTCCTGATACATTAAGATGGAAATCATTATATGGTCATCAATTAGTATTATCATTATGTACAAATACACTATTCTAGATTAGTTTCTTATTCAGAAGTCGCAGCGTTCCTAAATTCTTTTGATCGTTTTATTATGCTTTCTCCACAATTTTCAGAAAGAAAGTTTTCTTGTTAGTTTTTGTGCTATTATATTATTAAAACGTTTAAGATTTTTTTTTTTTTTTTTAAATTGATTTGATGGTATAATAAAACGATCAGAAAAATATAGGAACGCTGCGACCCCAGATCCAGTTAGAAAGACTATTAAGGTATTTTCAGTTGTTGTTCTTGCTTTTCTCCAATGTTATGCAATACGTTACAAAAAATGCAATATTATGTAATACGTTATTTTAAAAGTATTTAAAAAACACAAATGTTAAATTACTTATTATAGCAGAAATTTCAATACATTTAAGAGGTCCATTATAATCTTTAATAAATCTCAACAATACCAATTAATATAACTTTAGATAGAAACTTTGGTTGACTAACTTTAAATAAAATATCTAAATTACAATTTTATATACGTAATATTCATTGTTATTAAATTTTGTGCGAGTGAAAAATACGCTTGCGTGAAACAAATAATTAAATTCTTAATGTGAAATTACAATTCAAATAATCATTTAAATGATTATATGTGCATTCTCAAAGTTCCTACAAAGAAAAAAAAAATGAATATAAAGGATTCAAATCCTTAATAAAATTTAACCTATATTCATGTAAGTTTCAAAAGTAATCAAAGAGAAGGATTCTAGTTCGATAAACACAGTTGAGTCTGCAAAATATTTCCACCGATTTCAGTCGTGTCATGTTCACTGATACTCAAAGACTGTGAGTTTACATAACCTCTAAATATAGACATTCTGTTTAACTTTATTTAAGTTTAAGCAATTTCTGAAATTCAAATGTTTTGCATGTAGTAACTTTTAAAGTATTACAATTCTAAGTAATTCTCTAAAACTTAATTGTGCAGAAATTTTAATCGAATCAGGGATATGGAATATTTATTTATTATTATTATTATTTGAGAATTTAAAAAATGAAATTGTTTGTTTTATTCAGTGAAATATAATTTAAGTATATAAAATATTATAAGGAAAAAAATGGCAACAATTTGGCAACTATTAAATTATAGCTGATATTTTAATGGCTATTTTATTGCTATTAAGAGCTTATTATTTTCATATTTTAATTAATTAAAAGAAAACTATTCGAAAATTCGAAAATCTGATTTCGAAGTGTTGTGTTGTCACCGGGTTCTGAGCTACTATAAAAGTTTCAAATGTCTAGCTAGTAGGGAAGTTAGTTAAAAATAGATTGCAAGATTTGTACCGGACAAACAAACAAACAAACAAACAAAAATCGAAGTTATTAAAAACATGGTAATATCAATTAAGGATAGAAAACCCATACAGTTACACAAATGTAAAATTTAATCTAGATTTTTCTGTACCACAAACATAAAAATTTCGAAGCATTAACATTTTTTACTAGTATTTAAAACAAAGTAAATAGAAATTACTCTTTTAAATATCATTTAAAAGATAAAGAATAATGCAGCTGTTCAGTGCATGATTTTCTTAAAATCATAAAGTATGTTTTATTTTTATGGTAATCATAAAAGCTTAACACGGTAAAAGTTTAAAAAATGTTATCTCTAATATTCTATGCTAATGACCTGACAACAGTAGATTTCCTAAAACTAAACCTACGAGTCACATACTGTGTTTTAAACTGATAGTTATTTAATGAAATCTGCAGCTATGGTGTAAAAACTTACTCTTTTTTTTTTTTTTTTTAACGTATTAAGTGAAGTAGAATTTATTTCTCAAATTCTTTAATTTTCTGCTTATCAACTGGACGCTTTTCAGTACCTGTTATCATTTAAAAATAAGTATAATAGTCGTAAAATCTATACAAATATTTATTTATTTACCTAAAAAAGTAATTCTAAAACACGTTTGTTTTTAGATAAATAATGTAAAAATAAGTAAATATTAAGATTCCTCTAATTCGAAAATGATTAAAAATTTTAACGAACTGTCCATACTTGTCTAAAATAAAGTTCGGTTTCGTAATTAAAGCTCAGTCGGTAGCGCAACGTTCTTCTACCCTGGCAAGGTGGATTCATTTTCAAATGAGAGCGAGTGTTACTAACTTTTTCTTTTCCTTTTTCTTTTCTTTTCTTTTCTTTTCTTTTTTTTTTTTTTTACAGCGAAGAAGTTTACAAAAGTGCTATAAATTCCAGCAAAAAGTGTCCTGTTTTTTTTTTTTTTTTTTCAAAGTGTACAACCTTAACATGAACGGTTTCTTTTCTGTTGCTATGAAAAAATGGTGAAAGTTATTATGCTTATTTTATGAAAAACAGGTTTTTATGCACAGAAAAAACCTATGTTTATTTTATTTTGTTTAGTGCAATCTAAAGATGTTAAATAGTACTTGAGAGAAATTGCCCCCAGACGTAATGCATTTTATCATGGGTGACCTGATACACGAGCAATTTTCAATTTCAATAAAAAGTTCCAAATAGCGACCACATTAAATTGAGATGTAGAATACTAAGCTTTATCTTCCTGAAATATTTGTTCATTAGTTATACTAATGAAAAAGTAGCAATATTAATAATAATAAAAGCACTGAGACATACACACAGACCATAAGCTTAAAAGCTTAATTAAAAAAAAAAGACAGGATTTTAAAAGTGTATATAAATAAGAAACTTAGTTATGAAAATTCGATGTAAAAACAATAATTCTACACTATTATACAGAAGGAAATAATAATTAATATGATGTGATAGTAAAAGAAATACAATAAGAGAAAGTAATAATTAAAAGGAAACTTTACATCAAGGTTTAAATTAATTAAATAACCCATTTACTAAAGATTGATAAAAATCATGGATTATTTGCTTAAAACTCATTAAAAAAAATTATATTTTATTAGGATTATTCTACTTTATTGGGATTATTATTTATTAAAAACTTTATGATACATAATCAAATCAAAAATAATGTATATAAAGGCAAAGATAGCTAGACAGATTGATTAGATACATGACTGATACATCACGTAAATCTCGAGATTTAATTATATGAATGGTTTATTGGAGGAAATGTAAAGGAATAAGTCCTTTCTGCTCAGTAGGAAAAGTAGGCTCTTAACTTATTAATCATTACTCATTTCTTTTAATAAGAAGAAGGAGATTTCCTTGGTAGATTCCTAAATTAATTACTCCAAGTTATCCCAAAGTATAATGCATTTATGTCAAAATGAAGGACCAGGTATGTCAATGAATTTGAATGATAATTTGATATGGATTATAAGAGTGACGAGTGACGATTAAATCTTTTAGTAAGTACTTTTTTGGCCCCCATAATGTTTAAGTTACTGTTATTTATCAATAAATTGACGGATCAAATTGAATAATTATTTCAGTTTAGATCATATGAGCTATATGAATCATAAGACACTATAATTAAAAATTTATGATTTATATAAGGAAAGTGCTATTAATATAATTCAAAATTTAATGGAAAGTACAAAGATGTTAAATAAAAAATGAAGAAATATCATATACATATTTTAATATGAATGTGTGAATGCAAGAAAATCAATATTAAACTTGATTTTATTTATTTTATTTTTATTTTTAACTATTTGTATGCAAATAAACTAAATGTTTAGAATATTTCAATTTTTAAAGAAACCAACCTAATCTTAATATAAATATTTACATACATTATTAGACGTTTAATATCATTATCACCAATTATGAAAGGAAATACATTTTTTTCCCTTTATATTATGACAAGCTTATGGAAAGACATGGAATTTTAGCCATTATGGAATAGATGTCTGTATTTTTCGTCCAGATATGTACAGTAAAAAGTATTGAAATAATAGTGACGAATTATGATGAATAACGACAAGTACAAGTTGCAAAAATTTACAACAAGTGCTTCGTGACCAAACCACTTATCATGATCATGCACCTGTTAAAAAAAAATAACTACTAGTGCAACATGAAAGCTGCAATGAATAAATTATAAGCATAAGAAAAAATAAAATAAAAGGTACTGTTTGTTGCGCAGTTCTTTTTTAATTCTTTTGTATTTCTTTTTGGTGTTTTTTTAGAAAGTTTTTATTTATCATCATACAACATCAAAATGTCAATGTATTTTACTGTAGCATCATTTATCCTTAGAGGAAAAATTATATCACTAAAAGCAGACAGAATCGGAAAATATAACAAAATAGACTTTTTTTTTTTCGAAATAAAAAAAAACTATGCAAAATAGAATGACAACGTTATTGACATTTATTTCAAGATTAACTCTTTATCTAGCTTTAAATATGATTACCTAATCCATTTTGAGAAGCTTTTATCAAATTTTTACATTCAGAAATTCACGTCTTGGAATTTACAAAGCATTAAAATTTCCAAAACATTCATAAGTTTCAATAGAATTCAATACTACTTTTGACAATGTATTTTTAAATATAAAACTACTTATAAATGTATCTGTTATGACTGTTATTAAAAATATTGAACCCTGAAAATACCTTATTTTGTAAGAGGATTTCGTGAAAAGAAATTTTCAGATAATACTGTATTTTAGACGTTTCAAGGAAACCATGATTTAAAAGATTACATGAAAATTTCAGTTAAATACATTTTATCAGTATTTCTCTGAAATAATAGTGTTCTTGGGAATAAATACTAAGCTTCTTATTTTTCAATGCCGTCTTATCTTAAATTTTTAGTAAACCATATGAGCATTTTCTCGATTCAGAGATTACTCTCCTTAGTACATAAACACTCGAATAATAACTCTTATCCTGTGTTACATGGAATAAAATATTGTTGAAATTGTCTTGTTTTTGTTAAAAGATGCATGTCAGATACTTAGAAACCAAGTTTCATAAATTGTAAAAATACGTACAGAAATAACCTCGTATTTTTACTTCCTTCTGTGTTCAATAGAAGAAAGTATGGGATTTGTAAAATTTTCGATTTCGGGTTTTCGACGGATTTACACATTTTGAGAGGTTTAGAACAGGATTTGACTATTTTTAGAAAATGTCTGTCTGTCGGTTTGCCTATCTGCGTCGTGTGATAAAATTTTGTGGCAACTGTATCTCAGGCACTATTGCACAGAAATTCATAAAATTCGATATGTAGTTGAAACTTCACAATTAGTGCCTGTGAACGTTTGGTGAAAATCGTTTTAAAGATGACATGTCCCGCTTTTTCTAAATTTTTAACATGGTATTATAGGACAAAATTTTAAATAAATGTACTTAAAGAGAATTTTTTTTTTTAATAATCATTATAAAACTCAAAACATTTATTTATAATAACGATAGTCAACTGAGAAAATGTTTTTGAATATGCAGGAGTACTGCTTCCCCCGAAGGAGGACAAATTTTCATTATGGATATGTTTCAAAAGAGCTCGTGAATACCTTTAAAATGAATGACTGAACAACTGATCTGTGATGATTTAAAATAAAGTTATAGATTTTTTTTTTTTTTTTTTTTTGCTTTTTTAACAAACAAACAATTAAAAAAGAAATCGCATTTTTGAAAGATGTTATGTATTCAATAAAATTGACTTTCTTTCGATATTTATTGTTACACTACTTCTCTAGAATGGCAATCGTCTGCATTCACCATGGAAGATAATTTTAATAAACAATAATTTCCATAAATTATTTTTAGTGGATGAATTCTTATAGGGAAATATAGAATAATGTAATGTGATGGCCAAAGGATACTAGTTTTATTTTCTATTCATTTTAATATTATTACTATTATTATTATTATTTGCTTATTGTTTGCAGTTAGTAACAGATTTTTTCCAGCTTAACATACACATAATATTTCTCGCCCGATGAAGATCGGCTTGATTATTTCGGTTCGGAACCATTGTTTAGAATATATGCTATTAATGTTTCCTGAATACGTTTTTTTTTCACCATACAAAATTTAACACCTTTCAAAAATATAAAAAAAAATTCTTACTGAATTAGTTTATCACAAAATGCTTTGTACAAAAATTCTGTGAACGGGTTACATTACCAAGATCCAACAAAGGATTCATTTGAGTTACAACGTCTCAATTGTCTTTATATTCTAAGACCCCCAACTACATATATAACTTCATCTGTTATTTGAGTGATGGGTATATATTTTTAAAAAGTAATACACAAACTAGCAAATCGCGCATAGGTTGTATATCATATCCACGCTAGGCTACATTTATTTAATATTCGATTACTTGTTTAATTTGTATTTTCTTAAGTTTCATATCAACCCATAGCACAGGACGGAAGCAAAAAGAAAAAAAAAATTCCCTATCGCTTTCTTGGCCCTACTACTAGGTTGCTAGATATAAACAAGCGAGTTTGTACGAGATTGTCCCTCATGTGCTATTTAAATTATTTTTTATAGCTAAATGCTTATTCACATAATAAAAATTAATGCAATTTTGAGAATTCATTAACTACAGTGATTCATTTTAAAATAGTGACCAGCGAAGCGGGCGTAGCCTGCTAGTTAGCTAATATACATGAAACTTCAGCGTTCGAAATCTCTCTATCTGGTGCAAAAATGCCATACCGCATTCCTATATACATATATGTGTGTGTGTGTATATATGTATATAATATACTATATATATATACATATATATATATATATATATATATATATATATATATATATATATATATATAAACTAAAATTTCCTGTCGTATTAAATTCTGTTTTGCACAGGATTTTATATCTATTAATTAAAAACAAAAATGGCTTTGTTTCTATTTTCTTTATAGTTTATTTTACAGATATTGGCAGCGCTTCTCTTCCGCACTGCACTTTCTTACTCAATTATTTACTTTTTTAAGCGCGGAAAGCGGAAAAAACTGGATTATTTTTATTTAAACAAACTAATGCCATCGTGTTAATTTAACAATAAAATAAATTTATTTTGATATAAAATTTAATTACATAACAACTAGGGTAAATTATTCATGTTAACGCAATTGATTAGACATGATAATCTAGTTCAAGGGCCAGAAAAAAATATAGGCAAGCTATATTTTCTTTTTATTTATACCTTGTGTTATCAAAAAGTGCAAAATTTATTGAAAAAAAAACAAAAGATGGATGCAATTAAAATAAAGCTAATTTAATTGTTATTAGTTGAAAATTTATGATTAATGTATGATTAGACAAACTATGAGCGTTTTGATATATTATTAATAAAATTGTTATTAAAATAATAATAATAATAATAATAATAATAATAATAATAATAAACATTTACTCAATACCTGATGATAATAGCTCTATGCATTCACGATGTTTTACAGTTATTGGAAAGTTAACAAAGTACTATCATGCATATGGAAATAAAAATAACTGAAAAGTGCTCTTTTTTTAAAAATATAAATACATGATACAGGCTGATAATATTTTTAATTAAGAATAGTTAAAGTTTGAGATAAAAATATAAATATATGTTTTATATCATTCACGTTTAAGTTCAGTATTTCATTATTAATAATTTTTATGTCAAATGCAATAAAATGAAAGTCAGAAAACAACATTAAAATACAGTGCATTTGATAAAGGAAAAATACCTGCATATGATTCAGAATCATTTTAAGGAAAATTAATAAGAAAAATAATTTATAGAATTACTAGGCTAATTTTCAAAAATGATGACATAAACGGAAATTCTAAATTTAAAACGGTAATTACAAATTTTTAAAGTACCGCATGGGAAATATTTAATTAAACTTCAAAAAGCAATATTGAAGTGCTAATTTAATAAAAATTAAATTAATTTAATTTAATTTAATTTAACCACATATTTTTGGCAGATTTTTGCTTTGCATTTGCACAGTAGAAATATTTTTGACAAATTCCCCTTCGTATAACATGATATACTTCTTTCTTTCTTTTTTTCTTTTCTTTTTTTTTTTTTAACAATTAAGGATTATAGGAAATACTCTAAGGATAGAAAATAATTTATAAATATCAGAATAAGATTAATTAAACTAGATATTTTTTGTTGCGTATTATATGCCTATATGTACATTCTAAATCGAACCTTTAAGATAGTACGTATAATCATTTATATATACTTATATATGTGTGTGTGTGTGTGCGTGTGTATGCGAGAGTTCCTTTTAACTTATGCTTCAGAAACTTAGATGTTAACGGGAAAAACTGTACAAAAGCTTCAAAGAGCTCAGGGGACATTCATGCATGGGACATTCATTCGAAAAGACAGAAAGCGAAACACATGGATTAGAAAGCAAACCAAAATTACTGATGTCGTTTGTAGAGTAAATAAGTTAAAATGAAACTGGGCTGGGCACCTTTCCAAAAGAAACTATGATAGATGGACCACCGAACTCCTATTTTGAATACCTAGAGATAAGTAAAGACCAAGAAGAGACAGCAGTACCGTAGGAGATATGAAGTTGGGAAGTTTTGAAGAGCAGAATGGAGAAGAATTGCAGAAAACAGTGCAGATTGCATCACCTTGGAAAGACCTTCATCTTGCAGTGGATTGATAAAGCCTTAAATTAATGATTAAGATTATGATAATATGAGTTCAATATTCATAAAATTTAATTAGATATATTTTACTAACACATGAATAAATTTATATATTTCAAATAATCAAACATATAGAGCATAACAATTACTTATGACGTGAAAAATTTCAATTTAAAACGTTAACAAAAATAATTCTTTAAATATTAGTCAAATTACGAAAAAGTATTTATAGAAATTTAACATATTTCTTATTTTAATTAATACAAAACATATTAGCAATTATTATACATTTCTAATTAGCTACTATAAAATAATTGTATAAATATGTATGTCAATCATTAAATATGGCACCATGTTAATTAACATTACTCGAAAATAATAATAATAATAATAATAATAATAATGTATATATAAAGGTTTTCTTTTTTTTTATGATTGTATATTAATGAATCTGTTACATGAATATACTACCTATATCAAATAAAGATTTTTCTTTATAAATTACTTTTTTTTAATGTTATCATCTTCTGTTGAAAATCAAATCATAACTCAAAAACAACATTGTAATGTATTGTAAAATAATATTTTACGTAAAAAACTTAATTAATAGTTTTTGTATTTTCAAAAATATTGATTTTATTTATACACAATACTTAAAAAGAAAAAAAACAATGAGTGCATAAAAGGGGAGAGTTGAGATATTTAAAACAAAAGCATTCAAAAATTTAAACCATTATTTTAATATAAACGGAAATGATTTATCAAAAATACACTTCAGAGTAAACAAAAATTATAATATTTTCACTGGAAAACATTGCTTAAACATACTTTTTTGTTTGATTTCCAAAATACGTTCTAAAAAAATACTGTAAAACGAGAAAAACTTCATAGTGATTAGGTTTCAAAATGAAATGTTTGAAAGTTCATTTTAAAAGAATGCTTTAAAGTAAATTAGAAACTAAAAGGACGAAATGTTGCTTTATATGAAAAGTAAAATATCGCAAAATGTAAACATTTTAGCTGAAATGAAATATCGTAGTTTTCAACATTTTAAAGAAAAAGAAATGACAGAAAAAAATCATAACTTAAAATGCTTTTTTCTTAGAAACAGAATAACTACAACGTTAGAAAAATTTTATACACATTTGAATTCAGCGTTTATTTAAAGTCTACAAATTTAAAAAAAATAGAATTATATAAATGCTTGCATTTACACAATTTTTTGTTCTATTCTTTTAAAGCTGATGTTATCAAATAGAATATTAAATCCAGCACTACTTCTTCTTAGATGCTTATTAACGAACTTTTATTATTAGGCCTTTTTAAGAATATTTCGTAAAACCAACTAAACAGAGCTTTTTTTTCGTTTATAAGTAAAGTATGTTCTTTCGCAAATATCAATTTCTCTTAAAAGAATATAATTATATATTCACTGAATGGTCATTTTATTATGAGCGCCAGACACCTATTAACCAGTTATAAGTTATTAACCAGTTACACTGCCACCGGTAGAGAGAAAGGCAGTATGAAACAAGAACGTAGAATCATACTGTTCGCATATATTTTTAACACTTTTCAACATCACGTAAACCTTGCCTTTTTTAAACTTTTAACGTGATTTACCTATGTGATCACTAAATTGAAAGAAAGACAGACAGGTAGATCATTTGAATTTTCGATCACTATTAAACATTGCTGGAAATTATTAAAAATGCTTACTAAAAACGAAAATGCTATTCCCTTAATTTCATGTTATAGTCTTTAATGTAAATGAATATTTCTCTATGAACCTGTATGTCATATTGCTAATCATAATATATTCTATGAAAAACATTTTCTTTTTTTTGTACACTTGGATAAAATATGACAATATCGCAATGATATCTGTAAGATAAAGCATTTAAAATATTGTTTATAGAAATACCACTCATAAAACATAATTATTTAGATTATTTTTTCTGCCGCTGTATGTAAACCATTAGTGGTATTTACTCCCATTTTTATAAGGAACATCCGAGAGTGAACCGGAATAAAATATAACAGTTTCACGGAAATTCTTGAGTACTGAAATGAGTTAGAACGCGGATAGACAAATCGAAGTTAAAAACACTTCGGAACTAGAGACAGTAAAAATTACTTGTGAATATAACGAAAGAAAATATGATTTAACGATTTTTGCAGGTAGAGATGATAGTAAGGTGGCATACAACAAGTATTAGTGAAACTAGTATGAAATGTTTACCAGCAGGTATAATGAAATTGCATCCAGACGTAGAATGCTAGGCAAAATACTGCGTCTGAATGGGTAAATAGTAATCGTCACTGAGTTATGAATGATCATGCGGAACGGAGCATATCCTGCATTGTACCTAAAAAATAAAACAATAACAGGGCAGCAAATTAACGCAGATGTTAACCAAAAACCATTTAAAATTGTCCCTTACCACTGCCTGCTCCATTGCATGATTTACTGAAGCTATGGAAGCCGAAGGCCAGTGCGAACAGTGCAGGGTGAATATAATAAAGTCGGCGCTCAAAGTACATAGAAAAGTTCTTGTTAAGCAAAATATACTTTAAAACAATAAAGGATTAAAAAGGAAACAATAATAATGACATAAGGGATTTTTGAATGAAAGAAACGATTTATTGCATAACAGATTATAAATCGTACTAAAATAGCTAATAAGGTTTAAAAGTTCTTTTTACGTTATATATATATATATATATATATATATATATATTGTATTTAACCTTTATTATATTAACTTCAGTAATCTAAATTTGGTTCAGTATCTTTAAGAAATTATACGTAAATAATAATATAATATAAAATAATGTAATATAATATAATATACTTCTTCAAAGACATACTTATTAATATGCATATAATTTTCTAAATCATTTTATAATACACCTATATTAATTAACACCTTTCAGCTCATGTCATACCAAAAAAATTCTGAGTGTGAAATAATTTTGCTGTTTCATTTGTGATAAACACATTTTATTTACTTCATTTATTTATAGTTATTCTTTCTTTTATTTTTTTTAGGAGGGCTGTGAACGTATGCAATAGTTCGTCGTTATCAGAATTTGTT
Organism: Salticus scenicus; assembly: GCA_963930645.1. NCBI lineage: Eukaryota > Metazoa > Arthropoda > Arachnida > Araneae > Salticidae > Salticus > Salticus scenicus. The sequence goes on along the minus strand of OZ005650.1, from coordinate 168,266,436 downwards.
AAATTAATTCAAGAAAGTGAAATTCTGTGGGTAGTTTTTTTTTTTTTTTTTTTTTTTTTTTTTTTCTTTTAAAGTTATGAATTGTATATTAAAGTAATTGATATTGTAAACAATCACCAAGAACAATTCAAGTCAAACGAAATAGATGGTAACTTGACAAAGGCATGTAATTAAGTTATATATATATATATATATAGATTCGAATGATAAAAAAAAATAACCTATTTAAAACTTTATCGAAAATAAAAGAAAATAAATAATTTTATATATTATTATAACAAATGTATAAATTAATTACGTTTTAAAGCATAAAATAGTTCTTATCTCCCATAGTCCTGAACAATTTTAGGTTGATTTCTTTAGAAATCGACCTATTGCAATCACTTCGTTTATCTATCTATCTATCTATCTATCTATCTATCTATAATGAAAATTTTGTCATCACGATAACTCCTGAAATAATACTCGAAATGGAACCAAATTTGGACAGTGAACTGATCTTATAAATATCTTGGATGAGTTCGTTAACCAAGTTGCTCCGACTTTTTGTTTTCAAGTGGCAGCCACTTGAAAATTTCAAACCAACATTGTAAAAAGCATATTTAAAGCAAGATTTGCTTGAATTTTGTTGTAAATACAGGCTCCATAAGGGTCTCAATGAAGTTTGTTAATGAAGTTTATCCACCATTTTTAATAAAGTGGCAGATATTTTAAGTTAAGTGGGACCACTTGAAATCAGGATACCACTTGAAAATTTAAAATCACTATAACTTCCGAAGTAATACTCCAAATTGAATCAAATTTAGACAGTGTCTTAACTTATCTTATAAATTTCTTAGATGAGTTTATTAACCAAGTTGCTCCGCCATTTTGTTTTCAAGTGGAGACCACTTGAAAATTTCGAATTCAAATTGTAAAAAGCGTATTCCGAATTTTTTAAAATTTTGATGCGTACATAGTTTATACACGTGTCCCAAATAACTTTATTAATGAACTTTATCCGCCATTTTTAATAAAGTGGCGGATATCTTAAGTTAAGCGGAACCACATGAAATCAGGCTACCACTTGAAAATTTAAAACCATGATAACATCCGAAATAATACTCCAAATGGAACCAAATTTGAACAGTGTCTTAACTTATCTTATAAATAACTTAGATGAATTTGTTAACCAAGCTGCTCCGCCATTTTGTTTTCAAGTGGAGACCACTTGAAATTTTTAAATTCAAATTGTAAAAAGCGCATTCCGAAATTGTTTGAATTTTGATGTAAATACAGACCATGTAAGGATCTCAATGAAGTTTATTAGTAAACTATATCCGCCATTTTTAATAAAGTGGCAGATATCTTAAGTTAAGCGGGACCACTTGAAATCAGGCTCCCACTTGAAAATTTAAAATCACTATTTTCTGAAATAATACTCCAAGTCGAACCAAATTTGGACAGTGATATTATCATATAATTATCTTGAAAGTTTTCACTGGGCAACTTGCCGACATCTTGTTTCTAAGTTCCAGCCACTTGAAATCACACTGCCACTTGAAAATATGCCACCACGATAACTTTTAAAGTACTAAACTGATTCAAATAAAATTTGGATAGTGAACTTATGGTTCAAATATCTAGGATAAGTTCACTTGGCGACTTGATCCGCAATTTTATTTCCAAGTGGCGGCCACTTGGAAATTTGTCATTATGGTAACTTTAGTAATACAGAATAGATTCGCATCAAATTTGGGTACTGGATTTATCCTTCAAATATCACAGATAAGTTCGCTGTGCATCTCACTCCGCTTTTTTTTCCAAGTGGTGCCACCTGAAAATTTCTTATGACGATATTTTTAGAAATACTGATTTAATTTGAACTAGAATTGGATAAGGAACTTATACAAGTATACTAGATGATTTCGCTGGGCGAGTTGTTTTGCCATTTTGTTTCCAAGTTGCAACCACTTAGACTGCCACTTTAAAATTTGCCATAAAATTAATTTTTGAAACAAGACACTGATTTAAACCGCAGTTGGACAGTGAACCTATGCTTCAAATATCTTGGATATGTTCGCTGGGCAACTTGTTCCACTGTATTGTTTCCAAGTGGCGGCCACTTGAAAATTTGTTATCACGGTAACTTTAGAAATACTTAATCAATTCAAATCAAAGTTGAAAATTGAATTTATCATTGAAGCAACAAAAATCTAGAAAATTCACGTAACTCGTGAACCAATCACGTTATTGCGTCCATTTTTGGTACATGGATAATAAGTATTTTCTCGCCAAAAGTCGCTAAAAAATTCGCCATATGGGAAAACTCGCCAAATTTGGCGCCATATCCATTATCTGCGTTACTGGATCTTTTTAATGCGTTTTTAAGGAAAAATTAGGCTATTTTAATGCTAAAACAAACTAGAAATGCAGAAAACTAACATTTTATCAACTTACTAAGCCTCTTTGAAAGAATTTCTAAAAAAAAAAAAAAAAATTATTTTCAAATTTGCAACGATATCTTAGATGAGCAACTTTCTCTGCCATTTTGATCGAAGTGCCAGCCACTTAATTTTTCAACGCGAAGACTTTTGAGATTTTGAATTAATTCGAACTATATGTGCACAGTAGACTCATCACACAAATACATTTTATATATTTTTCAACTTAACTCACCATTCTGTTTCCAAGCGCCGGCTACTTGAAAATTTTAAATTCACATAAAAAGGTATTTATGAACCGATTTGCTTAAAACTCCATATGTACGTAGCCTACATCAATATTTCTACCAAGTGCATTAATAATTTGTAGCCGCCATTTTGAAAGAAAATGACAGCTACTTGATAAGGAGAAAGAAATCAACCTACCCTTCCGAATAAGCCGGAAGGACTTGTTTTGATTTGAATCGATCTCATTTTCATTTATATATATATATATTGCAATTGTTTACTAAAATTATGTATAATAAATAATAATTATAACTTCAGAAAATTAATGTTTCAATTGCTATATCGAAAAATTAACGTATATTAGAGACACAAAAAAAATAAATTTGGCATACCTGGCGATAAACTTATTAGAATTAAGTCTAAATTAACGCAGCATAGTATAGTATTTGAGCCTCTAGATCTATCTAAAGGATAATTTATATTTTAAATATATGGTTTGCTTTGTGGGATTGTTTTACATAATTAGGAAATAAATGGTACAAAAGACCATTTATTACATTTTAGTTGAAAATCTTCCATTATTTTTAAAATGTAGATTATATTGTATACTAGATACTTAAATACTATAATGTAGTAAAATTTATCGTAAAGTATTTCATCATACACGTATAAAATAAAGAACAATAAAAACTTTTCTAGTTTTGTAAAATATTATTTCAAAAAATTTTAAAGTGATAAATTACTCCGTATACACTGTTCTTCGAAAATATAGATTTCCGTTTTTCTGTATCATTACATCATTATTTGTTTTAAAATTGGCTAAATATAGCAGTTATCACGAAATATAAGTTTTTTTTTTTTTTTTTTTTTTCTGTAAGTATGATGTAATTCAATTTCTTTTGTAAAAATAATCTTTAGGTAGCAAATAAGGGGAAATATAATCGAATGTTTAAAAAACATGCAATATAATTAAAATAATTATTAAACAATTATTTAATATAGATTAATGAACATTCAACTCCAATATATTTAACTATGAATTATTAAAATTGTGCTACATAAATACTTTTAAATCTTAATGTTTCAGAAACCATGAAAGCGAAATACTAAAATGAAATTACTGTAACATTTCTAATTCACTTTTTTTTTTTATATTTCTTATTGGAGATCACATTTATTTGTATATATTTAAAGTTACATGCACATACGTTTTTTGTTTAACTGTTTAATTAAAGTTAAAGTGTTCTTAAAATTGGAAATTTATAATTTTACGTTTTCTGCAAGTAAATAAAATTAAAATTTATCCAAAGCAAAATAACACACTTAAAAACTGCAGTTGTTTATCATGTAGACATAACGAGCGGATTAAAGTATTTAACACATATAAAAATTTACACAATTGGTTCATTGAAATTAAAGCAGACAACAATAGCAAAATGAATTTGTGTATCTTATTTTTCCTACTGCTCTTTAAACAGCTCTGCTAAGTAAAATATAATGCATCATAAACTGAATAAATTTAAGAATCCTTCAACTTAGCAAATTATTTTCTTACAGACATAAATTTTTAAAAAAATTATTGTCGTTTATATATATATTACATAGTTGTAAAAACTATCCTGCACAATAAAAGCCCAATTTTCTCTTCTTAGTCTTCCAAAAAACATATAATGAAAATTTTATGCATTTATTAATTGCTCGGAGCTTTTCAACTATTTAAAAACATATATTATTGAATTTTCAGATGTTTTTCTAATAAATCCTTCGCGCTTCATATTTCGTTTGTAGACGTCGACCCCTTTGCTGGCTCTGGTGAAAACTTTTGTAGTGTGGTGCCTTACTCATATAAATGTTTAAATTAATTAATGTCGTACCTTATTAAAAATCTATTTTAAATCATAAAATTTACCGAAATCACTAAATAATAACAGCTATTAAGAGAGACGAGAAACCCTGAGAAATTGTTGGGAATGTACTGAAAAATGTAATTCGATGTATTCACTGAATTGCGAGTAGCGCAATACCCTGCAATAAATGGAGGGGAGGTGGAGAATATTCATAAATATGTTTTTATCTGGCTAACTTAAAAAGTAGAATTAAACCTTATCATGGAAATCAGCCTATATAATAATGTTGTTTTTAAAAATACAAACTTTCTCAAATGCTTAAAGAAAAGGATAATGAAGCATTTCTCGTACCACTTTCTTGCACTTTATTAATTTCTTCTATATGTAACATAGAGAAAGTATTGGATTCGCGAAAATTTTCGACCTCCGTTTTTTGACGGATCTACACGCTTTCGGATGTCCTGAACTTGAATTGATAGTTTTTAAAAAATGTCTGTCTGTCTGTGTCTATGTCTGCCTGTTTGTGTGTCTGTGGTTTCGTGTTTTCACCGTATCTCACGATCCAATGAATGAAATTCAACTAAACTTGGTATATAGTTGGACCCTGGTGGAGCATTGTGGAGCATTGTGCTAATTAGATTTGGGGATCAATCGTCCAGCAGGTGGCGCCGTGATCGCAGTTTATGTAAACTTTTAACATGGCAGTATAGGACAAAATTTCGTATTTTTCACCGTGTCTCACCAACCAATGAATGAAATTCAACCAAACTTGGTATATAGTTTGAACCTGACGGGGCATGGTGCTGATTAGATTTGGGGATCAATCGCCCAGCAGGTGGCGCTGTGATTGCAAAATTTCGTATTTTTCACCGTGTCTCACGAACCAATCAATGAAATTGAACCAAACTTGGTATATAGTTGGACCCTGACATGGAATGGTGCTGATTAGATTTTGGGATCAATCGCTATGCAGATGGCGCTGTGATCGCATTTTATGTAAACTTTTAACATGGCAGAATAAGGACAAAATTTCGTATAAATGTACATAATTAGCGTTATTTAAAACTTGTGATTGTAAAATTAATATGAATTATTGATAATAGTAGTAGTTAACTAGGAAAAAAAATTGTGCATGTGGGGGCATCGCTTCCCCCCTGGGGGGAGGTGGTAAATTTTCAAGATGGGTATCTTTCGAAAGATCTCGTCAATACCTTTAAAACGAATGGTTGAACTATAAATCTGTGATAATTCAAAACAAAGTTATCAATTTTTTTTTTACTTTTAACAAAAAAAAAAAAAAAAAATCGTATTTTTTTTTTTTTTTTTTTTTTAACGAAATTTAACTAAACTTGGTATTTAGTTGGTCCCCGACATAAACTGGTGCTGATTACATTTGGGGATCAATAGCTCAACAGGTGGCGCTGTGATCGCATTTTTTCTAAATTTTTAACATGGCAGTATAGGACAAAATTTCGTATAAATGTACATAAATAAGAGTTATTTTTAACTTGTGATTGTAAAATTAATATGAGTTATTGATAATAGTAATAGTTAACTAGAAAAAAAAATTCTGTGCATGTGGGGGCATCGCTTCCCCCCCTGGGAGGGAAGTACCCCCCGGGGGGGTAAATTTTCAAGATGGGTATCTTTCGAAAGATCTCGTCAATACCTTTAAAACGAATGGTTTTTTTTAATATTGTTACTGATTGAATATGTATATAGGAAAATATAGAAGAAAGTCTTGTGGTGGCCACAACATACTAAATTTTCCTGTAATTGTTTGGACTCCATGCAGTCACTCAAAACATTTCTTAGTACACTACTTGTGTATAAACTAGTTCTAAATATTCCATATACGTGTAAACTTTGTAAATACTTAAACATTTCATACAAATACGAAGAACAGAAAGAAAATTTAGTTTTCTTAGAAGAATAAAATCCAAGTAGAGAAAGTCAATATAGAATATTATACAAGGATTTTGAAAATTTTAACGAAATTTTACGTTATATGAGATAAAATTTCCTAAGTGCTCTATCATTGTTCAAAATAGCGCTATATGTTTTGTAATATTTTATTAGGATAAAATAGGGTACAATTACATATATTCTCAGACAATAGTCTTGTGTATTTAATCAATAGTAAAATTCAAGGTTTCAGTTGGATAGTTATTTATTCCTTTATGAATTTAATAATTATTATTTTTTTTAAACAAAATTGCGAATAGAAATTATAAAAAAAATTTCAAAAAAAAATTTCACTGATGATAAATAGAGAATAAGAAGCAAAAACTTTTACCATATAAATTCCATTTTGTCAAAATCCATTACGATTTTCAGTCTTTAAAATAAGAATGTGATAAATATGTATTATTAATGCGCTGTTTGAATGGCAGATTCAATTCAGATTTATTGAAGGTGAAAAGCAGTGATTTATATTCTATTTATGTTGTATGCAATCATATATATTTTTAAAACACAATACAAGCCTTAAATAGCACGATTGTTTTTAGTGCACGCTTTTTGTCCTCACTTAAAGGTATTAACTCTAGTTAATTTTACACAAATTTTATTCTATCTTATTAATGAATATTTGTTACCGAAAAAAAAAACAAAAAAAAAGTTGTATTTGATATTTTCAACAGGTGTTTTATATGTAAATATTTTTAATTTCAATAAAATTATTTATACGTAAAACATTAATAGCACAGATTGTGGATGATAAAATTAATAATAATAATAAATATTGACTTTTCCTTTTTCTATTTTCTAAAAAATATACTGGAAGAAATACCTTGAATTTTGGATTTGCAAAGAAGCTTTATAAACGGATACATTAAATAATCCATTTAATGAAAGAATTCAATTGTGGGACTAAGTACAAATTGAAGAAAACGCTGGATACTTTTTCGAGTATATTGTATCATAAAAAGTTACAAATGACTTGTCTGTTTGCATAACATCTGATTTCACTTACCATTAACAATGATTCTATCTTTTTTACTGGAAATTGAATAATTATTCAGACAGATATAAATTTTCTCATCTAAAATTATTAATTTTTTGCACAAGCTTTTGCTTATAATAAGATTTTTGCTTCCAAGAAAATTTTACAAATTCTGTTGAATTTTTGAAACAGGCTTACAGAAACATTTTTCTGAAACATAAATTGCACAATTTTAATTTTCGTTGAGATATGAGTAATTGTTGTATATATATATATATATATATATATATATATATATACATACTTTTTTAAATTTTTTTTTCAGTTGAAAGCTATATATATTGGTTAACCTTTATAAAATAATCATTTGAATACAGTGTAAATTACCCAAATATTTGGTAATAGAATTATTATCGGTAATGAGTTAGGTTTTAGATATTTTTCAGAGTTGATATTTTCCATAGTTTAGTCACATTACCAAAAAAAAAAAAATTTTTTTTTGTTAAAAATCCCGTATTAACTTTCACATTTTTGTATATAAATAAAATTATGTTAGAGTCACAAGCCAAGTCACAAGTTTTTGCACAAAACAAAATTTTATGTATGGGTAAATTAATTGGATCTCCAAATTAAATGCGTGGCATGTGAAAAGCCTCTTATGAAATTTCAACTCTGGAAAACATTTAAAATCCAGCTCATTCATTTGACGATAATTTACTTAATTTTTTCTGCCTTCAAATGAACTTTCGACATATGCTGCCCAGTAAATATATTATTAGAACTTTTACCCAATCGAACGGTTTATAGATGAAATTAAACTCTGATCTTCGACAAAATCATCCCGATAAGGACATATAAGTTTGGATCACATTTGAAAGCGGCAGTAAAAACTTCTGTTATAAAGCCAAGTTATGAAAAATTTAAATGTGCACCAATCTTAGAAATGTAAAAACAACTTAAGACACCGTTTTCAATAATAAGTGTAAAAATATTATGTACAAAAACGCAAAAAAATTGTCTTTTTCTTTCTTTTTTTTTTTTTGGTTTAATGAATTGAAATTGTTTATAAGGTATTCTTCACTAATAATCGAGATTATGTTTCCTCTTTTTTTCTTCTTTTTTTCTTCTGGAAAGTCAATTTTAAATTTGATCTTGTAGCGCGTGACCTCTGTGCTAAAAACAACTGAACTCTGAACTTGGTTTAATAAGAGTTCTAAATTTTTAGTTTGGTTTGATTTTGGATTAAACTTTAACGCTTGATACAGGATATTGTGTTCATTTGCATTAAATGTAAATATTGTACATATGAATTTAAGTTTAGTTAGATGTTGGTTTATTTCTTGAATGAAAAATAACACAGAAATAACATCACGCCCATCCTCTTAATCTAATGTATTTCAATTTCATCCTAAAACATGCAGTTTATTTTTAATTTCTTCCACCATTAGAAATATATATATTTTTTTAATTGCTAATTTGCTTATAATAAACTCATTTGAAATGTATTTTTAATGACAGATTATCACGTTCGCTGCCGATCCCGCGCTAGGGCGAGATGTGACGCATTGTTTTACAGGTGAAAGTTTACTTTAAGCTGCCGCTTGGCGAAATTTCAAAAGTCGCCAAGACGGCGCCATTTCGCATCGCGTTCCGAATAGCCACCCTCCACCGCTGGCGTATGATCGAACACCGGCGATCTAACCTAGCAAAAATATACATCAGGGAAAAAAATATCATCAATATATAAATAAATAAATACATAAATAAAAATACGTAGAACAAAAGAAAAAAATTCATAAAATAAAATAAAAAAGAATTATGAAATAATTATAAATTCATAACTAATCACAAATAAAAGAATAAAACTTAGATCATACAATTACACCAAATATTGAAGTACAACCAAAGTACCACCAAGGAACCACGAAGTAGTGCACCAAAATGCGGTTAATCGATGCGCTCTAAGCGACAACACAGAGTCTGGGGCAACATTTATTTTAAAGGCATTTTTCTACGTTTTCAAAAATTGTATAAAGATTTATCATTAATATTTTATTTATTGTCCTCATACGTTAGAAGTTAGAAATGAAAAAATACATCCGCAACTGAAAAATTATAGCAAATTTTAACGGTTCTCTATAATAATGGTACTCTGATCTGTTTACCCTCTGACCTATACCCCCTATCTCAAAATGCATGAGATTAAAAAATATGCAAAGTTTCATACTGTATCAACCAGTATTGGCAAGAAATCCAAAAATATGTCTCTAAAATTCAAAATTCCCTTCCGTGAAGGATCCAATTGTGATGGTATGTTTCCATACCACCTCGAGGGCTGAGTCCCAGACCGTCGCCATTTGCCCATCGTTCAGAATCAGTGCGACGTAAAACTCAATCAACGTTAAATTTCGGCACTATTCAACCAGCCAAACAAGACTAACGCAAACATCAGACATATTCATATTTCAAAATAGATGGTTGGTTGGATTTTACATCACACTAGTGCTGCGCAAATGGCAACTGGTGATGGCCTGAATCTTACCCCTGGAAGTGGTCCGGAAGCATGTCATCGAGATTTTGATCCTCCCGGAAGAATATTTCAAAATATAATGCTTACTCTCTAATAAAACATGTATGCTGAATACGCAACAGAATTGATGACGTCAGTGATTTATTATTTTATCTGCTCAGTACAAACGAAGCTACTTGCTATGGAAATTTAACTTATTACCCATTAACTCCAGAGTTTGCTTGTGCCGAGCAGACGAACTTTCATACATTTGACGTCATACAGCATATTGACGTAACAGATGGCGCAAACAAACAAACGTAAACACAAAGCTTAAACACAAGCGCTACATCTGGCGATTTAGCGCTCTTGCGAAATACGCCAAACATAATCGGCAGGTTAAAGGAAAAAAACGCCGCTCCCATTATTAGTCACGTGAGATCAGCAGCGAACGTGTTAAATTACATTTCAAAGCAAGTTTATTATTATTATTATTATTATTATTATTATTATTATTTTATTTATTTATTTATTTATTTATTTTTTATGGTATAAGTAAAATTTTCAGTATTAGAAATGCACAACCTTTAAAATTATAAACTTGCTTGAAAGCGGTTTTCAGCATTCTATAATACTAATATTTGCTTAGTGAATCAGTATCATAACTACTTTTTAATTGAAACAATTATAATACACAATCAGAGTCTTAAAATATTATAAGCACAACATAAAATTATAAGTTTCGAGCTCTTTTAGGTCCTTCATTAGTAATAACATCAGATAGTAAACGCTGAGACATGCGCACAGAACTCTTCTACAAAAGTGCAGTGTATTCCGCTGGAAGTGTGTATGCCTCATTAAGAGGTGAAGAATGAAGTTTAGAAAACTAGCCTTCCAGGAAAATTCTTGCATGATATTTCGAAGAGTTTGATACAATTATTTTAATATTATCAAAATAAGATAGACGATCGGTTTCTATGGCATGTTGGACAACTTTTCAACGAATATCACAGTTGATGAAGATTCTTATAGAATCTCTATATCTCAGTCTTGCTTTTGCTTCCAAGGCAGTAGCAAGTGTTTTTTTTTTTGCACCTGATGAAGGAAGGCTACGTCCTTTCGAAACCGGTTGTGCTGGCTTAAAATTTATGGTGTGTGAAGAAGTCTTATTTTCTATTTATCGTTTGTACACCAGTTCTGCATTTAGTTTTGATTCTTATAGACGTTAAAGAGTACAAGTGCAGAGGGAACGGACGGTTTTAGCAATATAAACAGAATTACGTATTTACAAATATATTATAAATAAATCCGGTATAGGAAGGGGGGGGGGCTAACAGGTTTAAAATTATAAGGGAAATTACGAATCAGAGATTGAGGTTTAAAATCAACAAATATATAAAAAATACGTAAAAGTTTTGCTACAGATTTTATTTTTTAATTTAATTTTATTTTTTTACAATAAGGAATAGTAAACAAATATCTAGGCGATTAGGAAGGTTCAATATTATGATTTATTATTAGCATTACAATTATTTACCTCTTTAATTTAAATGTGTTCATTATTTTAGAAATCTTTCTAAATTTTTATGTATAAATTTTAATCGTTTTCTCAGATTAATTCTTTAAACTCACTTCAAAAGTTTATTATTACGTATTTTTTTAATTATTTCATTTAAAAGTATTTACACTAAGCCTTAATGGAATTTAATTGATAAATACTGATTTAACTGATTATTCAAATAAAGTTTTCTGACTTGTAATAAATAACATTCAATATTTGAATGTAAATCTTTAATGAAGTTTTATATCCTACTAAAAATTCAATAATCATTTTTTCTCTTTTCTAAATGAAGCAAAATTTTATGAAACGTTTCAATAAATCCTAAATCGTAATTTGCTTTACAGGAAAAGCTAATTATGTTTAAACTAATTAAAATTTCAGTAAAGATAAATAATTTTTACACATAGATTAAATTTTACATATTTTCACTCTAATGTCATTTTGTAAATTGAAATATTAAGTATTTTATGCTGAAATTGTTTTAACTGTATTTAATCTTAGCAAGTCAATATTTTAAAAGTTTAGTTTATTCACACAATAGAATTTAAAAAAAAAATAATAATAATTTATTCACTTAATAATTTTACAAAGTCACTGATGTTCTTAAAAAAAAAGGAGAAAAAAATCCACGTTGTATTCATTATTTTAGCTGACAAAAGAACTCTTTATATTAATTATTATTAAGATATATTTTATGCTGAATAATGCATATTCAGGGAAGTGAAAATAAACAACATTGTCAAATTATATAAAACTTTCATAAAGGACTGCTAAAAAAGGTAAATTACGAGCAAAGGGATTACCAATTCAAATAAATAAAAATCTATTTATTATATTCATTGAATAAGATGAGTAAAATACTTTATCGACCAATTTAATTCGAGCATTATCTAACAGAATTTATTTCTTAAAATAATTTTCAAACGTGTTCAATAATTTTACACAGAATCGCAATAAAAACTTTTCTACATGTTTATACGATTTTAAGATTCGTTTTAAATTTTTCATATTCATTAAGAAAAGAAAATATCACATACTTTTTTATTCCTAAATTATTTTGAAAAGGAATTAGAAAGGCATTGTTTGATAATAATAAATAATAATAATTATAATAATAATAATTTTTTTAGATTAGGTTGGAAAATATGTTTAATGGACCTTTCAAAATTCCAAATCAAATAAAACAAAACGTCAATTTACACGATGAAATTAGTTTGTATTTATGCTTTCCTAAATACAGTTCTCCATTAATGCCCGAAAGTTTCTGCTCTCAAAGCTGTTAGATTTGAGGTGCTGTATTCGATCCCAGGTCGTGTTTAATGGACTAACCGTCCGGAGCTTTTCGCAGTTACCTCTGAATCATACCGAATACGGGCTATGACAATTTTGAACCCCCCCCCCACACACACACACACACGGAGGCACTCCTCCTCAGGCCTAGGATCATTACACCACTGCAACCTAAATTTATGTAAATTAGCTCCAAACGGTTTATTAAAAAATTACTAATGATAGTATAGTATTTAGTATTTTAAGTTTCATGCTTAAAATAAGTTCATTGTTAACCTTTTTAAAATAACATAATTAAATATTTCCACAAAAATATAATAGTTTTAATCAAATAGGTGATATTATGTTAAATTGGTGAGTAAACGTAACATTTAAAATCCCAGGTTGATCGCGGTGTGTATGTCATACCTAGAGTCTCCTTTTGTGCTTTGGTGCACTGTTATTTCTCAACGTTTTACCAAAAATGGAGGCTTCTTCGAGTAGCTACATCAATAATCATAATCGTCGAAGGGAACAATAGGTGGAATGATTCTACAAATAGGTATTTATGTATTGACATACATGGAAATGTCACACCCAGCTTGAACATTTCCGTTAGTGTTCTGAGTATAGGGAGACGCATTTAAATTGTTAATATAAAATATTAATAAATGCATTATTAAAAAAAAAAAAAAAAAAAAGACATTTTTTGGATATTGTTGCTTTGGAGGAAGAAAATATCGAGGAAGGTAATGAAGTTACAGGTAATAAAGAGACAGATAATGAAGAATATCACTAAGCTCTCGATAAAGAGTATTTGAGAAAACATAATAAAGAAAAATTCCGTATTATTATTATTATTATTATTATTATTATTATTATTGAACTTTCTGGAATTTTATAATTTTTAAAAAATATCGCACTTATTTGTTAGCTTGAAATCTTTTTAAATATTTTGTTTTGATAAAGAGATTAATGCAATTGACTAACATTTATATTGGCTTAATTAAAGAATCCTGTTCTTTAAATAATTACAAAAAAATCAAATTCTTCTGGGAAAAATATGCAAAACACAAATGCATGTAATATATAGCAAGTATCTGCAAGGAAATATTCTGATTAATTTTAAATAATATTTTTATTATATATTTAAAACTGTAATTTCTCTACGCTCTTTAATATTGTTTTAGGTTTTGTGTAGATTTCATTGTATGAAATAGAAAGAAACCGCCATGGGTATGACACAACCAGCGTCAGTAATCCCGTTCCATTTTCTCGCGCGAGTAATGCCGGATTGATAATTGTTTTAAAAGTTTTAAATTTTGAAACTTAAAAACACCATATGTATAAGGCTACAAGATTAATTCAAGCAGAATTAAAATAAAACAAACAACTTCAAGTTTCATTTTTAAGCATACCGTAATTTTTTTTTTTTTTTTTTTTTTTCCGTTTAACAATTTGTAAATAACAGTTTAAAGATTTAACTGCGCATAGTTCATATTTTCCCCAATACGTATGAAACTACTGACGAAACACATATTAATAAACTATTAATAAACTAAATAAAAGTCATTCAAACAATATATAAAAAAGAATGCGAATAAAATGTTAAAAATATAAATTACACTGTTAAAAATTTTACTTCAAGCCTGAGCCACGATATGGAGTAATGTTATAATCCATACCATAATACGGTTGAACCTCACTTTGAGTTTTCTACTTCTTGCGATTGTATTTATGTTGCACCGAAACTTAGAACTACCATACATATACTCACAAGGGAAGTATGAATCAGTAAAATTACTAATGAAATTAAGTCGAGCTTAAATTAAAGAACATGTTCGAAAACAATGGGTAAAGTGCAAATTTTGTGCAACAACTTACCCGTGGACCAAAATAAGAACCTATCAAATTTAGCCTATCAAAATCAACGAAACATAATTAGTAGGCAAGAAAGCATGGCTCAGTGACAAAGTGCTTGGCAGGAGACAAGAAGGTCTCCAGTTCAATCATCGTCTCAGTCGAATTTTGATTTTTTTTAAATTATTATTATTTATATTTAAAGCATAATATCAATATTTGGTTCAGCATAAAATTACCATATCACGGTAAAAGATTAAACCATTGGGTGGTTGCAGCTACTTCAGTACCAAGTTTTAGTTCAAACTAGCACAAAATTTTTAACGTTACAGATTTGGAAGTTGTTAATCTTTACACAGCCATCCCGACTGGGTTCAAATTTTTCTTATCCCTCCAAAATTTACTCAACAATAAAAATAATTGTGTATAAAATTAAAACATGTGTTTATTTTCAGTGAAAAAAAAAAAAAAAAAAAAAAAAAAGAACTTCTATTAATATAATTTCACAATATAATAAACGGATGTAATGTGAGCATTAAATACACTGGTTCTCGTAATTATAAGGGCACCTGTTTTTCTATATTAACTAAACACTGAACACTATTATTTAAACAAATATATTTTTTATTAATTTGAATTTCCTTAATAGACTGTAATTAAATTTTTTTATCCTTTTTCTATCTTAAAAAACTTTAAATACGGTCAAAAGGATGATTTTTCAGGCGTTAAAAATTATAAGGACAGCTCGAATCTTAGCAATTTTTTTTCATTTATTCCTTAAATTAACATTTTATCTGATCTCTTTTTAGGGTGAAACAGTCAGACATTCTCTCTGGTGTATATATATATATACATACATACAGCATAGATGATATTCTGAATACATTTAAACTATTTAAAATTGCTTTCCACTTGCATGCACTTTTCTAATATGATACGTTAAGGTTTTTTCAACTTTTAGGCCACGGGAAAGGCAACAATACAGAAGTTCCTTTCTTCAAATTATTTCCTATTGCTCTAGAAGTAGAGCAAAAATGTAAGCCATGTTGAAAAAAATATTGTTACCCCCCAAAATCTAACAAAAATCTGAGAATTCCACGTTTAAAATTTGCGGATATTCTCTTGATGTTTATAATAATAGAAAAAATTACTAAATTCTTTCTGCCTTCAGTAGAAACAGCTCCCCCGAGCACCACAGATCCACCTTTAAAATGCCCGATTCATATCTGCCATTAAAAAATCTGCTCTGTCTTTCGCTATCTTCAGATCGTGACAGTAACTGTTAAACCCTTTTGTTAATCAAGAATAAAATGATTTCCATCCTAATATGCAACATTTTACCATTTAATATTGTCTTTATTCAACTTTAACGCAGGCGTTCTTTCCCCCATTAAATGCTTATTAATTATTACAGGTTTTTTTTTTTTTTTTTTTAATTCGTTTTAACATATTATTAATTATTTTAAACATGCATGAATGTGGATCCTAGCCTTTCGTTAAAAATTACGAGCAAATTCAGCAGCAGTCATTGTGAGTAGACCATTAAGAGGAATTATGAGTCTTCGATCTCTGTAAAACAACTCTGATTTTGCATCAGATCTCTGTACTATCGAACCAGCAGTTCAACTTTTGTTCACATGTGCTTCAGCAATTTTAGATCTTCGAATTTCATTAAAAAATCGGCGGATTGAAACTATTCTTCCACTTAAAAAACTCATTTATCATATTTCACTACATGGACGCTTTTTTTTTTTTTTTTTTTTTTTTTTTTCCGAGGAATTATCAGTAATGCCCGTCCAAGAAAAATTGAAGGCTTATATATGAATTAATCTAGCCCAGTAGTTAACAAATTCGCATGTCAACTGTAATTTATCCGATAGTAAGTTAAATAAAACGAAAAAATCTTGATTGTCCCTATAATTATGAACATCTGAAAACGAGGAAAAAAATTTGTTTGCATTATTTGTTATTAATTTTGTCTCATATTAAAAAAAATATAGCAGTTTTGGTTTTTAGGTACTAGATAAGTGCACTTAGTATAATCTTGTTCACGATTATTTTTACATTAGTTATTTCAAAACATAAAGTGTCCTTATAAATACGAGAAGGAGTGTATTATGTTCTCTTACTTTTCAGTTTTTTTTTTTTTTTTTTTTTTTTTTTAATATATATATATTTATAAACATTTGCTGCCAAAAAAAATTTCTGGCAAATTCCATATCATTAAAGATCTTAGTAATCAACTTTAAAGTAATCAGACGTCATTTACTTTTCAGTTCATAAACATTAATAATTAATTTCTTCTGATTTTGTAAACATTAAAGAAAATAAATACGAAAGGCATATAAGTGCATTAAAAAAAATCATTTGCTAAAATATTACATAAAATATTAAATAAATTCATGTTGATTATAATGTAGGATATATTGCAAATAGAAATGACAGTATAGCAAAAACAAATGAACATAATTTAAATACTCTTTTTCTTTTTTCGTTTTCTTTTCTTTTTTTTCTTATATATATATATAGAGAGAGAGAGAAAAATTTTATTTTTATTGAAGTATTTTTCTGTCCCTCATAATTAATTTGAAAATGTAATCCCAAATAGACTGTACAATTTTTTCTATATATATAAAATTTGAATATTTCATTTTCGTTCAAGTTCGATAATGGACACTTCCCAGTTTCGTCTGCTCAATCATGTGACAGAGGAAAACGAAAAGTCGAATTCTGAGAATCGAATTCAATTAAATATTATTCTTAAGAACAAAAATGTTAATATTTAATATAAAATAAAATAATAGTAATATTGTACATTTGTAAACAGAAGAATAGTTGTATTTGTAAATTTAATAATTTTCTAAAACACTTTATGTGTTTATTTATTTTCAACTGTAAAAATCGATTTTTGTATGTTCTAGTGTAACTGTTACATTAACTGATCTAGCAATAAATAATAGCTTGTTCTTGTGGAATATTTATGGATTATAATTTGAAATTTAAAATGTTTTAATTTAATTTAATTGCATAAATGTGTTACAACAAGTTAATTAACTTATTTACTGGTCTAAATAGATTTACGCCGTAAGATATTACACTGACAATGATTTAAGTACCAAAAATCAAAGTATTTAACATGTTCTTCATGAACATCAATAACAAATATAAACTAAATGATGATTGTAAATGTAGACAGCAAACAAAAGATGATGAATAATAATATAAAATGGATTAAAAATGATGATGTATAAAAGAATAACACAGATTAAATACGATTCATCAAAAATAAGAATAGAAAATATGTTATTTAAGCAATCGCTAAAGATATACAAGAGTTCGTCTGCTATTTGTTTTCCATCTATCATGTGACCTCTGACGTCAGGTGGGAAGAGCCCATTAAATAATTTTAAATTGTCATTGCAGTTCAAGCAGGAATTTGGTAAATAAATTCAGAACACTTCGAAAAGAATATACACAATACTTATATATTTCAGAAATGTTAGATTTTTTAAATAAATAATATTTGTATTTTATATTTCGCTTATTTATTTAGCATATGTTTCAATAAATTAATAAATTGTATTTTAGACTTTTTTTTATAAAATTAAAGAGTCATCTACATATCTCTCAAAATTTTTCAGAATTTTATCCATTAATCATCAAGACTTCTTTTGTATGTTAAATAGACTTATGTCTAACAATATATATGTATTAATATAAATTGTTGCGAAGGTGTATATTCAAAGTAGCAAAAATGGCATGAATAACAATTTAATATTTAATATTTTAAAATACATTTCTTTTTCAATAACGTTATTTATACGGTATATCTATTAAAATTTACAACAGAAGTATATATATATATTGTTTTTTAAATGAAAGGCTTTTTTGTAAATGATACATATAATTAAATGTTTAATGAAATATTCTTTTTTGATAAAATCTTTGCAATCATGAAAATATATTTCGCATCATGTTTGTATTGAAATTTAGAATTTATCTGCTTTATGTAAACTCAAAATAAGTTTCAATTAGCTTTCACTAAATATTTGAAATTTTTTTCACATTATCGGTATATTGTAATATATATACTTCAGAACTTATAGAAAAGACAATGTCCATTCTGACGATTCAAAATCATATAATAATGAAGCGTCGGAAATGCTTTTCTATAACTCTGATATATATATATATATATATATATATATATATATAAACATGATAAATAGCATAACGGTAAATAAGCTAATTTCCGTTTTATTAATATTTGTACATGAGTTAAATAAACATGATTCAAATATGTTGTTTGAATTTCATCCACCGACATCAATGCAGGCCTCACCTCATTAACAGAGCTGCAGAGCTATAGTTTTAAGAATCGCAGTAGCTCCTGGGGAAACTCGATATAAGCCGAGACTATTTAAAAATACTCGTAATTCTATTTACTGTAGATGTGAGGTCTCAACTGAATACGATGGATGAAACTTCGAACACTATCTTTGAGCTATATTTCTTTTGTTCATTTATTACTAAAACAAATATTTTCTTACGTGGCGTCTTTTTATTTCTCATATTTCTCCGCGCACAACAGTGTCAGAAAATCATTTACGATCCTGTGCTGATGATTCGGAATCATCAGGATTCACTCTACCTCTCCTAGGAATTCTGAAATATGCCACTGACATACCCTGTACATATTAAAATTGGAAATTTTCGTACTTTGAAATCCTCAATAAGATACAATGTAGTAAGTGGGCACAAGGTGACCCAAACATGCCTATTTCAAATAAAAACCACTTTTTTCCCCCACAGATCACCGTATGACAGAAAAAATAAATAATGAATAAAAAATAAATATAAATAAAAAACGTAAAAAAAAATATTTTATTTTATTTTTGGCAATGTTGTGAGGAGAGGGATCAAAGCTCTAATACTTATGCTCTAGTAAAAAAGTCTGTGAGTTCTAAACTATTTAAAAAAGAAAGAAATTTCGCTGAACGCATTGATTTGACAAGTTCTGTGCTTTCAAGTAAGTCTATCAGACGTGATATCACAAGTGTTGCCCCTAGGTTCCTCCACGCAACAAATCTCGATCTTACTTAATAGAAACCCTACTTTTTTTTTTCCCTCGAAAAACTAAGTATACAGCTGAAAGAGTCTGCTTAAATTCATAATTAAAGGGAAAAACTTTCATCTCGTATGATACGATGGCTATTAAAATTAGCCGCATATAATATAAAAATAGAACATGTGCCAGAATCTGAAAATATAATCGACAATCAATTATCACGTATCCTACATTGTGAAAAATAAGAAACTGTTATGTTACAGAAAATACCTGGCAGTAAAATTGTCAGAAATATCCGTATACTGTACAAAAAATACATTATTATTATTATTTATTTATTTATTTATTTATTTATTTATTTTTTGTGTGTGTGTGCATAGGAGAACAAATTATACAATATTCTAATGCAACAAATTTTGTCGGTTGGGTAATTTATAAAAAATCTCGAAATAAAATTCTCCACTACTACTAGCCAGTATCAAACCCGAGTCCACCGCATAGTATGCAAAGAGCTACGGAAGCATTACTTGTGTTCTTACTGAGTACTTCCCAAAGCTTCTTTGGTACCATGTTCTCCAGATGCAAAAGAGAAAAAAATATGTAACTACCAGAACAAAACCTTTACCAATGGTAAAAGATATCTAAATATATATACGAGGACAGATCAAAAAGTAAGTTTCACTTCCAAGTTAGGGCCATTTATTAAGTAGTCTATACAAAAGCAACACGGCTATGACAGTATACAAAGTCCACTTTTACACATAGTTCCCAAGAGAATCTAAAAATTTTTCCAAATGGACTACAAACTTTTCCATCCCGGATGCACAGAAATCGCCTCCAGCGCTGTGTAACCACACGGAGACAGCTGCTTTCACCTCCTCATCATTTCGGAATCGTTGTCGACCGATATCCTTACCGATAAGCTTACCGAAAACATGAAAATCACATAGCTCCAAATCGGGACTGTATGGAAGATGTTGACATACCTCCCACTTGAATCGCTGCAGCAGTTCGCACGTTTGGCGGGCCTTGTTAGGTGTTGCGTTATCGTGCAACAAAATCACACCGTCGCACAATTTTTAATCTTTTTTGTTGCCCTCTACAGACTACCGCAAATGTGCCGGTGAGGATTCGAAACGTTGTCCCTTGTGATCACCGGTGAGAAGACGTGGGACACATCTTTGACACAGTTTACGAAATCCAAGGTCCTCCTGAACAATTGAGAGCACACTGTCATACGAAATGTTCAGCTTGCTGGTAATTTCCTGCATTTTTAAACGCTGATTCTCTTTAATGATCGCATCCACACGGTCAACATTTGCAACGGTACTGGACGTTGCGGGCCTGCCTTCGCGATATTTGTCCGTGATATCCGTGCGTATGGCTTCAAATTGTTGGCACCACTTTACAATACCTTGCCGAGAAATTGTGCGCTCACCATATATAGCAGTGATTTCACGATAAATATCCGTGCAATTCATCCGTTTGGCATATAGAAATCTGATTGTTGCACACACCTCACCTCCAATTTTGAGTGATCATCCGGTTGACGCGCCATTGATTTCAGCCCACTATCCACACACAACAAGACGGGAAACAACACCAACCTTCCTATCGGACGTCTGAGCAGTTAATGTCCCTTTCTCCGTGTTGCTTTTGTATAGACTATTTAATACATTGCCATAACTTAGAAGTAAAACTTACTTTTTGATCTGCCCTTGTACATGTGTGTATTTTTATTTATTTATTTTTATTTTTTTTTGAGAGAGATTAAGAAGTAAGTATCCATACTTGACGTTGAATAGAAATATAAATATTTATGCATCGTCGAAAACGCCAATGTAAAAATATTTCATGCAAAGTGCAGTTTTTTTTTTTTTTTTTTTTTTTTGTAGCATAAAGCGTACTGCCATTAGCGCAAAATTAATAGGTGGATTATTGCTCTTATATATAGATAGTAAGGTGACTTTTAGAGTAGGAATATCAGCTAATACGAATTTAAGAAACTGGAGGTGCTAGATGAGAGGAAGATGGGATGTAGAAAGCGATGTAAATATCAAGAATATGTCGATTTTATATAATATTTCCAACAATTAGAGAAAAGGTATACAACAAAATAGCAATTTATGATATTTTTATGATTATAGACGTGGAAAGCTTCAAGAAAATCAGTTCAGAATAACGACGGCATTCTGCATTGATGACGGTACGCTTTACGTTACCGAAATTGCAGTTTGTGTTTAATATTTTTACACTGGCTTTTTCATCAATGTATAAATATTTAGATTGCGATGTACTTACTACAGTAAATTTCTACTAAAAGAAAAAAGAAAATTTCTGTAGGAAATCTACAGAAAGTTTTATATTTTAGCATATTTACTTTCTCAACATACATATATAAGGAAATTATTGTAATCCTGTCAAAAATCTGAGTTTGCGATTTTGGTGTTTCTACACTTTTTGAGATTCCCTGAACTCATATTTACAATTTTTACGATTATGTATGCATGTATGTGTGTATGTATATGAGAGAACCCGATAGCGTGAAAACGCTTTGTTCGAATGAGCTGAAAGTTGCTACGAATATGGTAGGTCACCGTAGTACCAATTATAAGCAGTGTATTTTACATTCTAAAAAGTATTAAATTAAATCTTAGTTTTTCAGTGTTATATTTTAAACAATTTTCAAATAACCTAGTAGCACTGATAAATTGTTAGTATCTGCCTTTCTTTCACACCTCGAAATTGTCTCCAAAAATAGCGCTATCTAAGACCAATTTCGATAAACAAAAATTTTCAGAAAATAGATATTGATGAGATTAAATGAATCCAGTTTAAAATATGGTGAAAATCACTTCTCTCCTTCGGATTTTATTTGGTATCAGGTGCCTATTCTGACGTGATCCAATCGGTAAAAGCTGTCTAATCCTTGTTAAATTTGAACTCAATTTATCCATTCGCTCACTCCAGAATAAGTCTCCTGTATCTGAAAATTCGTCGGATTTTGATTATCTGATTCAACTATCATCGATGAGGCATTTCGGATGAATTCTATATGAGCTTCATCTTTATCGATGAGATTATGTTTATCAATCGCTTATGAGTTCCTCGTACATAGATGAAGACGATTCAGTGACCAAATTTTATGTTACGATGATTCATTTAGTTTAGGCTAGCTAAATTTGCTTATTGTAGAGTCTTTCTTCTGTCATTGAAGAGTCTTTCATCACAATGCTCCGATATCTATAATGCTATTGTGTTGTAGTGTAAAAATATTTACTAAATGATAAATCAGAACTAGAAATTAAACATTTATTTGTACGAAAGATATCAAAAACAAATCTTGAATACTACATAAATATGCTTCTTTATTGTTTTGGGTTCTTGCAAGAAGCTATTATTACTGTTATTTATATATGGTTTATTTTTAAGCGAAGTCCGCTTTCATGAAATAACTCTCTTAATCCTTTATATAAGTTCTGCTTCTTACACAAATTCAGTAAGTCAACTTTAATATATACATATTTTTTCTATTTCATTAGAAGATCTGTCGTTTTATTCACTCTTCTAGTGAAAACACGGACTTTTCGTTCTTAATTTTAAGCTCCACATTCAGTTTTCATCTCCTGTCTGCAGCTTTTTATCACATTATAGATTTAATATCTAATCTCTGGCTACTTCGCTAATATCTATCATCATTAATAATTATCGATTTAAACGTATATAAAATAGTTTTGTTTAGATAATTAAAAAAAAAAAAAAAAAATAGATAGGTAGAGTTTTGCGGGAAAGCGATCAATTCTTGATTTTTCAGATTGATAGGAACATCTAAATGAATCTCAAAAAAAAAAAAAAAAAAAAAAAAAAAAAAGAAAGAAAGAAAAGAAGAAGACGAAAGAAAAGAGATCAAGCTCGTATTACATTATTTTTTTATCTGCGTAAATTTTAATCTAACGTATGTCAAAGTTTTAACATTTTATTTTCCTAATAGTGTAGATGCTTTTACCTAATCTTAGATGGTACCTAAGAACTCTGATTACTGGCTTAACTATATATAACATTTGCCCTTATTTAGGTATATTCTTTAACAATACATCTCTATTGGTATACTTTTTTTTTTTCTTTTACACGTAACACTTTATTATTATTTTTTTTTTCAACTTTAGTAAGAACTTTTTACACATATTTTTTGCCTAAATTCATTTAAAATTAATACTGCTCGTATCTTTGAAATTTCTATTATACCCTTCTAAAATAACAGGTTTTATTATTCAACACGTTAGAAAAAAAAAAAAAAAAAAAAAAGGGGGTTCTCATATTTCTCCAACTTTGTTCTTTACTTGGTTAAATACCATTTGGGAATAGAAATTTTATTTTTATTTAATATTTTTATTTTTATTTAATATTCAGTGTAAAACTTTGAATTAATTGAAAGAAAAAAAGAAAAGAAAAGAGAAAAAGAAAGAAAGAAAGAGGGAAATAAAATAAATTATTCCAATGAAAACTTAAGTAATCAAATAGGCGAAAGTAACATAAATTTTAAACTAGTATGTTGTGGCCACCACATGACTTTCTTCTATCTTTTCCTATACAAATTCACTCAGCAACAATAATTAAAAAAAAAAAAAAAAATAAAAATAAAAAAAGTGGGACTTTAACAAATTTTCACATTTTACCCAAAATTTTATCAAAGTCCCACATTTTTTTTTTCTTCTCCCCTTAATTCTATCAAACTCCCACGGTTTCCGTGTTCTGACAAACTTAAATTTTTGCATTTCCCTCCCAATTTTGTCAAAGTCCCACGGTTTCCGTGTTTTGACAAATTTAGAATAATTTTCACATTTTACCCAAAGTTTGTCAAAACACGGAAACCGTGGGACTTTGACAAAATTAGGGGGAAAATGCAAAAATATGTTAAAGTTTGTCAAGACACGGAAACCGTAGGACTTTGACAAAATTAGGGGAAAAAAGCAAAAATTAGTTCAAGTTTGTCAGAACACGGAAACCGTGGGAGTTTGTTAAAATTAAGGGGAGAGAGGAAAAAAAAAAAAAAAAGATTTTTTTCTAAGTTTTTTTTCGTAAAAAGTAAAAAAAATCGATAACTTTGTTTTAAATTATCACAGATTTATAGTTCAACCATTCGTTTTAAAGGTACTGACGAGACCTTTCGAAAGATACCCATCTTGAAAATTTTTGCCTTTATCACCCTGTTGAAAATTTAGAAAAAGCGGGATGGCAACGCAACCTGTAAGACGATTTTTACCAAAAGTTGATAGGCACTAATTTATGTCAAGGTGCAACTACATACCAATTTGTATGAAATTCTGTGCAGTAGTTCCAGAGATACAGTTGCCACAAAATTTTGTCACACACACACACACAGACAGACAGACAGACAGACAGACAGACAGACAGACAGACAGACAGACATTTTCTAAAAATGGTAAAATCGTGTTCTACATCTCTCAAAACGTGTAAATCCATCAAAAACCCGAAATCGAAAATTTTTACGAATCCAATACTTTCTTCTATTGAAGATAGAAGAAAGTAACTAGTAAGATAGGGCCAACACATGACTTTCTTCTATGTCTTTTTAAACAAAATTTATTCAATACAAATTATTTATTAAATTATCAAATTATTTTCCATTATAAATGCAGATGATTTTTATCTGACCGAATTGTATTATAAATAAATGCCGAACGATGTCATTTTTTTCCAAATCAAAAGAAATGACTCCCCCCCCCCAATTTGTTTCGTTAAAAGTAAACAAAATCGATAACTTTGTTTTAAATTATCACAGATCTATAGTTGAACCATTCGTTTTAAAGGTATTAACGAGATTTTTCGAAAGATACCCATATTTAAATTCTACTCCCCTCTGTGAAGGTGTTCACATATATTTGGTTCAATTTTAATTGAATTTTTTTTTAAATAAAATAAAATCTAATGATAAATTAATGCATTATTGCAATAAAAAAAATAATTAAATTTCAAGTCAAGTGAGATATTATATTCACATAATTTGTTCTCAGGCATTTGAAGAAAGAATTTTTTTTAAATGTCATCAAAAATTACACAATTTTAATTATACATACGACCTACACTATATATTAACATAAAACCATAACAGACATCATTCAGTGGTCTAAATTTTATATGTTTTATATCTATATCGTAAATAGAATGTTTATATTTTATATAGAAATGTACTTTATTTTATAGGATAAAAAGAAAAAGAAAATAATATCTAACGAAATTCTGACATTAAACATAATTATAAAAAAAAAAAAGTGTTCTCAAATATTCCTAAACAAGAAAACTCATTGTCAGAATTAATGTATTTCAACACCGGATGCAATAGTTTATTTGAAATTATGCAATATTAATGATTTCAGTTCATAACGGTCATACTCTAGTCAAACTGACGCTTGGCATAATACCAACGTACTTCAGGGTTAATACATTTTATAAACCGTCGCTTATAATTCAAAAATTAACATTGATTTATTCTTAGAAACAAAGAATTGAAATTGGCATGCATTTTGGCGAAAGTAATGATAACGAAAACAGATGGTTTCCCTTCTGGGCTGATCTCTCGGTGTCATCAAAAATGCGGACCCACAGTTTTGGCTCTTTTTCTCAGATAGACAAGACGTATTATTATTTGCCCTCTCTCTCTCTCTCCCTTGCTCCCCGAGAATTTTTTAGGATTGTATTCCTGAAATAATATTTTTAAGTATGAACCTTGATTTTATTATCATGTGACTTTTTTAACAAGATATTAATAAAGACAATATTTGAATTCTCAAGACTTGAATTCTTTTTATTTGTTATACGACGAAGTGTACGGGAGGTCATGTTGGAAGGATGGAATATTTCTAAACAGATGGATTGCAACTTTACACACCCTCCCAGCGAGGGTGAAGGGATGCCCCCACATGCACAAACTATTTCCTAGTTAACAACTACTATTATCAGTAATTCATATTAATTTTACAATCACACATTTAAAATAACTCTCATTATGTACATTCATACAAAATTTTGTCCTATACTGCCATGTTAAAAATTTAGAAAAAATGCAATCACAGCGCAACCTGCTGAGCCATTTTTCCACAAATCTAATCAGCGTCAGTTTATGTCAGGGTCCAACTAAATGCCAAGTTTGGTTAAATTTCGTTCATTGGTTCGTGAGATACAGCGTCCACAAAATTTGTGATACACACACACAGCCACACAATCACACAGACTGGCAGACATTTTCTAAAAACTGTCAAATCGTGTTCAGGACATCCCAGAACGTGTAAATCCATCGAAAACTGGAGTTTGAAAAATTTCACGAATCCAATACTTTCTCTATATATACATATAGAAGAAAGTACAAATAGCTTCTAACAAGAAAATACAATTGAAAAATATAAAAAAAAAATTCGTTCCATATACATATATTAAAATCGACTGCTTTCAAACTACCAAACAAAACA
Organism: Salticus scenicus; assembly: GCA_963930645.1. Lineage (NCBI taxonomy): Eukaryota > Metazoa > Arthropoda > Arachnida > Araneae > Salticidae > Salticus > Salticus scenicus. Next base: position 168,239,240 of record OZ005650.1, on the reverse strand, counting down.
GTTTAAAAGGATGATATATCTAATTGTCTAAAAAAAAAAAGCTACCGTATTTTAATCAAATCCCATGTTTAGATCGAAAAACTAAACGTATCTAATATGATAAGAAAAAAAATTATGCTTTAATGAAACTAAAATATTCTATGTATGCAAAATTATCTACACTTATCTATAGAATCGCTTTTCATATTTCAATATATTTTATATACTTCAAATAATAATAATAACGAATATGTATACATATATATATATATATATATATATATATAGAGAGAGAGAGAGAGAGAGAGAGAGAGAGACATATCAGGGACATACCTGAATACTATAACGGAGAAAATAATACTTTTTTTTTTTTTTTTCTGTTTCATTTCAAACCATTAGCTTAATGTAAATATTAAAAAAAAAAAAATAGCGCCGATATAAATACAGAGAAGTTTAATGCATGTTTAAAAGAAACTTTATTTACAAAAAATATATATTCCATTTTGCTATATTGTAAAACAGAATATTGATTTTATCTAAAATGTTGTTTAAAGTAAGCATTGTATTTGAGATCACCATTGAATCAGTTTAAAAGGTTATAAACTAATTTTTAAAAAGCATATGAAATTTAGTGATAATATTCAGATTATATATATATATACATATTCATTATTATTATTATTTGAAGTATATAAAATATATTGAAATATGAAAAGCGATTCTATAGATAAGTGTAGATAATTTTGCATAGAGAGAGATAATTTTGCACAGACCAGATAAAAATAATCGGCGATAAAGATTATACGCTTAAAGAGAAATAGATAATCCAAATACTTCTAATTGTAGAACTTATATACTGGATGTTTGAAATATGACTGATTTTCTTTCTTTTTTAATTCCATTACCCGTCTATCGTAGGTAATGGAAGTATTGTATTCGGACCAAAAATTCGATATCGATTTTTCACATGATTTACACTTTTTAAGATCTCATGAGTCCAAAACAGTAGTTTTTGGCAATTGCTCAGTGTGTGTGTGTGTGTGTGTGTAGGTATGTATGTGGAGAATCTTCTGGCTACCATACCTCCGAAAAAAATAAAGATAGAACTACGAAACTTCAGAATTCAGTCAGATCTGATGTGTAAATGGCTTTTCCAAATTTTGGTGAAAATTGGAAAACTGGAAGGGGGACATCGAAAAACGGAAGTGCGTATCTCAAGTTAGTCCGTATCTCAAAAACGGCTCTAACAATTTTCTTCAAAGTTGCTATATAAACACTCTATTAGATGTCCTTACGAATGATGTAGTTGGTTAGCCCAAGAAAATGGATTAGCGTCCTATATACATAGCTTAATTTCAGATCTCGCAAAAGCGTTCTTTTAAAAACGTCTGTACAGATTTTTTTTTTTTTTTTTTTTCAGACTCACCATATCAACTCCATTTTAAATATATTTTTGTATGTTATTATTTTTTACCTGTGAATAATTGAGTACTCCAAGTTTTGTTAAAAGTTGGTATCTCAAAAACGGCTTTACCGATTTTCTTGAAAATTGTTACATAAATACACTTTAGATATCTTTTCTCATGCATTACATGGTTATTACAAGAAAATTACCAGTCATTCTGATTACGTAGGTCAGTTTTAGATCTAGGAATTAGGTGTGTCAAAATATAACTCTATCATTATTTTTCTTGTTTTCAATTCGCTATGTAATCTATGCTTCATAAATCTTTACACGTGTATCAAGTTTCTCTTTCCGAAAACCTGTTAGGTGTCTACTTCGTTAGTTCAATTTTATGTCGTTGGATTACATTATCTCCAAAAAATACATGTAATGAAAGTGGAAATAAAAGTCATGTAGTTGTTTCACATTTTTTTTTTTTTTTTTTTTTTTTTAACGAACGTGATTACTGTAACGCCGATACAAATCATTTTCAATACAAAGAAAAATACTTTATCATTATGGTCTACCAGGCCAAATTTTTTAAGTTGCGATAGCGTCTAAACGCCTTTATCGATTGAACTGAAAATTTATATACATATTATAGATCACCGTTGCACAAATTGTATAAGTTTTGGTGAATCTATCCCTGATAGATTTTTACAAGAACACAACGAAAAATTCTATATAATTATGATAATAGCATAAAATTAAAAAATAGGGAAATTACTCAAACTTCTTATTATATTTTTCACCTTTTTTTATTTAACGATTTGTCTTACATTAATTTATTTATTCAACCGTTAATTAGTTAATGTTCGGAAAGTCGAGTGGAGACACTTTAGATTTTTTTTTTTTTTTTAAGTATACTTATATACATATTATTATTATTATTATTATTAACTTCATTTAGTTTTTATTTAAAATTAATTTAAATTTTTGTTATTTTCGAAAATTTAACTACGATAGCATGCATTAATCTGATGCCCAAAACCTGTTTTCTATGCATTTTTTATGATTAGTATGATCTTCAGAATTATTCAATTACAGGGGCACATAATAATGTTCAGATATGTTTAGAATGTAATATAAAATTTTTGAAAATGCATTTTGAGTTACGTTTTGCATTTTCAACACTTTTCAACAAAATTGAAAAATGATTATGCTTTCGGTCCCTCAATGTCTCTGTCTATCCGTTTTTATGTACGTATTTTTTAGTATTTGGTGTATTTAACATTTCCCAAGTGCGTTTAGGAATTCCTTACCTTTATTTTATTGCCTGAATTCTCGATTTTGTAAGTTTTTATATAATATGTTGAAATATAAATTATTTAGGTACACTTGAAAAAAGATATTCCCGGGTGTCATCACGAAGGTAAAACAAAATTGAAGATTGTTTGTTATATTCCGTAAGTACTGTTTAGTAAGAATGTATAATCTATGCGAATTGTATGTTTTTTATTTTCTATTTTTATTTTTTACTCAATCATGATAGAGAAAATATTGTTTGTTAATCGAATATTCAAAATTGACAATTTCATATTTTTAATCTTCTGGGATCCACATTAGCAGAAAAAGCAGGTTTGTCTGTCTAAATATGAGACGCTTATCACCATAACTTAAAAACAAATAGTAGTAGGAAGTCTAAACTAGGTATTCTAAATACGTATCTTATGGAGAAGTTTAAAATTTTTTTAAGAAAGTGAAATAAATTATTAGTCTGCAGGGACAACCAAAATAATTCGAATGTATTGCATCTGCGGGCAAAATTTCTAGTAAGTAGAGTTTAACATCTTTTGACTGTACAAAATTAAATGCACATTTTTTTATACGTATAAAATGATATTTCTTACAGAACATGGTATGTCAGTTATTCACCGTTCGTATGCAGGACCACAAATTACAATATACTAAAACTATATTGGGAAATTGGAAATATTAGGAATTGTCTTTTTTTTAAGAACTGCCCAATATGTTGTGTTTTTAAACATAAAAGGTAAATAAAGAGCTACCCAAATATAAACGAAAACATTATTTTTAACTGAATTTATTTGATAGGATTGCTTTCCTATATTTCATTCAATCCAGAAAATTTGCTTGAGATTGATATTATTTTCTTATACTTATATAGTATAGAATGTACCATTTGAAGTCCAAAAACGCTACCTTTTTTAAGTAATTACGCAAGTTGAGGTTTCATAAATGCATTTTTTGTGTGTGTTTAAAACACGTGTATGTCTTTTATCAGCATAACTAACAGTTAAATATTAAAGTGAAATTTAAATTTGTTATTTTTAAAACTAAATGAGTGTAGAATCACGTTAAAAGTTTTATAAGAAATTGCAAGTTTCAAGAAGTCGTTTGGGAAGCTTTCCTAAATGATTTGATATAAACTTTTAAGTTTAATATTTAAATTTGTGTGAATTTGTTACTATATTCAAACGGGTGTTTATGGGGTAGTAGGTCACTTTACACAGAAAAATGTGTGAAATACACATTTTCTAAAATATCTTTTACACGGAATTTAGAGTATATAGAGAACTTTTTATATTATCCCTTAATCTCTAATTTGTCCCTAAAGTACCAAAATACAGGATAAAAGAAAGTTGTGTCAGTGCCACACCAGATTACTTAAATTACATATGTGTGCATGACAAACTTTATTTCACTAGGTTATTGACTGTTTCTTCACTTATTCTTGTAATTTTAAATAGACAATATATAAGAGTCCGAGATCAATAGGAAATAGAATTAAATAATGTTAGGCAGGAAAAATAGCTTGAATTTTTTTGGATAGAATATAGATTAACTTAATTTAATTTTTTAACCGTTATCATTTATTCGTGAATAAAAAATGTAATTTTATGCTTTATTGCTTAGAAGTTTTATCGGAATACAGATTTTATCTGTATTCTGTATATGTATTGAATCTGTCAGTTTTCTCATAGACATATAATTAGGTTTATGCGTAAACATGTCAAATCCAATAAAGATAAATTATACTTTTTCAGTGAAATTCAAAACCTGCCAGTCGGAAGATAAATGACCAAACTACCTTTCGTAATCGAAATATTTTTAAGTGTTAATGAAGATGATTAGATTATCAAGAATAGGTTAGAATATAAACTTCGTGAAAGCTACTGATTTGGAAAATGGTATTAATACTTTATCAATATTTATATGTAATTTTAAAAATCACAATATTCAAGAATATACATTAAAAATGGTAGGTTTGGTGTAGAAAAAAAAAAATAATAGTATTCAAAAATATTTTTTTGATTAAAAACGTTTTATTAATTCACGCCCTTATAAAAGTTTTTTTGAATAAAAAACTAAATGCATTTTTGCATTATGCATTCGTTTTGAACAGCAGATTCCGTAAAAAGTACTTATTAATGAAAGAGAAAAAAAAAATAAGAAGAAAATTAATATAAATTAAAAATTTAGGGTTAAAGTGTGAATAAGAAATATATCGATCACTTTCTTATTTAAATAAACAGATTATGTAAAAAAAAAAAAAAAAAAAAAAAAAAAAAAAAATCAGATAAAAAAATATAAATAAAATAGTATCTCACTGCTTACAGATACTTGATCCTAAAAATATAATAATAAAAAAAGGAGTATTATGAAATTTTACAAACATGTTCTAAAACATTTATTTTTAATTCTAATACTAAAGGATATAATATTATTTATATTATTTACTATAAATATGAGTTAAAAAAAAAAAAAAAAAAATCCCGGGTGACCTTAATCAACTAATTGGTCATTTGGTTGTTACTTTTCCAAAAAATGCATATTTTAGAAAATAAAAAAAAGGTATTATAATAATGTGATTAAATACTTCAATAATCATACAAAGGGCAATAATATCTCCGAAATCTTTCGTGCATCTAGTTAAAGAAATGTAAATAGTAACAAGAATTTCCTTGTAGCAACTATGATCTATTTACCTTATAACAACTATGATCTATTTACCTCCCAACAACAATAAACTATTGAACTTGTAACAACTATCATCAACGCAAAATCTATTCCCATAAGTAAAAAGTAGTCTTTTCATCTCCATCCCGTTCTACTATTAAATGCCACATAGAAAGTAAAACTCATTCTTAATAAACTCATTCATTCTATCTACCGGATCTATATTATTTATGGTGATTCGATATTCTATATTTTTTCATTTTTAAAATAATATGATAGTCATAAAATTTAATACACACATACAGAAACATGTTTATACTGACCAAAATATTTAGTTTTCAGGAAGACCTTAAAACATGCAAATGATGTGAAGACCGACATCAAACTTTTTTACCAAACACAATATTTTAATTAACTTCGGTAATCTGTATAGCTTAAAATGCATTTATTTAAAACTTCTTATTGATTTTAACTAACAAAATTTTTGAAAACTTAAAATTCATTACCAAATTATCATCGACATAAGAAATATTTTTTTTTTTTTTTCTAAAAATTTAATATGCATGAGATATATTTCCTATAATTGAAAAACTAAATATTTACTCTAAGTTTTTTATAAAAGTGTATTTACAAAATTTAATTTTAACAATCCTTACATTTATACGATAGCATTTTTTGTAGTGAGACAGTTGTATACTTTTAGATAGAAGCTTAAGTAAGCTCAGTGAATGTAATCCATCGTGGATAATTTAAATCATGAAAAGAAAATTAAAGAGGAATTACAAATGTATTTTGCGCAAAAATTGCTGCGTATAATTTTTTTTTCAATTTTTTGTTTTATAAACTGCTGTTAGAATAAGTTGTATAACGACTGAAGTTGGATTTTAAAAACGAAAATAATTTTTTGTACCAATTTTATGAATTCTATAAGATTTTTACTTTTAACGAATAATGATTCATTAATATATGATTTAAAAATCTGCTTTTTCGTATAATTCTTTTTTAAGCATTGTAAGATTGTTTTATTAAGATTTATTACATATACGTTTCGCGTAAATAAATAAATAAACACTTTCCTCTGAATCGCTAAAGTTATCAACAAAACCTTTCCAATTATTACTAAATAGCAAGTAAATAAAATCAATACAATATAGTTCTTAAATAGTAGCACATCCCCTGTCGTCGATAAATATCCTACGCCCGCTGGTCACTATATTTAAATGGATTTTTGAAAGAATTGAATTAATATTTATTTTTTTACCCCATATTATATACAAAAACTTAAAAAAAAAAAAAAAAAAAAAGAAAGAAAGAAAGAAACTGAAATTGCTTCAAACCTCGCTTCGGGTACCCGCTGTCTACGGCAGCTCTTTTCCCGCCCGCACTTCATCAGGTTTAGGATTCCCATGCCTGCAGGGAGATCTTTTTCGGGCACTTCAATCTCGATATTTATCGACGACAGGGGGATGTGCTACTATTTAAGAACTATGATTTTAAAGATGACTGTATCTCAGCATCTATTAAATATTTTAGTTTTGAACCATGTATTTTATAGCCCATTCTATTTACACTATATTACGATTTTATTCCGACCAATGTAATAAAAAGTAAATAAATAAATAAATAAATATATATATATAAGATTAAATTTTATTACGTTATCTATTATTTATATATATATATATATATATATATATATAAACAAATAAATTTTAATCAATTTAATCCTTTTTACTATGTATATACTACCATTTTTCCCGATAAATACTGTAAATTAAAAAAAAAAATTAATTAATAAAAGATTTTTTTTTTTAAGGAATTAATTAAAAAATGAAAAATAAGAAGTTGTTCTACTATAAAAAAAATAAACATAACAATTATAAATACGTTTTTAAATTTAAAACTAATTATGCTTATTTTTTTCTACTGCATTACGATTTTATTTTCTATAAATATAACAATAAAAAAAAACGCCTTTAAATGAATGTTTTAAATAACAAGAAAGAAAAATTATGCAGTATGCACTGATTAGTAACACTTTCCAACTGTACACAATTGTTGAATCGATTAACTTTTAATATTATTTGCCTACGTTATCACGCACAGACAAAATGACTGAAAAACATACAGATAGACTAATTGATTTTAAAATTACTCTTAGGTATTTTGGAAAGTGTTAAAAAGGCTTAACGCAAAAGAAAATGCAGTCGTTAGATTATAATTACAGCTTTTAATCTCTCTGAATATTTTACTGTAGCCCTGTAAATCTGAAAGTTAATCATATCATATTCTATACAAAACAATATTTTAGAATATTAATAATACATGTCAATGTTTTTATGATTTTTATAGTAGAAAGATTTTTAAATATAAATTTTAAAACATTATGTCCTAAAACGTAATACATTGGCTTTTTTTTAACGTTATTGTTGTTGTCCCTGTAAACAAACTAGTTGTACAGGACCCATTAATAACTTTTTAAATAGGGAACATTCCATAGGGAACTTGAGTGTATCATTTTTTAAAAATTCTCAAAATATTAACAGATGATAGGAGCCAGAGACAAACAGATAGAAAGGTAGACAATCGGACAGACAGATGCACAAATTGAAATCATATTCCCACTAAAATTATAATAAAGTGTTAAAACGTTCATGTAGACAAATGTGCAATTCAAGCAATTTTTTATTAATAGCTCTTAATGTAACTGATTATTTTTGTGTGACCCTGTAAATCTAATGCTAACCATACTATATTACATAGAAGGCACACTCTTTTGTGCATATGGATAATATATTTCAATTGCATTAAGCTTTGTGGAAAATAAAATTATTAAAATTTGGTTTATAAAAATAACTCTCATACAACACAATGCTTTGGAATACCTTCAAGTGCCCCTGTACACAAACCAGTTAGAAATGTACTCTATTTTACATAGGAAACATCCGATAGGGAATTGAATAACATAATAAAATTTCATTAAAGTTTCTATACATTAAAGGTATTAAAATATGGTTTATAGAAACTCCTCTCATAGAACACATTGCTTTCGAATACTTTTGGATATCCCTGTACACAAACTAGAGGAGGTATTCATTCCATTTTTAATAGGGAACATCCGATAATGAACTTGAATAAAATACATCGGTTACAAGAAATTCTATAAATATTTACGGAAATTAGAGCGCAGATAAACAGACAGATAGACGGACAGAAGAACAGTCAAACGGATACACAAATTGAAATTATATTCACACAAAAAAAATGATAAAAAGTGTCAAAAACGCTTAATGTAAACGAAAGTACAATTCTAGCAATTTTTTATTAATACCTCTTAATATAACTGAATATTTTTTGCAACCCTGTAAATCTAATTTTAACCATGCTATATTCTATGCAAAGCATTCTTTTGTGCATATAAATAACAAATTTCAATTTCCTAAAACTTCATGGAAAGTAATGTTATTAAAATTTGATTTATAGAAACATCTCACAAAGAACGCAATGCTGTGGAGAACATATGAATGTCCCTGTACATAAACTAGTGGTGGTATGTAATCTTTTTTATATAGGAAATATCCAATAGTGAACTTGAATAACACATTTCAATTTCATGAAGATATTGTAGAGTAAAGGTATGAAAATATGGTTTATAGAAATAAATCTCATAGAACACATTTCTGTGAAATAATTTCGGGTGTCCCTGTACACAAACCAGCAGATGTATAAACACCATTTTCAATAGGGAACATCCGACAGTGAACTTGAATAACATATATCATTTTCAAAAAATTCCATGGATATTTACGGGAGTTAAAGCTCAGGTAGACAGACAGACGGATAGACGGACATATACACAAATTGATATCATATTCACACTTAAAAAAATGTTAGAACGTGTTAAAAACGCTTAATGTAAACGAAAGTTGAATTCTAGCAAATTTTTATTAATAGCTCTTAATATAACAGAATATTTGTGTGTTACCTTGTAAATGTAATGCTAATCATGCTATATTCTATGTAAAGAATTCTTTTGTGCATATAAATAACATATTTCAAATTCCTAAAACTTAGTGGAAAGTAAAGATATTAATATATGATTAATAGAAAAAACTCTCATAGAACGCAATGATTTAGAATACTTTTGAGTGTCCTTGTATATAAACCAGTGGTGGTATTTAATCCATTTTACATAGGAAACATCCCGTAGTGAGCTGGAATAATATATTTCAATTTCATTAAGATATGTATACTGTAAAAGTATGAAAATATGATTTACAGAAACACCTTTCATAGAACACAGTGCTTTGAAATGATTTCGGGTGTCCCTATATATGAATCAGTTAAGGTATAAACTCCATTTTCAATAGGGAACATCCGATAGGGAACTTTAATATCATATATCAGTTTCAAGAAATTTCACAAATATTTACGGAAATTAGAGCGCGGACAGACAGACAGACAGACAAACCGAAGCCATTAACACTTTTCGGCCTTGTTGGGAAGTGTTAAAAATGATAAAAAGTGTTAAAAACACTTAATGTAAACGAAAGTACAATTTTAGCAAATATTTATCAATAGCTCTTTATATAACTGAATATTTTTGTGTCACCCTGTAGATCTAATGCTAATCATGCTATATTCTATGCAAAGCATTTTCTTTTGTGCTCATAAATAACACATTTCAATTTCATAAATCTTCGTGTAAAGTAAAGTTATTAAAATTTAGTTTATAGAAATATCTCTCATAAAACGCAATGATTTGGAATATTTTCGTGTGTCCCTGTATACAAATCGGTGGTGGTATTTACTCCATTTTATACAGGAAACATCCGATAGTGAACTTGGATAACATATTTCAATTTCATTAAGATTTGTGTGCAGTAAGGGTATGAAAATATGGTTTATTGAAATGCCTCTCTTAGAACACAATGCTTTAAATTTTTTGGGGGATCCCTGTACACAAACCAGTACAGGTATTAACTCCATTTTAAACAGGGAACATCCAATAGTGAACTTGTATAACATCTTTCAATTTCATTAAGATTGTTGTACAGTAAGGGTAAAATAATATGGTTTATAGAACACAATGCTTTGAAAAACTTTTGTGTGTTCCTGTACACAAATCAATAATGGTACTTACTCCATTTTATACAGGAAACATCCGATAGAGAACTTGAATAACATATTTCAATTTCATTAAGATTTGTGTGCAGTAAGGGTATGAAAATATGGTTTATAGAAATGCCTTTCTTAGAACACAATGCTTTAAATTTTTTTGGGATCCCTGTACACAAACCAGTAGAGGTATTAACTCCATTTTAAACAGGGAACATCCAATAATGAACTTGTATAACATCTTTCAATTTCATTAAGATTGTTGTACAGTAAGGGTGTGATAATATGGTTTATAGAACACAATGCTTTGAAATACTTTTGTGTGTTCCTGTACACAAATCAATAATAGTATTTACTCCATTTTATACAGGAAACATCCGATAGAGAGCTTGAATAACTGATTTCAATTTCATTAAGATTTGTGTGCAGTAAGGGTATGAAAATATGGTTTATACAAATGCCTCTCATAGAACACAATCCTTTGAAATATTTTAGGGGGACCCTGAACATAAACCATTAGAGGTATAAACTCCATTTTCAACAGGGAAAATCCGATAGTGAACTTGTATAATATATTTCAATTTCATTAAGATTTTTGTCTAGTAAGGGTATGAAAATATGGTTTATACAAATGCCTCTCATAGAACACAATGCTTTGAAATATTTTAGGGGGACCCTGTACATATGCCATTAGAGGTATAAACTCCATTTTCAACAGGGAAAATCCGATAGTGAATTTGTATAACACATTTCAATTTCATTAAGATTTGGTGCAGTAAGTGTATGAAAATATGGTTTATAGAAATGCCTCTCATAGAACACAATGCTTTGAAATGTTTTCGGGGGTCCAAGTACACAAACCAGTAGAGGTATGAACTCCATTTTCTTTAATAACATCCGATAGTGAACTTGAATAACATATATCAGTTTCAAGAAATTCCATAAATATTTACGGGAGTTGGAGCGTGGACAGACAGACAGACAAACCGAAGTCATAAACACTTTTCAACCTTGTTGGAAAGTGTTAAAAATAAGTTGCTTATTAGCCGTTGCTAAGATACGCAGACGATTGAAGCAAAAGAATAAATCTATGAAAAATGAAATAAAGAAGACAATATTTAAAATCGGAAAAACATTAATTTAAAAATTTTAAATTCGAAATTCGGAAACATCTCGATGTGGTGCACACCTGTAAGGTCCCAGGTACCTATATGACAAATTTGGAGGCTCTGCGGTCAGTAGAGTGAGCACCATAGCGCATACATACAGACAGACAGACACACACACACACACACAGACACACAAAGAGACGCACAGATACTTCTCTTTATTTATCTAGATTATAACAACGCGTTTTCCTGAGTGATAAGCAGTGAAAAACAGCGCAAATTTTGAAACACTAATCAGAAAATTAAAGAGAGAGAAAGAAAATCTTTCCTATTGTTACTATAGTTAAACTAAATAATCTGGTGTGTCACTCACACGACATTCTCTTACCCTGAAATTTAATACTATAAATACAGGTTGCAAATTAAGAGGTAAGGTAACGAGTACTGTCATGTAAACCTATGCTAAACAATTCAAATTAGGCTTCAGAAGATTTTTATATGATAATTAGTTCTGTGTGAGGGAGGCTACCACCCCCTCAACCCCCCGTTTCATTAATGCACCTACAGTTATATAGAATGTAATTCAGTTATTAAAAAACAATTCTGTTTTTAAAAAATAATTTATTAAAATTATTATTAAAAAAATTATCTTTTATGATAATGCAGACGATTTCCATATTATAGATGTAGTGTAACACTAAATATCCAAAAAACGTCCATTTTACTCTCAAAAAAAAAAAAAAAAAAAAAAAAAAAAAAAAATACGATTTTTATTTTTTCTAATTTTTTTTTTTTTTTTTTTTTTTTTTTTTTTTTGTTAAAAGTAAAATAAAAATCTATAACTTTGTTTTAAATTATCACAGATTTGTAGTTCAACTATTCGTTTTAAAGGTATTGGCGAGCTCCTTTGAATGATACCCATCATTAAAATTTACTCCCCTCGAGGATGGACTTCCCCCGAGGCGAGGCTCCTACATAAACAATTTTTTTTCCCAGTTGACTATCTTTATTACAAAAAATATATATTCGTTTCATTTAGTTTAGTGCAGTCTATAGCTGTTAAACTCTACTTACCTGCAATTTCCCCCATAGACATAATGTATTTGAATACTTTTTAGTGTCCCTGCACACAAACCATTTTCTTCATCTCAACGAAAAGCTTACTCTAGCATCCCTATATGATACACATTTAGAATACCGAGTTTGAACTTTCTGCCATAATTTGTTTTTGAGATATGCTGATAACAGACAGACACACATTCAGACACACACACAAACACACAGACCATTTGCTAAAAATATGATTTTCGTATTCAGGGGACCCCAGAACATGTAAATATAACAAAATCTTACTTTCGAAAATTTGACCCAAAAACAATACTTTCTCTACCTTATGGGTAAGAAAAAGTAAAAATATCGCTTTAATTCACTCAAGTTATGAAACGAAAACTTTTCAGAAGAGTAACAGAAGAAAAAACTATAATCTCTGATTTATGAACAAAAATCATTGGTACTGGTGTTAAAGGAAATATCTACGCCAAAATAAATAAATAAATAAATAAAAAATACATAAAAGTTATTCTCGAGAATAAGGCAGTACACAAAAGAAAAAGAAAAATCATACTCCTGATTATTAGGTGGGTAAAAAAGAGTTTATTCTAAACAAAATGTATGCTTATTTTCTGTAATCACCAACCAGACGCAAACCGTTGGACTCACATGGGGATATTTTTCTTTATCTTGAGAAAATTTTAGCTTATACTATATTTATTCTTGTATTAAAGCTGTTTTAACAAATAAAAAACCTTATGATATATATTTTTTTAAGTAAATATAGTTTGGTAAAAATCAAAGTAAAGGGCTGTAATAATGAAACTGAAATAAAACGAAGAAAAATAAGGTTTAAAATAAGGAAATAAAGATTATCTTTTGATTTTTTATTTCCCCCCCCCCATTTTCTAAAGCATTATATTGAATGCACATTCTAAGTACATATTATTAGTTTTTACTTACTTTTTTATATCAAACTTCTATAATAGAACCTGAAATGAAATAAGGTAGACTCATATAATAATTCTTAGATAAAAAGGAAATATTTAGATATTCTATAAACACAGGAAAAAAAAAGAATCGCAAAATAACTATATTTTTTTCTGTTTTGAAATTTTAATTTAGTATCAAAACATCAAAAATTGGAAAATAAGTTTAAACAGAATAAGGCAAAAATCTAAATTTCAAAAACTATTAAATTAAATTAGCACCCCTTATATTATTGAAAATATGAAATGGAAAACTTTAAATTAAATTAATATTGAAAAAAAAAGTATCCTAAAAATTATGTATACTTACAGTCGGTAACAAAAGTGTCCGAACACTAGCAAAAATTCCTATGTAAAAAAAGTACACTTCATACGGTTTTGTTAAATAAATCTTTATCGAATCCTGTTCTTAGACTGACTAAGAACAGGTTTCGACAAGGATTTATTTCACAAAACCGTATGAAGTGTATCTTTTTTTTTTTACATAGGAATTTTTGCTAGTGTTCGGACACTTTTGTTACCGACTGTACTTATACACTGATTAACAAAATTATTATGACCGCCTCCCGCATATTGTTCGCATTGATGTTTGGATTCCATAACCCCTACAAATCACAATTCGGCATACAGAGCACTCATGGATAATTTCAAGTGTTTCTTGGTTAAGATCTGATTCAATTTGCTGCACTGTTATTGTTTAATTTTCCTTTACATGGAAGGATGAACTCGGTTCCACGTGACCATTTATAATTTGCTTACAACCACAATATACATATTCAAACCCAGTCCTTTGCTTGACATTCTATGTCTTAATACACTCCTAGATACAAGCTCATTACCACTGCTCGTAAAAATTCCATACATGCGGCAATTTTGCTAATACTTGCTCCAAACGTGCTTTCTATCAACCCTACTTGCAAAGTTCGTCAATTCACATTTTCTCCCCATAAGTAATTTGCTTGCACTACTGTCTCAGGAACTGTTTTGTTTTTAACATTTTAATACAAAGGGGGGGGGGGAATATGACTTTTTGGTTTATCCGTATTTTCGTGCTTTAACTCGCGTAAATATTCGTGAATTCCCTTGAACTAATATATGTTGTTTAACTTCATCATAAGACGTTCCCTTATAAATTACTATTTCGTTTGTATGTTTAACACTTTCCAGCAATGTTTTCGAGTGATTATGAATTCAATTAAACTACCTGGCTATTTTTCTGTCTTTCTGTGATTCGTTGTTTAATTACGTATGCAAAATTAATTGAAGATTAAGCGATGAAACGATTAAGTACTGTTGGAATGTTTTAAAAATATATGAGCACAATGTGATATTTTTGTTCTTTTTTATAATATGTTAGCAATAATAGACGTAATAACTCTTTTGGATAAAAATGTCAGGAGATCAGGAAAAGTTTCAGAAAAAACTTTCGTCTGAAACTAAGTAGGATATATAAACATGTAAAAAAAAAAAAGTTTCGCATTATAATGAATTATATATATTCACTAAAAATATTATAGGAGCAAAATGATAAGAACGGAACTGTTGTTTCTAAATTTTAATAGAATTATTAAAAATATTAGTCCTCAAATGTGTTTAATGGTTTTGATGGTGGGCTTTAGTCAGTATTAACTATTTTAACCTTATAATTTATTTTATGTTATAAATATATAAATATGCAACCTATGTTTTAAATATTTTTAAGTTATAATTAAAGCACCCAAATACTGCACCCTTAATCAAAATCTGCTTTCTAAAGATTTATAATTATATATCTGTTTTGTAGATCTTCAACGAAAATAATATTTATCTAAACTGCAGACAAAAGAGCGGCTTAAATTTTTAAAAAGTCCCCTTATCGTTGATGCTTAGAAATTACGTGCTTTTCCTCTAGAAGTTCTTGTCAGTGTGAATGTATTTTGTATCCAATTTTATTTATTTATTTTATTTATTTATTATTTATTTATTTATTTATTTATTATTATTTTTTTTTTTTATTTATTTAGCGAAAATAACTTTAGACAAATTGTTCGTTTCGCATGATGTTTCTCTGCAAGCTGAATGATTTATTAGGGCAAGGTTTAACAAATGGCCCTAAGAAATCATTGATGTTCTTTTAACTCTTTTAACATTGTACACTGTAACTCTTTTAACACTGTTCTTTTAACATTGATGTTCTTTTAAATCTCTAATAATTTCTGATCTTTGAACTGCTCTCCTTACGATCCATTAAGATGATGACGTCTCAAACCGACTTCTAATACCTTTTGTTTATTATTTATTTATTTATTTATTGTCTGCTGAGCGAACAATCAGGTGTCTGGGTTATTTTAAAGTTGTTATCGGCCTTCCTATTAATTTTGCAGTATATTTCGCCATCGGAATTTATGAAAATGAAAACGATAATTTTTGAACGTTTTATGCTATGTAAGATTCTTTATAAAGAGCAAGAGCATCCATTCACATTATTAGGTAAAATTAGGTCTCATTCGAGAGGTCTCATTATTAGGTCACATCGGAAATTTTTTTCCCTTTCCTTCTCATGCAAATGTTTTTCTACATTAAACAAATGTGATCACGAATTATTTAAAATGCTTTGCTGAACGATATGCTAGAAAAAATCCATCAATAACGAGCCGTAGTATTGAAATAACTTCGACATTCTTATCTTATTTCCCCAAAATAGAAAAATTATAAAATGTATTTAAAAGCTATTTATACAATATTATTACGAATTTGATTAGAATTTGTTTCAGTATTACAAAAGTTAGCATTATGACAAATTTTTAAGCGGCTGCCACTTGAAAACAAAATAGCGGAGCAACTTGATTAACGAGCTCATCCAAGATATTTATAATATAAGTTAACTATTCAAAGTTGGTTCGATTTTAAGCCTTATTTTAAGAGTTATGATGATGAAAAAATTTCCATTATATATATATAGATATAGATAGATAGATAGATAGATAAATAGATAGGTAAACGAAGTGATTGCAATAGGTCCATTTCTAAAGAAATCAACCTAAAAGTAGCTATCGATAAAGTGAACTGAATTTCAATTTCACTTATAAAAAGGAAACTAATAATTGAGCGTTTTATCATTATCTGTTTAAAAACAACGATGACTATACTACCATTAGTTGAATTAAAGAAAAAGAAACCCTAAAATCCCATATAATTTTGCTTTATTTTGAGAAGAACTTAAATTCATTCATTTTATATAAGGAAATGTTATGAATTTTCGTGAAATGTGATTGAGGTTTTCATTTGAATAACTTACTCGCTATTTAAATTATGCCAATGATTTTTTTTCTCCCGCATATAAGCAGTTAAATTTGGGTCAAATTTAAACAGATGTTCATTATTTGTATCTTTTGAGATAAGTGTAATGTATATAATATAGTATGTCAAGTTCTTTAAAATGTCTGCATTTTCTGCAATAGCCTTCATGTTATATTAGATAAGGATATTTTTTTGCAAATCCTTACTGAGACTTTATAAGTCCATAATATGGTGTGCTAGTCAGATACAAATAAATACAGGTAAATAAAAGAACCCTCGTATCTTATGCTAAAGCTAAAACAAATTTCAGACATTGTTTTTTACTGGGTGATCCCCAGCATTCTGAAAATTTATAATTTGCTACGAATCCACTTTTTGTCTTCGGGACGAAACTTTTGCTGAAATGTATGAGATGTAACATGTTCTTTATGCGTCAAAATTTCAGAAAAATTTGTTTAAAAAATTTTCTAGTAATTTGAGAAAATGTCTGAAATTAAAAGTATCTGTCAATTTATAAAAATAACGTATAATTCAAATAACAGTGCATGGTAAAAATCGAAGATTCTTCGTAATTCATATTTTATTGTTGTTGAAATAAGTGCAAACACAATAAATATTATTTTATATATATTTTTTTAATTATTATTATTATTATTAAATTACATTAAATCTTTGGAAACGGTTGTGTTTTTAAAACAAATGTTGAACATCAAGAAATTTCTCTTAAAATACGTTAAATTTACACATTTTGTGGAGGGCCAAAATTGTGATGACATGTCTCCGGACCATCCTTAGGAGTGCATCCCAGATCGTCGCCAACCAGCCATTGCACAGTACTAGTGCGACGCTAAACTCAACTGACTAACCAACCAGTTAAATTTAATTGAATACATTAAGATGCAATAGTTTTCATAAAAATCAGAAAATTAAGTTTCTTAGCTGATAAATACATTATACATCAAGTCAGAATACATAAATACATTATACATTTATATTTATAAAACATTAATATTTCATATAATAGCAGTTAATGAATAAGCTTTGTGAAATATTCTTATACGATCGAAAAATAATAATTAGATTAAAACAGAGAAATAAGCAATAATCTCTCAAATTGAAAGGAAATATATCTCAATTTGCTATAACTTTTACGGATTAAAGCTTTTTCTGCTTAATGTTAATTGTTTGTAAACAAACACAACACAAATAATATTTTTAAAATATTTCAAATAGAATATAAAACATTTCTACCTCTTTAAAAATAGTCTGAATTTAATTAACCAATCTTTTATCTTTCCTACGTTAATCACAAATTCAATTAATTAACGTTCCTAGTAAATAGATCTTAATTAATATAAATGTAAGTAATGTAATCCAAAACATAAAGATATATTTACATTTCCGACATTTTGGATATTATGTTACATTTGGTGCACTTTTAAAATGAATTTTATAAGTAACATTTGTTAAGTAAACACTCTATTTGCACAAGTTTGTGTAAAATGAAACATTTTATAGTTTGAAAGAAACATTTGTTAGGTTTGCTGATACTTAATAAATGCCATAATTAACAAGTTATGTATTTTAAAGAATAAATCATTTTCAGATTATTTAAAAAGAGTTGTCCTTTGATAATACATTTATTAATATAATTTAGCATAAAACAATGATTATTTTTACGTATAATTTGTGTCCCTTTAAAAGTGCAATTAGTAAACTTTTCGTTTATATTTAAATTCACAAGTGATTATTTACATAAATAACTTAAAAATTGCTTATATTTATAATAATATATATACGGTCGGCAGCAAAATTATTCGAGCGCTAGCAATAATTCCTATGAAAAAAAAGTACACTCAGCGCAGTTTTGTTAAATAAACCCTTGTTGAACCATGTTCTTAGACTGACTAAGAACATGACTCGACAAAGATTTATTCAACAAAGTAGTATTAAGTGTACTATTTTTATATAGGAATTATTGCAAGTTCTCGAATAATTTTGCTGCCGACTGTATATACTATATATATACAATTCTTATTAAGCGAAAGTCAGTCTAAACATATAGACAAAATAAGTAAATTTTTATGAATTAAACTATGATTATTGTAACAAGTAAACTTATAAAATTATTATAAAGTATGATAAGAAAACCAGGAAGAATAAAATAAAATAAAAATAATAGTTATTTTATACATATTTTCGCTTAAAAAAATAATAATCATTATTTTTTCTACATTAATAAACATTTATTAAAATCTGAATTACCTTGAATAATTTGATATTCATCTTTTTTGTTTGTTTGTTTTCTGAAATGTAAAAGATATCATTTAATTTTTAATCGTAAAATTGTGTCTTAAATTATTTTGAGCTTATTCTTTTTTAAGTAATCAAATTTTTAAATACATTAATTGCAATTTAGTTTTGTTTCTTTTCAAAGTTAAGTCATAGATCCCGAAAAAATGCTTAAAATATTCCATTATTATACACATAGGTGCCTATTTGAACGGTTTTAACACCAATATTCCTTTGTAAAAAATTACATCAGCTTTAATCACAGGAAACTGCTAAAAAGAATACTAAAATTGGTGTGTTTGAGCAGTAATTCTTAAAAACTTTAAAAGACGAACCAGGAAAACGAAACTAGTTTTATAATTAACAAGTGAGCTCCGTCAGCTAGAACGTCACTATTTTTAAATGAATTACTATAATTAATGAATTCTCAAAATTGCATATCATATAGAAAAAAATTGTCTAAAAATCATATTTAATGGAGAAAATCTGGCTCCGGTTCCCCACTGCATTAGGCAGCGCAGTCCCTTACGCGCTGCATATGCGCAATTGTATTCGTACCTCTTTACCAATCATTATATTATTATAAGTCTAAAACCAAAAATAATATACAAAAGAATTTTCTTTCGTCGTTGGAGTACTCGGTCTGAGTCCTCACTGCCGGTGATGGCGTAAACATGCATACGCAGCTCGCGAATTAATCCTTCTGTTAATTTCTCATTTTGGAAACTATTCGCAATCGATTCATCACATCCAACAACCTAATAATACCAATTTCAATCAATATATCTACAGTTATCAACAGTCAATATCTCTACTAGCTTTAAACCTCAACTCCGTATAAGTAACTTTCTCTCAAACTTTAAACCCGCTGCTCCCCCCCCCCCTTAAACGTTTAGGTGTAATCTATACTATCCCTTGTAAAAATACTGATTCTACATATATCAGTGAAAACGGTTGAACAGGAGAAATTAGAATAAAGAAACTTAAACGCTCATATAAAACAGGTGATTAAAGATCTAAACTCGTAATTCATTCTCTCGATAGTGATCATAATCCTGATTTTGACAACATTAAAATTTTAGCTTGAAATGTAAATATGTACGAATCTCGTATTTTGTAAGAGGGTGCTTTTACTAAATTAGAACATTCTGCCTTGGACGAGAATAAAGCTATTCCCCCCCCCCCCCCCCCGAATATCTAATCTTGTTTTGATGTATTATGAATTTAGTGTAAATGTTGTGCTTTGTACGTTTATGACACTGAGGAGGACTAGTGTTTAGCCGAAACGTCTGTCTTGTGTTTTTATGCTTTTTAATTAAAATGTATCTTTTAAAATTTTTAGTATTATTTATCTCATTTTACATGTTACTTTCTTTTTAATATATTAACGAGACGTATAGATTATGTTTAAATTTATTAAAATAAATTATCTTATTTATCTTACTCTAAAAAAAAAAAAAAAAAAAAAAAAAAGAAGACTCGAACCCCAGGGTAGTAAAAATAGGTGCGTAGACAACAATAAAATCCTTGTATGCCTTGAAATTATTTTAAATTTTATTTGTTTTATTTTTAAGAAAAACTAATCTCTATATATTTAAAAAAAGTAACTGTCGCTGGCATCAATTTTTTTTGTCTGCGACAGCATCTTCTCGCGGAGGGCAAAGTGCTCTGCATCATGAGAGGTATCAGTGTATTCCGACTGTTTCAAGGAAGGCATTTCAGCTGCTTAGAAATTTCTATCATTTTAATTACCGAGGTTATTAACAAAAAAGTAGTATTTATATAGGTACTCTATTTGCCACCGGAGAAAAAGTTTCTCTTATGACGTTTTTTTCTGTGTTGCTGACGTCACTTTCCTCAGGAAAATTAAAATGTGATCAATGGTGTAAATAAGAAAAATTGAAAAATTGGCATCTTTGAGATGATCGAGAGAAGAAAAAAATTATTTAGAACAGCAAAATATGAAAATAACCGATATTTTAAAAATATTAAGTTAAAATTTAATAAAAATGAAATGAAAATTAGTTTATATTTTCATTTTATTTTACATTATTATTTTATATTATTAGCTAAGTTTGTATTATTAGTTTTTATTTTAACGTTAGGCGAAAAAGATTTAGTAATGAATATAATGATTATGTTAAACAACGACTGATATACGCAAGCGAAGTGATGACTTCACTAGCCGTTCGTGGATGCAAGAAAAATATTTCCTATGTTAAACGCCGATTGGATTTTTTGTAAAAAATTATTAAAAACCGAGGAAAATTATTTCCCGATTTTAATCCCCATATTTAGATATAGATATGTATTAGTTATCATGTGCATGCGTTAGATTAAATTGTTTTTGTTGTAAAATTGATAAAATTTGAATTTTATATTTCAAAACTCTAGAAAAAAAAAATGGCAAACTTCCATATTCGACTGAAAACATAAACATTTCATTTCAAAGGATGATATTTAAGCAATAAATATCCAACTATTATACTAATTAAAAGGAAAATGATAAATATTCTATCATAATTTGAAGTCAAATTTGTTTTCAAATGTCTAAATAAAGTATCGGATATAAGATACTAATATATTGCAGCGGAATAGATTTGATATCGGTCATCCTTGGCAGAAAAAAAATATCGCCAAATTATCTGGCGAACATAATTTAATTCCTTTCAAAAATCATGGTTATTTTAACAACTTATATTAAGAGTAATGAATAAGAGAGTAATGAATAATATGAAACAATATTTCGTACAATACATATTACGAATATATACATCTGACATGTATATTTTCGTATTACGTTTTTGATCGCCATAAACAAAAAACGCCAAGGACGACAGAGTTTTGAAATTTAAAATTAAAATTTTGTCAATTTGACAGCAAAATAACTGAATCTAACACATTCACATGATAACCAATACATGTATACACCTAAATATGGGGATTAAAATCGGGAAATAATTTTCCTCGATTTTCAATAACTTTTTACAAAAAATCCAATGGGCGATTAACATAGGAAATCATTTTCTTGCATCCACGGACGGTCAGTGACATCACACTTCGCTTGCGTATAGAATTAGAGGTTAAGCCAGGTTAAGCCCACAAATTTTGAAAATGAAATTTACGAGACGACGACATAGATTAGTTTATATAAAAATTTAGCTTTTTTAACTCAAAACATTTAAAATGATGCATGTTTACCATGACCAATTTAGCGATTTTTAAAATTTAGAAATTAAGAAGCTCGTACGTTTTTCGCCAAGGTATTCATTTACGCAACCACAATAGCTATTTTAACTCTAGCCATGCCTTAAATATAGAGAAAAATTGTAAAATAGTGTAATAATAATAATAATAATAAAATTGGCAACCTATTTTTGTTTTTTAAGCATTGATGTAAAACTTTGCAGAAAGCAGAATTAAATTTAATACAACAGGACTTTTTTTTTTTTTGGTCTATTTTTCCATGCAATGGAATGAAGTAATTGCATTGCTAAAATAGTTTAGTTACACCTAATACAGGACCTCACTGGCAGATTTTAAATTTTTCATTTATTTTGACGATGACTTAAATTATTTATCTCAGTTATGCATGTCAAGATTTTTGCGGGAAAAATCTAAGCTACTTCGGTGCGAAATTTAAAATTTCGCCAAGAGGTTAAACTGTACCATTGCTTTAGCACATTTTTCTTTTTTTTTTTTTTTTTGGAACAACTATAGTATTTCCCCACAGCTGAATTTGGCGATTTATTTTTAGCGATTATGGCTAAATCATAAATCTAAAAATCATAAATCATATAGCATAAATGATAAAATCATAAGCTAAATTAGAAAACATAAATCCAAAATAAATAGCATGCAGGCTGCCATATTATATCGCAAACAGTTCAGAACGACATCGTTATCGTTCAAATCGGCGCCAAAGAAAAATCGCCAAATTCAGCTGTGGGGAAATACTATAGTTGTACCTTTTTTTTTTTTTTTTTTTTTTTTTTTTTTCTTTTTTTAAATATTTTTTAACTTAATTCAAGAGGGAAAAAAAGAAGAACATTTTTTTATTTGGTCTAAATGTACAAAATATCTCCAGGTAAAATATTATCCGTATTATTAGAAAGAAAATAGCTAAAGTAGTTTTCCCTGTATTATTGATGTCTCTATAAATTAAATTAAATTAAATTATCCAATATCATAATATTTCCTTCTCCACACGTATTTTTTTATTTTCTAAATTCAATATTACATAATATATATGTAAAAAAAATCAAGGTGTAATCAATATATATCCAGAAGATGTAGCCAACAAATATTCAGAAGCCATCATTAACACAAGTTCAGGAGATATCGGCAGCAACTATGATCAATATATACCAGTAGATATCGCCAACATTAATAATAATTCAGAATATGTCGCCAACAAGTATTCTGGAGCCATCATGAATATTTATTCTAAAAATATTGTCAACAAATATTCAAAAACCATCCAATTTATGAATGGTGAGGGTCTATCTCGAATACATCAAACCGGCAATTCGTTTTTACAATATAATCAAGGATAAATTTTTCACTTAACAGTAGGTTTCGAAAAATGTAATTTTTTTCTCTTCCCCCCCCCCCGATTTAACTTAGTATTTAATATAGATTAAGTAATGGTAAAATCAGATATTGACGGGCATCTTGGCAAATTCATGGCGGCAATGCAAAATCGCTATCTGAAAGAAATTGTCCTATCGTACTACTACTAATGAAATGTTTAAAATAGTTGCATTAATCACCTAAGATATTTGTTTTCAATGGATCTGACTAAATCATATTCTAGAAAAAATGCACTTTAAAAAGTTGCATCTTTACTGTTGTAAGCATCATTTCAAACCTTGCTGCACACTGGAAATAAATGCAGAGTGTTACATATTGCCCCAAATTAACAAAAAATGCAATAGTAAAAAATATAAGCATTAGAAAAAATAAATTCATAATTTCTTTAATCAAGCAATAATACTCGAAAAATTCATCGTCAAATAGTGAAAAAAATTTAAAAAGTGGATCGTATACTAAAGCTGTAACGCTAAATCGTTTAGATGTTAAGAATTTCTCTCTGTTCTAAACAGTTAGTGCTATCGTTCTTTATTTTGTGTGTCTAGCTTTCTAACATATATTTTCTCTGTAAATAATGGCAAATTGTTAAATTGTCGAACGTTAAAACAGATTTTTCACGTATTATAAACGATATAATATTAAATATTGTGTATTTCAATGTGGTACCAAATATAGTGGATTTCTATAATATTGTTCAACTTTTCTCTTGTGTTATATATTATTAATATTCCAGTTCAATGAAAGGCAAAGTTGCGAATATTCGGGTAGAATCCAGCATGTGTTAATGAGCGAAGCAAGTCGGGGTGAGGGAAAACCTTCCTCTGGGAATGGTGAGCGGAGCGAGCAGGGGGCAGGGCCCCCTAGTGTATTTTTAAAAATAAATGTTTAAAAACCAGTAAATTGAAATTAAAACTGTTACTTTTAGATTTTTTGAATTTTATGTTATGAAAATAAAATGAAAGTTTATATTTTAAGGCACTCAAATAAATTTCATGTATTTTCAAATGTTTACTACATCATTTGAGAAAACAATTTAAAACGCTTTTACATTAAAATGTTCTCTACGTATCATTTAAAAAATGTAAAAATAAACACAAAAGTTGCTATAATTTTTCCGCCGTAAAAACTATCCTATAGATATATCTATCGAGTAAATATATTGAAATACATATGGTTTTAATGAAAAATAATCTGGTGTGGCATTCACATGACTTTCTCTTACCCTGAAATTCAATACGGAAAAGACAGATTGGAGATTAAGATAACGAATACGGTTATGTAAACCTTCGTTAAAATATGCTTCGGAAAAGCTTCATTTAACGAATAGTTCTATATGAGAAGGCTGTCGCCCCCCTTCACACCCGTTTCAATATTGTGCTTACATTTAAAGAGGATTCAAAATTTTTTTTCAATTTAAAAGTTTTCACCCTCGGTATTACTTGAACTCATTAATCTTGATAATTATTTTCAAGTAACGTCCTTATATTAACGTCCAAATGCAAGATTTGAATTGTCTGAAATTATTTGTTTATTTTAACTTATTCTGATAAAAAATATAGACGAATATTAAACGTTAAAAACATGACTTTAGTATTCAGGGAATTTCAAAACGTGTAAATATACAAAAAACAAGCACTAAATATTTATTTAAAAAAATACTTTATTTAGCACATGGGTATGAAGAATTGTTTTTAATTTCTGAGAAGTTTTCCAGAACAGTTAAATATGATAGTAAAGCACCTCAGCTAATTACATTCCATAAAAAAGAATATTTTTTCTTAATTATTAGCAGCCCTCTAAATTTTCTAATACATATGTTTACACCACATTGAAATGGACAACTTTAAATGCACTATCATGAATTTCCAACCCCACTACATTCCAGTTATTTTGTGCAGCCCTGTAAACGAAAGGTGAATGATTTTCATGCGATATTCTACGTGAAACATGCTTTTACGTCTATTAAAAATATATGTTAATTTCATATGGTTTTATTGCCACATATAGATGTTGAATTCTACTTACACGCAATTTCCCCCATAGTTGTAATACATTTGACTTCTCTTGGGTGACCCTGTACACGAACTATTTGCTTGATCTCAACTAATGGTTTAGTGTAGTATTTCTCTATGGTACAGATTTAGAATACCGAGTTTGAATTTCTTTGTGCTATTTGTTCTTAATATATGCAGATAACATACACACAGACACACAAAACAACCGCTAAAAACATGTTTTTTGAATTCAGGAGACCTTAAAACTTGTAAATAAAACAAAAACTCAATTTCGAAAATTTGACACAGAAAAGTACTTTCTCTACCATATATATGGGTAAGAAAAAATAAAAATAATTTATTTCGAACAATATTCACCGAACAGATCATTGCATTCGAAACGCGAATTTAGCAAACGTACCGTAAAAAACGTTTCAAAAATGTTCAAATTGTTTATGGAATTCTTTAGGCACATTTTCATTGCTACATTTCCTTTTTTCTCGCATTATGATACCTAGTGAACATTTTTGAACTATTTCTTTTTCCTTTAGCGCATGTCATTAATTGAACACTTTGAAATTCTGGTGAAATAGCACGTCCGTTCTAGTAACAAAAAAGCTGTTTAGAAACAGCCATAATTTTGAGAACTTTTTTTTGCAAGAAATAAATGAGAAATGTTTTCTTTAAATTTTTTTTATAAAACTGCAAAATTACCACATATTTAACCTTATATGTTTGCTGCATTTCCATACATATTGTTTAATCAGATTAATCAGTGAAAGGACTACATAAGAAAAAAGAAAAAATGCATATTGGATATATATATATTTTAAAAACCTTCCATGTGAATTTTCCAGTTTCGTTACTTACCATTCTATGTATTTAAGCTATGTGATGTATATACATTACACAAGTGATAATACTCCACGTATACATCCATATGTACATATGATTGGGTAGTAATACAGGGTGATTCAAAAAAACGTGGACAAAATGACACAGTAGATCAGTCATACAACAAGGATAAAAAATCGCATAGGAACAGAGGGTCGCAACTGCGATCCGGAGCCGCTACAGGGCGTCTAAAATATTACGTAACACAAAGAGAAGAAACAAAACCATTACAGATCATTTTATTGATAATTACTCACTCACATGCGACTAATGAAAGCCAAATGTTGAGCCTACAGGAGAAGCTCAAAGTTTCTGCCAGATGCATCGAGAGACGCCAGGCACCTACGTTTCATAGAACGCCACACCTTCTCAAAGATACCAGGTGTATCTCGAATACATCCTACTGCCACAATGATTCTTCCTACCAAATCTTCCGGCGTTGCATCAGGTGTTTCATACACAAGTCCTTTTAAAAATCCCCATAAGAAAAAATCCAAGGGAGTCAGGTCTGGTGATCGTGGTGGCCATGCGATTGGTCCACCGCGACCAATCCAGCCGCCAGGAAAAGTAGCCTGCAGATGTGCTCTGACGTCTGTTCTGAAATAAGCAGGAGCTCAGTCGTGTTGAAATTGAATGCGTTGACAAATAGGCATCGGAACATCGTTCAGCATTTCTGGCAGAATCTCTTGCAAGAATGTTAGATAAATGGGACAGTTAAGTCTTTCTGGGAGAATGTACGGACCAAGTAAACAGTCTTCTACAATGCCAGCCCACACGTTAACGGAAAATTTTCGCTGTGCGCCTTGCGGACGTGTAGCATGCGGGTTTTCACCCGCCCACGTATGCAGGTTGGGAAAGTTCATCACACCCTCTAATGAGAACACAGCATCATCTGTGAAGAAAACACTTTCTGCGAAATTCTGGTCTGCAGCACTTTCTTGCAAAAACCATACGACTGTTGTAGTCTCCCGGTTTCAGTGCCTGGACGCGTTGTAAATGATAAAGAGGCAGTTCTTTGTCGTGTACAGTGCGCCAGACGATAGCTTAGGGGATATGGGTCTTTCGGGATACAACTCGTGTACTTGTTGAAGGATTACGCTGGAGTTCTTGAAGAACTCTTTCTTTAGCATCAACTGTCCGAGTTATTCGTTGGTGACCAGCATTTGGCTTATGCACGTCGAACACACAATCCGATTTCACACAATCGTCGATGCAGAGTGGCAAAGAATGAGCGGCTAGGCATCATTCTACCAGGCTATTTCTCACGATACATTCACAAGGCTTCTCGTCCATTGCAGTTGTCCATGCCGTAAATTAAACGCATGTCAGCCACTTCGCGGTACGTGTAATTAGCCATGTTACGCCCAACGCATCTACGGCTCGAATGAAGACAATCTCCGTCTGCTCAGCTCGTGTCTGTATCGCAAAGCCCTCACGTGGCTCTAGCGCCCTCTACAGACATTTGCGACCCTCTGTTCCTATGCGATTTTTTATCCTTGTTGTAGGACTGATCTGCCATATAATTTTGTCCACGTTTTTTTTAATCACCCTGTAGAACTTAATGTATCTATATATCTTTATATCTATATTTATATATATTTTAAACATTTTTCTCCAATTATTATTTCTGTAATCCTTTAGTTATGTTCTCTGCCATTAAGTTTAATGGTCATTTTATTATTATCATTCATGTCGGCGTAAGTAATTTGAATTGTTTTTGTCTCTTATTGGTTCTTAATCTGTATCTCAACATTTTTGTGTGTGTCTTATCTTTAAGTTAAAATCAGTTCTATTTTTGTTGTGTTGCTATTGTTTTGTATCTATTAATTGCTAAAATTTAAGGTTGCATTTTATTACGATATCTATCATTTATATATATATATATATATATATATATATATATATACCGAAGAATACCAGTATTACAGTTCTAAGTGAACAGACTGAGATAAAAGTTGATCTATATATCAAAACGCAGAATGTGTATAGATATAATGAGATCAGTATCATCACAAGTATTTAAACTAAGAGAAAGCGCAATCAAGTAATCTCACACAAACCATTATTACGTTTCATGACAAAGCATAGAATGTATTACATTTCTATAGCCTTCCATATTATGTAAAAATTGCATTTACACCATGTATGTAGAGTAATATATAAATATAGAATAAAAACTACATAACAATATTTTCAAGGTATTTACAATTATAAATAACTCGCAATTTTGCCATTTCCTGTAAACAAATTATTAAAAAAAGTCATACCATATGTTTTATGTTTTTGTAAATCATAAAAATGTATTCAAACATTTCCCTACTTTGTGCATAATAAAAATAAAATAATCTTAAAAACAATTCCTGTTTTTAACCGTAATTTATACAAAATATTTGTGACTCCCTCTACACAAACCAGTTTGATCTTTACAATTTTATTTATTTATTTATTTATTTTTTATTAGAGTCATGCTACGTTGTAATAAATTTATATAGAGAGTAATATATATATATATATATATATATATATATATATATATATATTGTAAAACTTAAAACTTAAAAGCAAAACTAAAACTTTGTTATGAAAATACATTGATAATATGCGTTAATTTCAAAGCACTCTTAAAATATTGACCGGATAAACGGCGTCCACAAAAAAAAAAAAAAAAAAATAAGATAAATAAGATAGACATTTGCAAATATTTGTGAACTTTGTTGAAAAGGTTTAAAAAACATAATGTCCTTGATCTATAAAAACATTGTTGAGAAAAAGCAGAGTAATGTATAGTCTACATCTTATCTTAAAATAAGCTCAATAATGAAACTCTATTATTAAGTTTAATTTTGTTTCTAAAATTTCCTGAATTCTTTTTTTTTTCAGTACATTTTTCACGTTAACTACATATAATGTTCATTGCGCTTGGGAAAATTTTCGCACAATTGAAAATTGCCAAAACCTATTCATTAATCATCAAGTTGACAGCCTTCTAGATCAAGTACTTTTTTTTTTTACTATTTCAACCTTTGAAATATATTTATTTTATCAGTATTGAATGACTTTAAAAATGACTAAAGATTTTTTTTTTTTTTTTTTTTTTTTTTTTTTACGACAAACTTATCCGTAATGTCAGTGACTTTTGAGTTACCTAAAAAGAATTGGTTAAAAACAATATACATTTTCAAAGAAACTTCGCTAAAATGAATTGCTTTAAAAATTTATTTCGAATATACTATAAATAAAAGTTTAAATATACTCTTAAAGCTTATTATTTTATAAGGTAAAATCTTTTATAAGGATTGATGTTACGTAATAACAATGATTATATTTTAAAGATTTAAATTAATGTAATTTCTGAATTTGCATTCTATAAAAATACATTATTCAAATTTAATGTACAAAAATAAGTAGAATTGACTTTACTATGTTACATGAATATGCAACTAAATACTACTAATAATAATAATAATAAAAATCTAAGTAAGTTTAACATGCTGATGTTGGGAGAATTTTAAAATTCTTTCAAAAGTGTTAGTTCAGAAAACATTACAAAAAGATTAAAATATACAGAAAAGAAGTAAATTGTGAAATAAAAAAAAAATAATAATAAAAGATAGGGAATCGCACTCTGTGGAAGACAAGGTATTTAATTTTTCCAATTTTCTTCATGATTTAACTTTTAATTTTCAAAATCATTACACAAATCAGCCATATTACTTTTATCGGGAAATTTATTTTTATTTGACATTCATATGATTTTTCATTCAATTTCGTAATTAAAAAATAATAAAAATTATCCACTAAAAGCTGTACTTTTAATGACAAAATTGAGGCTTTTTTTTCACTTTTCGACCATAGGCTAAGTCAAAAAAGTATATATTAATCATGAAAAAATTCTACTATAGGAATAAGTTGTATCTATATATTATAGGTCTCCTAAATTCATTTTACCTATTTTTACGGTGATGTATGTATGTGTGAAAGTGCACGCTTGTTTGAATACTTTGCGGTTCATCTTAGAGTTGGTGTAGATATTGCAGGTCATGGATTTATCATCTTAGATATTGCAGGCCATAGTCACGCAGTCTGTATAAAATCATAGTGCAGGATTTATTTTAAAGAAAAAAACAATATTTCTTTAAAATTACGATCTATAGATTTAAATTTTCTGATGTACGCTAGTATTAAAACTCTAGAATGAATTAACATAAAAATTGAGGTATATTTATAAGATATATAGTCTTTTTTTTTTTTTTTTTTTTAGTTGTACATTGTTTGTACATTGTAGATTGTTTATGAAATGTAGTCTATGGACATATGTAATAATTTTGTTTCAATAAAGTTAAGTTATTAAAAAAAAAAAATGCATGGGATAATCATTGTTGGAAATGACGGGTATAGTACTTACAGTTCTTTTACAGATCAGCAAAAATGTATTTAGACACGTGTATAATGTTATATTTGGGCTAATTATCTGAAGTTGATTAAAATCTATAAAATACATTTTAATACATGCAAGTATTAAAAACTTTAATACACTAACAGATTAAAACCACAAAGGTTTTTTCCATAAAGCCTGTAATCACCAAGAAATGCCTGTTATCACCAGGTTATTTTTTTTTTTTTTATTCGCCCTTGGGGTGGTCAGGAAATATGCCATCACAATTTTGAATCTTTGCAGAGGGGATGGCTCTCTCGTTTCGAAATTCCTCAAAGATTTTATTTTTTATGGATCAGGGAATACACAACATGCATTATGGATTTTACTTACACAAACCGTCATTTATGTATACAGCGATCTTTAGCCGCTTCGAGGAGCGAATGTGCATTTATTTGGTTTACGAGCATGATGTTGTGTAAAATGAGAAATTTTCAATTTAAAATTTTCAACATGTATTAAATACAGCCTGTTACTCAATAGTATCCAGCTTTCCTTTTAGTTACTACAAATAGATCGTGGAAGGGGAAATAAAAACTAATTGCAGAACACATAAAAGAAATTTTCATGTTTTATTAGTAAATGTATTTCAATTTCAGTAGAATTAAATGCTATGAATTTCCATTACTTTTATTCTGAAATTTGTCACTTTAGACTTTTCATCCAAATGAAAACTAAATGTTACAATTTAACTTAAATCATTGGGCTTTAGTTCGAATAATATTATTTTACTTTATTAAAGCCTACATTATTGCTATCTGTATTAAGGCTCTAAGTTCCTTATTTCGTATTCATGTCAAAAATAGATGAAAGGTAGTTTACATGTATAAATATTAAACGACTGAAAATACATAGAATATATCTTTAAAAAAAAAAAATTACTATTTTTAAGCTCAATAAAATACAGTCGGATCTCGTTAACGTGAATTTCAAAGGGGAAAAATTGTTACCAGTAGTTCATGCTATCAGTAACTCATCTTTATATAACTAAACTAATCTTCATTTTGACAGGGATTATAGAAGTAGTTCATATTGAAGTAATTCACGTTAAGCGTGTTCATGTTAACAAAGTTCGGCTGTGTTTTTAATCTATTTTTTTTTCCAAATTTGCATTTTTTTAAAGCTATGTGTGTGGTAGGATTCGTTTTATCATTCAGTTTTAACTTGTTTTGATATACTTTACTTAAAAAAATTATAAAGTTTGGAAGATATTTATTTTGAAACAATTTGAGATACTTATTCTACATTTAAATTTTCTATACTTTTCCTTTTTTTTTAAAAGGCTTATGATTAATTTATAACTTATGAGAAAGAAAAAAAAATGTTTTTTTATGCGATTCTTTGTAAACATAATTTATATCAAACATATTTTAATGGTAATTAACACTTGCATTTAAACAGTTCTTGTACAATATATTTACATTTTTCTAGACATTCAATATCTTACATTTGGCTCAAAAATGATGAAATGCGATGTTCATTTAACATTATTATTTAAACTGGAAGCATTTTTGTACAATAAGGATTCTAAAATACATGATTAAATGCAACAAAAAGAAACCTAATATTATTTTTAAAAAAAAAAGAATAAACTATGGCTTTTAGTAACAAACTATTAATCTCAGATAAATATCTCATGGCAAAGATCCAGTGAATACCCTTAATCATTAGTCTATTTTGACAAATGATACTTTAACAAGCAGACATTTTCTAACATTTCGTCAGAAATAATGAATTACCTTCCACAATGTTACAAGAATTTCTATTAAAATAAAATTACTCATGGACTAGTGTGTATAAACTTAATTATATTATACGTGCTTTTTAAAATGTTCCCGCACTATTCCCGCTTTCAAAGAAAATATCCGAAGTGTATAAATATATAATTTTATTTAACGCATTAAACGCAGCTATATGCACCGTATCGAAGACATTTTAATTTTTGTATGCTTTGAGGTTCAATATACGTCTCTAATAATATGTAGTTTATGAAATTACATCTCATATAGAGACATGTTATTCCACGTGTATTTGTAGAAAACCACAATTTATAAAAGAATCCACTTTAAAACACGAATAAAATATTTAATTAAAATCATTAAAAGATACACATCGTGTCAAGGCCTTTCACCCTGAGCATCAGGGCATCATCAGGACATAGCCATTTTTTTTAACAAAAAAGTACAGCAACACTATATATACATAAAAATTCAATTTCGGTTACAGTTACTAAAATAGATGCAACAGATAAATTAAAATGAAAACATGCCGAAGGCGAAGAGTTGAGCTTTACTTCGTTCACCATGGAGATACATTATTGAGGAGCGGTTGAGGCCATGTATTAATCTGTATTGAGGAACATGCTGAGGAACTTGCATTCATTTAAATCTTTGCAAGAAAAGCTGGCTGATTGGGTTTCACATCACACCAGTGCTGCGTAGATGGGAAATTAGTGACACAAGTTTTTTCTCCTTGTTTTTTCTCCCCTAGACATTTATAAAGTTAAGCATTATTAAAATTATAATATATTTTAGGAAAAATTATTATACTTAAAGTAAATTAATAGTTATACTGTTTGAAAAAATAAATTGGAATAAAATTGAAAAATTAAAAGTGTATTGCTTGCAAAAATAAATTGGAGTAAAATTGGGGTTTTTTAAACAATATCTTTTTTTAAAGAATTTCTTAAAGTTTTGCAAAATTAAAAAAAAAAAAAAAAAATCGCTAGGTGAATAGAAAATTCTTTTTGAAATCACAGAATTTTCAAACGTTGTATTTTAAGATTTAGTTAATAATTTGTATTAAACTAATGAACTATTTTTTATATTTACATAACCAGTTAAAGCATACAATATAAAATAATTGAAATTTTGGCTTTAGCTGTAAATAAAACAAACAAATACTTTTACTTTATACTTTTTTAGTAGAACTTAAGATAAAAATGAAATTACTTAAAATATCTCAATACGTTAAGTAACTTTAAATTGGTTACTATATATATATATATACTAGCAGGCTTTGCCCGCTTCGCTGGACATTAAACTTAAATGAAGTCTCAAAATACCATATCTTTATTAATAACCTAAGTTCTCGCTGTGATTGGTAGAGGTTTTCTCGCTCGCAAATTAAGGACTCTGGGTCTCCACTATCTTCGGCACAACTTACTCACTTTTTACTTCCCCTTCCTCAGCGGTGAGTTCGAAGTTTTGCAAAATCACACTAATGTACATAATGCGTACACTTAATAAATATACAGTCTGGGTCCCCACTGCCTTCGAAACACACTTCTCACTTCCCCTTCCTCAGCGGATGAGTTCAAAGTTTTGTAAAATCCCACTAATGTACATAATGCGTACACTTAATCAATATCCGCGCACAAAAATTCGCCATTCTAAGATAATTCAAAGCGAATTCAAACGGAAAAACATGTTTTTACACATGTTTATTGGGAACAACTTCAGTATAACCCCACAACGATATTTGGCGATTTTTTTTGTTGGCGCTTATGGCTAAATCATAAATCATATATGATAAATGATAAAATCATAATCTAAATCATAAAATCATAATCTAAATCATAAGATCAAAAATCCAAAATAAACAACATATTAGGCTGCATATTATATCGCAAACAGTCCAGAACGACATCGTTATCCTTCAAAACGGCGCCAAAGAAAAATAGGCAAATTTAGCTGCGGGGTTATACTAAAGTTATACCGTTTATTGCCCTCCGACTCCGACTGTGGGGGGGGGAATTTCGAATTTCGTGAAATCCAGTTACAATAAGTGCCGGATGCAAACAAACAATTTACGCACCAAACTTTGTGACCACAGAAGTCTTTAATAGAAAATATTATAAATAAATAAATACAAAACGCACAGCTTTAGTATGGGAACCCTTTGGTGACTTAAAATATTTTAAGCCATTTCTGCGATGAACTGAATTGGCTATCTCAATTGTGCAATTAAAGATCTTGGCGAGAAACGTCCGAGCTACTTCGGTTCCGAATTTCAAATTTTGCCAAAGGGATCCAATACTAAAGCTTTTCCATATCGAATCTGGTTTGAAAACGGAAAAAGGGTAAAATAAATTAGAAATATCAGACCTATATTTATAAATTTGATACCGAATGAAAGGGGCGATTTTGCTGAATCCAGGGGTTCAAACAGTTTTCCGATGCGACAATTAGATTTTTTTTAAATAACTAAAGTATGAAATTTAAGTGGCAACGGAAAAACGGATAAAATGAAAAATAAATTAGAAATATCAGACCCATCGTTACAAATTCAGTACCAAATGAAAGAGGTGATTTTTCTGAATTCTGGGGTGTAAACAGTTTTTCGATACGACAATTAGATTTTTTAAAATTAACTAAAGTATGAAAATTAGATGGCAACACTTCATTTCAATCTTTTCATAATTTGTAGTGCGAATCACGCGAATACAAAAGTCTTTAACTTAAAAAATTATTTTTATATTTTATTTTTCCATTCAAAGCATTTTAGTGAAAAAATATTTATGGCGCATGCGCAGGCGTTTTTTACCCACAATTTAAACACTAATCAGAATTTTGAAAATTTCTATAGATATAATTTCAAGTTGGATGAAGACCTAAGTTTCTGCCAAGCGACGTTGAATTCCGTCCAGCCGTTCTCGAGTGATGCCCGGACAAACGTGTTTTAGTCTTTTACCCCCTAGGGGGGGAACGGGGGAGAATTTCCGAAAAGTTGATAGATATAATTTTAAGTTGGGTGAAGACCTAAATTCCTGCCAAGCGTCGTTGAATTCCGTCCAGCCGTTCTCAAGTGATGCCCGGACAAAAAAAGCGACATTCGGACACGATGACAAACACACAGACACACACACACACACACACACACACACACACAGGCAAAATTTTCTGAAGTCATTTTCGGCTTTCATGGGGTGTGAAACGTGAAGATATCGCAAAATTTTTCGATTCCGACAAATTTACAGACAAAACTCTGATTTTATTAATATAGATATTACCAGCACCATATTGAATATTTCATACGGGGTTTTCTCATTACGAAAATCCTATTTTTATGACTGCAGCTTCTTCATACGCTATTATAAAATCCTGTGCTGATAAATTGCTTATTCCTTACAAATCCTTTTTGATATATTTTGCACATTCCGAACATTTTTTCTAAAAATACTTTTTGATATCC
The DNA here is from genome assembly GCA_963930645.1 of Salticus scenicus. Lineage (NCBI taxonomy): Eukaryota > Metazoa > Arthropoda > Arachnida > Araneae > Salticidae > Salticus > Salticus scenicus. The sequence continues at coordinate 168,202,950 of OZ005650.1, read as the reverse complement.
TTTATGTTATCTAAATATTTCTCTATATATTAAAAAAAAGTAACTAACCCTGGCGTCAATTTTTTTTGTCTGCGACAGCAACTTCTCGCGGAGGGCAGGGTTCTCCGTCATGAGATATATCAGTGTATTCCGACTGCTTCAAGGAAGGCATTTCAGATGCTTAGAAATTTCTACCATTTTTATTAACGAAGTTATTAGCTAAAAACGTCGGGTTCATACAGGTACTCTGTTTGCCACCGGAGAAAATGTTTCTCTTATGACGTTTTTTTCTGTGTCTCTGACGTCACTTTCCGCAGGAAAATTAAAATGTGATCAATGATGCAAATAAGAAAAAAATGAATAATTGGCATCATTGAGATGCTCGAGAGAAGAAAAAAATTATTTAGAATAGCAAAACATTTATAAATAACCGATATTTTTAAAATATTAAGTAAAAATTTAATAAAGATAAAATGAAAATTAGTTTTTTATTTTTATTTTAGTTTATATTATTAGTTTATATTATTATATTATATTATTATATTATATTATTAGTTAAGTTCATACAGTTAGTTTAGTTTATATTACTAGTTAACGTTAGGCGAAAAAGATTTAGTAATGAATATACATGATTATGTTAAACAACTATTGGTACAGAGTTAGAGGTTAAGCACAGAAACTTTTAAAATGAAATTTACGAGATAAAAATTTATATTAGTTTATATAAAGATTTAGTTTGGATATTTAAAAGGATAGATCTTTACTATGACCAATTTAGCGATTTTTAAAATTTAGAAATGAAGAAGCTCGTGCGTTTTTCGCCAAGGAATTCATTTGCGCAACCACAATAGCCATTTTAACTCTAGCCATGCCTTTAATATAGAGATAAATTATAAAATGGTGCAATAATAATGATAATAATAATAAAATAAATTAAATTATCCAGTAATCATTATATTTCATTCTCCACGCTCATTTTTTATTTTCTAACTTTAACATTACATAATATACCGGGTGATCCAAAAGTCAGGACTAATTTTAAAATGAATAATTCGAAAACGAATCAAGATACAAAGATACGGTTTGCACCAAACGGATGGAAAAGAAGCCGGGTTTTGTGTGGCAACGAAAAAAAAATAGTTCTGTTGGCGACCAACACATGGCGATGTCGTATTTCTGATGTAGGATTATGCAAAGCAACAAACGATATAAAAAAAAGCAACTGCGGCAGGTAATGGTTGTCGAAGCTTACATGCATCGAAATATCGCATTCTCAGTCGCTACTTTAATCACGCATGGCCTCCAAGATCTCCCGATCTGAAACCCTGTGACTTTTGGCTGTGGGGATTCTTGAAGTCAAAAGTGTACCGCGACCAACCACAATCACTTGTAGCACTGAAAGATGACATCCGCCGAAATGTATCTGCCATAACGCAATAAATGCTACTAAATCCTGTGAAGGGTGTGGTGAATCGTCTCACAGCTGTACTTTTGAATGATAGGCAGCACATTGAGCAGTTATTGTAGTAGTACTAATTAACTGTAATTCAGATGACTTGTAAGTTATCAACACTTTTTTCATTTGTAAATCATATTTTGGTGAAATAAAACATTATAGCGCCATCTGTTGGTCGCCAACAGAACTAATTTTATTTTTGTTGCCACACAAAATCCGGTTTCTTTTTCATTTGTTTGGTGAAAACCTTATCTTTGTATCTTGATTCGTTTTCGTATTATTCATTTTTAAAGTTTGTCCTGACTTTTGGATCACCCGGTATATGTAAAAGAATCAAGGTGTGATGTAGCCAACAAATATTCAGAACCATCATCAACACAAGTTCAAGAGATATCGCCAACAACTATTAAGATGTCATGATCAATATATATCCAGTAGATATCGCCAACAATAATAATTATTCAGAAGATATCGCCAACAAGTATTCAGGAGTTATCACCAATACTTATTCAGAAAATATTGTTAACAAATATTCAAAAGCCATCCAATTTATGAATGGTGATGGTGTATCTCAAATGCTTCAAACCGGCAATTCGTTTTTACAATACAATCAAGAATGAATTTTTCACTTATGAGTAGGTTTAGAAAAATGTGATTTTTTTTTCTTATTTAAGCTTAGTATTTAATATATTTTAAGACATTATAAATAGTAAAATCAGATATTGACAGGCTTCTTTGCAAATTCATAGTGTAATTCAATAAGTGGCGACAATGCAAAATCGCTATCTGAAAGAAATTGTCCTGTCATACTATTACTACTAATGAAATGTTTAAAATAATTGCAATAATCACATAAGATATTTATTTTCAACCTAACTAAATCATATTCTAGAAAAAATCACTTTAAAAAGTTGCATCTTAACTGTTGAAAGCACCATTTTGAACTTTGCTGTACATTGGAAATAAATGCAGAGTATTACATATTGTCCTAAATTAACATAAAGAATTCAATAGAAAAAAAAATATATATAGGCATTAGAAAAAAAAAAGTTCATAATATCTTTAATCAAGCAATAACACCCAAAAAATTCCTCGTCAAACAGTGACAAAAATTTAACAAGTCGATCATATACTGAAGCTGTAACACTAAATGGTTTAGATATTTAGAATTTCTCTCTGTTCTAAAAAAATTAGTGCTATGATTGTTTATTTTTGGTGTCTAGCTGTCTAGCATATGTTTTCTGTCGAAATAATGGCAAATTGTTATTAAATTGTCGAACGTTATAACAGTTTTTTTACATATTATAAACGATATAAAATTAAATATTGTGTATTTCAATGTGATACCAAATATGGTGGATTTCTATAATATTGTTTAACTTTTCTCTTGTGTAATGCATTATTAATATTCCAATTCAATGAAAGGAAAACTTGCGAATAGTCTCATAGAATCCCGAAGGGATTAATGAGCGAAGCGAGTCGGGGGGAGGCGAAGCTTTCCTCGGGGGTTGGTGAGGGGAGCGAGCAGGGGGCAGAGCCTCCTAGTTAAAGAAAAATAAGTATGGTGATAATTTAAAATATGAGAGCTGATTTAAGATTATGTATAAAGACGATAGTGGTTACTTGTCAAATACTTAATCCACTAATTTTACTTTTTTTTTTTTTTTTTTAAATAAATAAAGAAAAAATAAACTAATTTTTCTTCATAGTATTTTATGTAAACAGAAATACACAAATATCATTTCATCATTATCTTTCTGTTCCTAAATCAAATACACTCCAGACTTAGGTTTTGTTACACATTCTTAAAACATGAATAACCATCTATAAAGTATAAAAATCATACACATAACCATTTAAATGAGTTTTTAAACTTTAAAAGATAATTGAAAACAATTTCCGAATATTAAATAGAATACTAGCTATTCTGTTTAAATCTAATTCTAGGTTTTTCTTTTTTCAATACTTATATTTCATTGCCTTACGTTTACACAATTTTAAATCCCCATTCAATTACAAATAGTAAAAAATCTGATGTGGGCACCACATGACTTCCTTATACACTTTTAGAAATATACATAATGTTAAAAAATATTGTCACTGGACCCGAAACAGTTGGCTAAAAATATTTTAAAAAAATGCATGCATACGTAAAAAAAAATAAATAAATAAATAAATAAAATTGTGCATTGAGGGGACTCATTTTAAAATCCTTGGGGGGGGGGACTCATGTCAAAGTTGTGCCTTGGGGGGACTCATGTCAAAGTTGGGCCTTGGGGGGGGCCTTATTTCAAAGTTGCACCTTGGGGGGACTCATGTCAAAGTTATGCCTTGGGGGGGACTCATGTCAAAGTTGTACCTTGGGGGGACTCATGTGCCTTGGGGGGGACTCATGTCAAAGTTGTGCCTTGGGGGGGGGACTTCGGATCCGAAACAATTGGATAAAAGTGTTAAAAAATGCATTTTCACCGTGTTTCTGAACTATTCCGGAAGTTTCAAATCTCTAACTAGTCGGGAACGGGAAGTTAGTTAAATAGATTTTCTGTTGAATCATATAAACGCTGCTAAAGGCAGCAGTGACACGAAGCAATTGGCTAAAAATATTTTAAAAATGCATTGTCACCGTGTTCTGAGCTTTTCTGGAAGTTTTAAATGTCTAGCTAGTCGGGAAGTTAGTTAAAAATCGATTGCAAGATTTGTACTGGTAACGCTGCCGAAGGCAGCAGGTATCGGAAACAGTTGGCCAAAAATATTAAAAAAGCGCATTGTAAACGTGTTCTGAGCTTTTCTGAAAGTTTCAAATGTCTAGCTAGTCGGGAAGTCAGTTAAATTGCAAGATTTGTCCAAACCGTGTTTGAGTTATTACCGTTTTTTGATACATTATGGCCAAAACCAATGTATTTTTGGTCATTATGAACCTAATTTTCCTAAATATCTCCAAAATGGAAAATCATACAAAGTCCAAAAAGGGAGGTGCAGAACTATATGTTATAACAAACCTATGTACCAATTCGCAACTTTCTACGTTCAACCGTTTTTGAGTTATTACCGTTTTTTGATACATTATGGCCAAAACCTATGTATTTTTGTCATTATGAACCTAATTTTCCTAAATATCTCCAAAACGGAAAATCATACAAAGTCCAAAACGGGAGGTGCACAACTAGATGTTATAACAAACCTATGTACCAATTCGCAACTTTCTACGTCCAACCGTTTTTGAGTTATGCGACATACACACACACACACACACAGACACACACACACACATACAGACGTCACGAAAAATCGTGTAAAATCGCTTATATCTCTAAAACGAGAGCTCGTGTTCAGACGACACTTGCAGGTGTACAACTATACATCATGACAGTCACACGTATAAATTGGCAACATTCAGCGATCATTCGTTTTCGAGCAATGTGAAATACAAAATCCATTTCGCAAATCGGGATTACTATACTTCCTTATACTTTGTATAAGGAAGTAAAAAAAGTACTGCAAAAGATTAAAAAAAATGTTTGTGATAAATTAAATATGGTGGTTTATAATAATTTATAATTACGTGAAACGTGCAAGTTTAAATCAAATTTTTAAGATTTCGTTTTTCAGTAACTTATATTTCATTGTTTTATATTTTTATAATTTGAAATCCAAACTCAAATACAAATAATAAAAAATGTATTTAAAAAAAAAAAAAAAAAAAAAAAAAAAGTTTACGATAAATTAAATATGGTGGTTCATAAAAATTTATAATCACATGAAAGATATAAAACGTTTATGTATAATTTTTTTATTAAATTAGAAAAATTGACTACAAAATTTTATCTTTTTATTATAGGTTATTAAATATTAATGTTGAAATTTTGTCTGCAAATGCTTATTAAATATATGGATTATGAAACATTCTATATTCCATTAAACTGAATAATATTTTTTTATTATCTATATCTAATAAAATAAAGCCAATGACGATAAAGGGTATTTTTGGGACATTTAAAGTAATCTTAATTTTAAAAGTTATAAAATATTCAAAGAATTTTATTATAAAAAAGGTAAATTCCATTTTTTTTTAAAATATATATATATATATATATATACATCGTTACTATTTACTTTAATGGTTTTAGTTTAAATATTCAATTATATATATATATATTATGGAAACCAAATTACAAATTGTACTGGCAAATTAAACCGATGTCTTTGTAATTGATTCTCAATCACTTATCTGTTACGTAACATTTCAATTATCCAGAAAGACTAGATATCATATTCATCGTATTAACATCTACTCAACAGAACGATTGCTGTTGAATGCAATCAGACCATAAAAATTTAAATTTAATGAAATGGTAGAAAACTTCACTCTAGAGATTTCAAAACTGATATATCATATTTAACTGATCGCGGAAGAAGAAATTTTATCAAATCATATTAATGTCTTTTAAGTTAATAAATTTTCTTTATCTTACTGTATAAAAGTATCAAGTGGATTATAATTAGGATAAAATACGTAAAATGAAATACTTAAAATGACTAATGTATGGTATTGCTTCACATTGAATATTGAACAAGGAGAACTTTTTTTTTCTGAAATTATGATGTCAAAGCAGAACAATCATTTTTTAAGAGACTTGGGCGCAAAAAAAGAAAAAAAAAAAAGGTAAAGAAAGAAATGTAATTTAATCAATGTATGCTTTTATGATATGTACTTTTTCTGAGATAATTGTTTGTGTTTATTACTTATAAAATATTTAACTTTTAAAAACAAATCTCACAAAAAGAAAATTATTTAACTTAATATATCGTGTAAAACTTTTTAAATACATAATTACATCATTTTAAATCTATTCTCCATTTTTAACGAGTAATGATTTAAAAATATGTATACATCAGTTTTAATATTAAAATAGCAATTAGGACATTTAAATAGTGTAATTTTTCAAGAAGATTAATTGAAACATTTATCATATTTTTAAATTAATAGAAGTTTGAAAACTGAATTTTAGTTGGAATTCTTATAACAGAGGAAAATAAATTTCAGGAAAGATATGGAAAATATTACCTATGTATTTATCACGTTCTTCCTTTCGGACACATTTGTTTTACAGTGCCGGAAAAAAAAAAAAAAAAAAAAAAAAAAAACATATTACACTTGAGCGGCAAGATAAAACTTTACATGTGCAATTGCCGTTCCCGCTATAAAAATGTGTCTAACCCAAGTGATGACAGTGTTGATAAGATAGGGATTTATCGTCTGTGATGGACATTTTTTTTGCCCCTCAAGTGTAAACATTTTTTTTTTTTTTTTTTTTTTTTTTTTTTTTGCTGACACTGTAGACTCTATTAAAATATTTTGGTCAATACAAGTCAAATCGACCAGGATTTTCAAAAAATGAAACTCATCATAAAATATTTGGATAAAATTAGTTATGCTTATAGAAATTTTTATGCTAATTCCAGATATGTAAATTATTTTGATATTAACTAAAAAGTTTTTAAGTTAACAGATTGGTTAACCTATTCATTTTGGAGAATACAGCTCTGACAGTTTTTCTACAAGGACACAAAGAAAAAATCTTTATCATATGGTCGATGGACCAAATTTTTTTAATGTTCGATAGCGTCCAAATGCCTTATTCGACTGAATTGAAAATTTATATACATGTTATGAGACAACGTCGCACGAATTGAATAAATTTCGGAAAATCCAGCTTTTACGGGATTTTTACAGCGATACAAAGAAGAATTCTTTATCGTTATGGACTATATGGGCCCATTTTTTAAAAACTGCGATAGTGTCTAAACGCCTCATTCAGTTGAGCTGAAAATTTATTCACATTCTATAAGTCACTGTTGCACTAATTGAATAATTTTTGGTGAATCTGTCACGCATAGTTCTTTTACAAGGATACAACGAAAAATTCTTTATCATTATGCCCTACGGCCCCAGATTCTTTAAAGTGCGATAACGTCTAAACGCAATGTCGTATTGAGCTGAAAATGTATATACGTGTTATAGATTCACCTTCACACGAACTACATGATTTTTTGATTATGTTTAAGTTAGGTTTCTTTAGAGAAAGAGAAAGAAATTTTTTCTTATCATTTTGACTTATGAGCTCAAATTATTTAAAATGCTATAGCTTCTAAACGCATACCAGCATTACATACCAGCCATTTATAGGTCGACGTCGCACAAGTTGTATAAATTTCGGTGAACTGGATTTATAGATTTTTACAGGGACACAACGGAAATTTCTTTATCATTTTTTCCTTTATGTTCTATGGGCCCAAATTTTTTAATGGCCATAGACCATAGAAAATAAACCATAGATTTCAGACGCTATCAATCGATAGCGTCTGAACGTCCTATTCGATTGAGTTGAAAATCTATACACATACTATAGGTCACCGTTGACCGAACTACACTGATTTTGGGGGATCTAACACATATAGTTTTTTTTTTTTTTTTTACAGGTACACAATGAACAATTCTTCATCATTCTACCCTACGGTCTCAAATTCGTTAAAGTTCGTTATAGCGTCTAAACGCTATATCCGAATGAGAAAATTTATATGCATGTTATATATCACCTTCAAACGAGCTGTATCCGTTTTGTAGAATATACCATTTATAGTTTTTTTACTGCGACACAAATAAAAATTCTTTATCATTGTGGCTTATGGGCTCAAATTATTTAAAGTGCGCTAGCGTCTGAACGTCTCATTCAGATTAAGCTGAAAATTTATATTATTGTTATAGGTGACCATCGCATGAAATATATAGATTTTAGTGAGTCTAGCATTTATGGATTTTTACAGGGACACAGTGAAAATTTCTTTATCATCATGATGTATGCTCAAAATATTTGAAGGGCAATAACGTTAATTTAAAGAACATACTACATACAGAAAAATACTTATATACCTTATTATAATTTTCTTTTTTATTTATTTAATGGTATCTCTTACTTTATTTATACAACTGTTAATTACTTAATGTTCGGAAAGTCGTATGGAGCCACTACAGATTCTTTTGCCATTATAAAAGAAAAATTTTATCAAAAAATTTCTTGATGTACTTTGCTGTTGTGAATTACGCTGTAAAAAAAAATATTTCATTGTTTAACCTTAGAAAAGGTTCAAATTTGAAACATTTAGCTGCAACCAACATTTTAAGAAATTCAATGCTCGACATTTCACCACTATACTAGTGTTATTTCCGCAGCAAGCACCATTTAAATGGTGTTTGTAATCCAAATAGCACTATTTAAATGGTGAAACATATTGCACCAAATTTCTTAAAATATTGTTTGCAGCTAAAATTTCTATTTTGCACATTTTCTAGGGTGAAACATTGAACTATTATTTTTAACAGTGTAGTAATTGGGTTCTGGTAACAAGGACGCTTTAAACAACACACCATTAAATATATTTAAATGAATAAAATAAAATTGAAAGTAAATTTATTCAAAATTCAGCTTTAAATATAACACATTCACTTCTGTATAATTTAGAAATTCAATATTATATATTTATGTCTATTTCTAGAAAAATATCTTATTTTGCAAGCAAATTTGAATAAGATTAATCAATGGCATAATATTTTTTTTTTCTGGATGAATAAAAATATCGTCAGATGTGTTCGAATATCTTGACTAGGTTGAAAAGAAATATATTATCAAAATATCATCTGTTTATTTGCAAAAGTTCAAGAAATTTTGGTATCTTTAAGAATACATACATATTTACATATTCAGCTCTGCAAATGTATGATCAAAGATATAAGTAAATATATTTGTTTCTGCTGTTCGAGTCACATATATTAAATTTTTATCAAATAAATAATAAATTAAATATTTTTTGTGCTTGAAAACTCATAACAGATATATGATGAGTTTCTTTTTTTTTTTTTTTTTTTTTTTCTTCCGTAAAATCAATACGTGCGTGACAGTTTTGATGAAAAATGTTCTTAGAATAATATGATAGAAATAAAATTATGCCAATACGATGTTCATTATTTAATTAAAATATATTGATTATTATCCTTCTATTTGAGTAATTAATGATTTCTTCGAAGGCAGTAAAATTAAAAAGTACCAGAATAATTCTGGTGTTCTTTTATTTCTCTGACTATGTATTTACATTATATATAAATATGCGCGTGTGTGTTTGTTTAAATGTTTTTTTTTTTTTTTTTTTTTTTTTTTTTTTTGATTAATGAGAGAACAAAACTGTTTTCTTATAAAACTACGCATTAATTTACATTTTGTTAAATAGTTTTACCATCTCAAAAAAAAAAAAAAAAAAAAAAAAAAAAAATTGAAGTAATAAAGCAAAACACTTATTGACTTAAAATTACACTTATTTTGCTTTATATAATGTATAATTTCTGTTTTATTTTTTCATTTTATTCTTCGATAATGAAATAAATTAAAGTATACTCTTATCAGCTAGTTTTAGCGAAACAAAAAAAATGTATAAGTATTAATGCTCGAGATTTGAGTGATAGTGTAAGAAGCTCATGTAAGACGCGACATTGGACAAAATGTCGTGAAAAGTGCTTATCTTATAATCAGGTACCGGTCACTTACATAATTTAATATCTCGCAGGTATTAAGATAAAGTTAAAATATTAAGATATTAAGATAATAGTAGTTTGATAAATTTAAGATATAAAGTTAAGTATTAAGATAAAGTCTCTTGCAGGTATTGAGAGGTATTTTGATAGTCGTACATATATTTTCTTGATTTTTCAAAATGACTTGCTTTCGATTTTAATGGCAATCTCTCTCCCTATTCAGCTCGTAAGTGTTAAAAATTTAATTTTACTTTTGTTATTAGTAATGACACCAAACAATTAAGCAATACAAAATATTTCTGATATTTTAAAGAATGTATAGCATACATCCTTTAAGCAAAACCTAAAATGGAGGAATTCCCTACTTTGTAAGTTAGTAAGTTCACTTACGTCTTTTCTAACGTTTCGGGATAAGATGACGAAGTATTTTTGAGGGAATAATGCCAATAATTTAAATTTGGATAAGATGCTTGTTTGCTTTCTCTGTTGTTTTAAATTACAACTTAGCTTAATTTTGCAAGATATTAAAAACGATAATAGAAATTATTAATAAAAAAGTATATTCAGATACTTAATGTAAAAAATTTAGTTTAAAAATTATTTTGTATTTTCAATTAACATACAAAATCAAAGAGTTTTCAATATAGATAAATCGTAGCAAAGTGCTTAAAATAAAACTCTGTGCAAGCTAAATGAAAACACAATTATAACACTAAATACATATAGAAAAGGGAAATAAAAATTAAATATCTGTCTTCCACACATTTGAAAATTTTCGCCCAAATTGGCTGTTTTTTCTCGACATATATGGAAAACTGTTTCGTAATTTATGAGTAATACATAATTTTAATTTATGCGCTTGTATGTGTGCGTGCTTCCTTGTGTATATGTAAGCAAAATGGAAAATATATTTCCTATAGGTTTTAGTACTTCCCGTCTTAATGTTAATTAGTGAAAGTGTTTCCTAATTTATATATTATATATATATATATATATATATATATATATATATATATATATATAATAACCCAGAGAAGCATGGAGAGATATATTAGGATTTAATCGAAGAGACAGAACGTGAAATACATGGATTAGGGAGCAAATCAAAGTTATTTACGTCATTTGTAGACTAAAAATTTTTAAATGGAGCTATACTGGGCACTTTTCCAGAGGAATCGATGATAAATGGACAATCAGTGTCTAATTTTGCGGTCCTCTATCAAAATAGTTAAATAAGTTTCCGAATAAATTCAGTTTTTTCAACATATTGCCACTGACTGATAAAGGGTTGAGAGCGAGCACGAACTTTCCGGGAATTTAGGATAAGTGCGTTTCATTTAGCATTCCAATGGCACTTACCCTAAATTTTTATCAAAATCACTAAATCTATTTCCGAGTAAACGCAGTTTCAACAGTTGCAACTGGACTATAAAGGGTTAACAGCAAAAGCAAATGTTACCGAAGATTAGCATACGTCCAATCCATTTAACATCCTAAACACACTTAAACCCAAACTTTTATCGAAATTATTTTATTCATTTACGAGTATCCCCAATTTCTGTCATGTGTCGCAACTAGCCGTTAAATATCTAACAGAAAACGTGAATTAGCTAGAAGATTAGGATAAGACCAATCATTTTTTCAGCCCAAAACCCTCTAACCCCTAACTTTTATCAATATGTTAAAACCGTTTGTAATACATACATATATAGGGAGAGATAGATAGATATTATTTAATCTAAATTATGATAAGTGAAAAATGAAATTAGAAAGTATAAACAACCAAAACAAATTCTTATAACAGTATTAATAAACAAGACGAGGTTAACTTCAGAGGTATTCAAACCAAAGTTATAACAGAGCTGTATCTTCTTCGTCAGCAGGTGGGAAGACAGCCAGTATAAATATATTAATATATATACATGTATATAAATGTTTAGACAATATGCATTTTCTCACATTATGATTAAAATTGGATTTTATTTATTGTGAAAATGCATGAAAATGAATGAAACATCTTCTAATTCAGTATTTGAATGCTATAATAACGTGGAAAATATAAAGTGGGTTTTATTTTAAATTAAGGAAATCTGTTGTCTCATAAATATAGACACAAATGAGTTGTTATGTAAATTTACTGAAATTTGAAAGTGACGTATTATGTCATGTGACCTGTGAAATAGATACTTTAAATTGAAGCTTGCTTTCATTTTTGTCACTTTTCGAAATACAGATCCACAAAAGCATGGCTTCGTAGACAAAATCTTCATGTTGTGGACAGCTTGCGTTAAGTTCCAATTTAAACACAATCGAAGATTTTTGGGAAATATTAAGCTGCCAGATTTATGCAAATTTTAAGCAGTATTTCGCCGTCGACGAACTGAAAACTGCCATAGAGAGAGAATGGTACAATATTGAACCGAAGTGCTACAAAAACTGGTTGAATCGATGAAAAATCAAGTTTTGGATCTTATTTCATGTACAGGAAACACAATTAAGTATAAAAGTTGTTATTATATATATTTCAGCAGTATTTGAAATTGTGACTAAATTTATGATGCATGAAATTTTTGTGATATTAAATATATTCGTTTTATTTATTTATTTATTTTACATAAATCAAATGTGACTTATTTTTATATTTATCTCTTTTTTGTGCGCATAAAAAAATAATAATAATAAAGAAATTAATGACCAGTTTTCAGTTCTTTATATTTAAAATGAAAATTTTGTTGAGTGACTAAAGTTTTCATACACAGTGTATATATTTGTCATGAATAAAGAAAATGGACATGGTTTTATTTCTACCATCCTATCTCCTTCATACTAACTGGATAAATTGCTTAACACATCTATTTAAAAAAAAATGGGCGCATCAACGTGATAATGCTAACTTCTTTCACAAAATGAAGAGGGTGTCCTTTACTTCAGAGTTTTAGATATATCAAGTCACGTGATTAACTTATTTAATATAAGAGAGGGATAACATTTTAGAAGAATAACATAAAAAGCATTTTTTTTTTCATTACACTCTAAATCTAATATTGAAAAAAAAAAATACATAAAATGTATTACTATTTTATTTTTACTTAAGTTTGCGGAATAGAAATAAAACTTGAAACAATAGTGTTTATTTAGAAAATGCTGAATATAATGAGAACATATTTAAAGCTTCTTAAATATAATTGTGTGCAATAACATGTAATTAATTAATAAAAATCTGTAAATAAAGCGTATGATAGTATATTTATTTCAAGTCAAAAATATTAATTAATTAATGCATTTATTAAAGTAATATATATTAAAGCAGTTTCGCAATAAATTTCTACAGTACAATCACATTAAAAACAATACACATTTAGAAATAATAATTAGATTTAAACCACAATTCCCAGCAATAATTTTCTGAAAAAGAAAAATATTATATTTACATTATCTGGTAACTTTTATGTACAAATTCTTGTTCTGCGTAATGTAATCTATTTGTTAACAAGCAAGAAATACAATATCTGAAAGCATTTTTAATGGAGGATGAAGCTATGTTTTCTTTGGAATTGTAGCCTGTAAATAAATTTATCATCATTAATCTTTTCAGTTTGGTATGAGCTTTAAAAATCCAATTAATTAACGTTTCTGGTATCTAGAACTTAATTAACCTTAATTTATTTAATGTTTAATACACATAAAGGTTTATCCATATTTTCTACATTTTGTAATATTACAGTTAATGTTCTTTTAAAAATACAATTTAGAGTATTTTTTTTCATTTCTTAAATAAATATTCCGTTTCCACAAATCTGAATGAATAGGAAGATTTCAATGTTTGAACAAATATTTTTTAGATTTGATGATATTTGACAACTAAAAAAACTTAACAAGTTATATAAAGTATAATGCATCTTCAAATCGTTTAAAAAGGCTAATTTGTACTTTCAGCCGTTAATTAGTTTAATTTCATATAACGTGAAAAATAATGTTTATATTTAATTCATATGTTTCAATGGATTTGAAAGTATAATTTCTGTTACAGTTTCACACACACACACACACACACACAAAAAAAAAAAAAAAAAAAAAAAAAAAGTCAAAATTAAATAATAACTATTTTAACAAATAAATAACTTTTTGACGTAAACAATACAAAATGCAAAAACTGTTAACAGTTGTTTCAGGACAGAATAATAGCATGGACTTCATCAGGTGTAAGAAACTAGTGCATCATCCAGAGTGCATCATCCAATAAACAAGGTGCATTCACACTTACTAAGAATTGTGAAGATAATTTCGTATACCGTTTCCTCTATAACATCATTTGTTAAATTTTTGTGTAGAGCTGCTGTTTAACGAGCAAAAAAGAAGAAAAGTTTAAAAAAACATTTAAAAAGATGAAAATGTATTGAAAAGTTTGTTTTGTATATTATATTACTATTTTGTTTCAGTATAAAACAAACGATTTAAACCTATAAACATTAAATGGTTATCCCGATTGAAAATGTGCCATTGTTTTGCCAAAATATCGTGTTTTTTTTTTTGTTTTTTTTGGAGGAGGGGGGGGGGTTCAAGGCTACTGACGGAATTTTTTTTTTCCCCTTTTATATATTTAATCTATACAATTTATTTTATTGTTACTTTCTCTCATAATTCAATTCTAAATTTAAAAATTTTAATAAATTGTTTCTTGAACTTAAAAAAAGAAAAAAGAAACATGTATGCCTTAAAATATTCTATTTTTTATATTTATAATTTTCTATAAAAAAAAAAAAAATAAATAAAAATAAAAAATCAACTGGTGTAGGCGCTCGAGTGGTTGGCATGCTCCAGTAATAGGCATCTATCCCGAAATAATTAATAAATAAGAAAAATAAAAAAATCATATATATTACATGTAAGAATTTTAACATTTTATGTCAAACACTGGAGCATAGGGTGCTAATAACTGGTAAAATGAATAACTAGCAGTATCAAACACTGGAACATAGAGAACCAATTACTGATAAAATGAAAAACTGACAGTGTCAGTTACTGGAACATTGGGTGGGTGTCAAATAAAAATTCATCTGAATGTCTTTCATACCATAAGTACTAACTTAAGATTTCTAAAAATATTTTCTGATGCCTACAACATTAAAAACATCAGAGATTGCTCTAAAACTGTCAATCACTGGTGCACTTACCATATATTGTTTTAACTATAAAACAAAGTAAAAATAAACCTGACCTTTATAATTTCTCTTACCCATAGGGTCGAGAAAGTATTGTTTTAAGGTCACATTTTCGTTATATTTACATATTCGGAGGTCCCCTGAATACGAAAATCATGTTTTTAGCGAATGGTCTGTGTGTCTATCCGTGTGTCTGTCTGCCTGTGTGAATGGATATCTGTGTGTCTTTTATCAGCATATCTAAAGAACAATTAGTAGCAGAAATTCAAACTCGGTATTCTAAATGTGTATCATATAAAGATGCTACAGTAAGCTTTTCAGTGAGATGAAACAAATGGTTCGTGTACAGGGACACTCAAAATTATTCAAATGCATTACGTCTATGGGGGAAATTGCAGGTAAGTAGAGTTTAACATCTATAGACAGCACTAAATCACATGAAACGAATATATATCTTTTGTAATAGAGATAGTCAACTGCGATTTTTTTTTTGTATGTAGGAGCCTCGCCTCCACCCCTGGGAGGAAGTCCCCTCTCGAGGGGAGTAAATTTTCATGATGGGTATCTTTCAAAAGAGCTCGTCAATACCTTTAAAACGAATGGCTGAACCACCGATCTGCGATAATTTAAAATAAAGTTAATGATTTTTTTCATTTTTAATTTTTTTTTTTTCTTTTATGTAATATTCAGAATAAATTTAACTTTTCTTTGAATATTTAATGTTATACTACTTCTCTAATATGGAAATCGTCTGTATTATCATAAAACATAATCTTTTTAAGTAATGATTTTAATAAATTATTTTTTAAAAACAGATTTATTTTTTAATAACAGAATCAAATTCTATATAAATGTAGGCGTATTAATGAAACGGGGGGTTGAGAAGGGAAATAGCACCCACGTCACACAGAACTAATTATCATATAAAAATCTTCCGAATCCTAATTTGAAATGTTTAACATAGGCTTACATAACAGTACTCGTTATCTTACCTCTTAATCTCCAACCTGTATTTATAGTATTAAATTTCAGGGTAAGAGGAAATCGTGTGAGTGACACACCAGATAATTTACTTTCTCTTACCCATATGGTCGAGAAAGTATTGTTTTAGAGTCAAATTTTCGAACGGGAGTTTTTGTTATATTTACATGTTCTGTGATCCCCTGAATACGAAAATCTTGTTTTTAGCGAGTGGTCTGTGTGTCTGTCTGTGTGTTTTGTGTGTGTGTGTTATCAGCATATCTAAAAAACAAGTAGTAGCAGAAATTTCAAACTCGGTATTCTAAATGTTTATCATATATGGATGCTACAGCAAGTTTTTCGTTGAGATGAAGCAAATGGTTCGTGTACAGGGAGATTCAAAATTATTCAAATACATTACGTCTATGGGAGAAATTGCTGGTAAGTAGAGTTTAACATCTATAGACAGCACTAAACCAAATGAAACGAATATATATATATATATTTAATAGAGATAGTAAACTGAAAGAAAAATTGTGCGTATGTAGGTGCCTCGCCTTCCCCTGGGGGGGAAGTCCCCCCTCGAGGGGAGAAAATTTTCATGATGGGTATATTTCAAAAGAGCTCGCCAATACCTTTAAAACGAATGGTTGAACCATCGACCTGCGATAATTTAAAATAAAGTTATTGATTTTTTTTTTTCATTTTTAACAAAAAAAAAAAAAAAAAAAAAAATGTAATATTGAGAATAAATTCAATTATATATATATATATATTTATTTAGTGTTACACTTCGTAATCGTACACTTGTTAAATCGTCTGCATTATCATAAAAGATATATATATATATATATTAATAATAATTTTAATAAATTATTTTTTTTTTAAAACAGAATTGTTTTTTAATAACCGAATTAAATTCTATATAAATGTAGGTGCATTTAGGAAACTGGGGGTTGAGGGGGCGGTAGCCCCCCTCACACAGAACTAATTATCATACAAAACTCTTCCGAAGCCTAATCTGAATTGTTTACTACAGGTTTACATAACAGTACTCGTTATCTTACCTATTAATCTACAACCTGTATTTATAGTATTAAATTTCAGGGTAAGAGGGTTCGTGTGAGTTACACACCAGATAATTTAAAATCTAAGCATGTTATTTCATTTTAGGGCTATATAAAACAATGCTAAACTTTTTTTTTTTTTTTTTAATTTCAGAAAATTAAATTAATGTATATATATATATATATATATATATATATATATATATTTATATATATATATTTATATAACAGAGAAATAATGATTTTAATTGTACATATAATTGCGGCCCAAACAAATTAATTACTTTTCGAATCATTACAGCTTCTTGAAAAATTATAATACGGGATTCCGATTATATTAATTTATATTACAGGCAAACAAATACTCGAAACATGCATCACCTTTAAATGTAAAGTTCAAATATTAATCAACGTACTTTTTTCTTAGTCAGTCTGTTTTTTATCCTTCTATGCAGGAAATAAAACTTCATTTGCTTTCTAATACTAACAATCTCAAAACGGTTAAGTAATTCATACATATTAAAACCAAAAAAGGAAGTTTAAACCAACATTTAAACACACCTGCTGTTTTACACTTCTGATTAATTTTTATTTAATTTTTATTTATTTTATTTATTTATTTGTTCATTTATTTATTTATTGTCAATTTTTTCGTTATTTTTATATTCGTTATTGAGGATTTTGTTTGTGTATTTATCTTTAGTTGATTATTTCATCCATTTACTTATTTTGCTATTAAAGCTGCAGTTGAACGATCGTAATGATTGTAAAATTTAATCTTTTGTCTAAATAAACGTGAAAATTTAAAAATGTAATGAACAATAATTATTGAAATTTTGTGATTTTAAAAATATGTTGATTTTTCGTTATTATTTTATGTATGTAATATTTATTATTTTCTATAACTTAAAAAAAAAAAAATGGAGCTTGGTTTAATTATAAAATAAAGTAAAAATAAAATAAAATGCTTAAATAGATAAATGTACATGCATATACATATATTAAATAAAAGGTTTCCTTCATTTTTACTTTATTTTATAATTTAAGCAAAGCTAATTTATTATTATTATTATTTTCTTTTAAGTTAAAATTTTAAAATCTATTTTTTTAAAGGGAAAACAAAGTAATTATTATATATTAAATTTTTCAAATTTTGAATTGAACTATAGGAGAAAGTAAGAATGAAATAAAAAATCTAGATTAAATAAGTAAAAGCGAAAAAAAAAAAAAAAAAAAAAAAAAATCCCATCGGTAGCTTTATCCCGTGCTCTCCGCGTGGCAGCTATTTACTCTGCTGACCACGCCATTGGAACGTTGTCTACGTTGCGAAATAACTTGTATTAAAACATTACTGACACTTTAGACGCTTTTTCTCGAAATTATGTGGTTACTGTGTCTTACTGCTTTAATATAATGTTACCTTTGTGGTATACTACAATCCTGCGCAATTTCGTCCCGATATGAGTTTTCCATGCCATGACCTCTCCTCGTGAGACGGAAAAAAATCTCACAAAATCTAGATTTAAAACTTTACTAAAATCAAAGAAAGTTAGACTGATATTATTAAAAATGTAGACACGGCGTATAGTGTACTAAAAATTTAATATTTTGAGCGCAAAAATGCCTTCATAAGATAACTGAAAAATCACTTGGAGAATTTTTAATACACAAATTGTATTACATCTGCATCTTTTATTTATTTTTTTTTTTTTTACTGTGCATCAATCAGTAATTCTAATCATGCCATATTCTATACGAAATACTTTTGTATATATTGATTTCATATGTAAAATTTGTTATGATTTGTTCAATATAAATATCATAAAATATGGTTTTAAGAAATGCTCTCGGAGATGATAATATCTCCGTAATCACTTGTGGTTTAAAAAAACAAAACAGTGATGCTATTTTTTTTATTTATAATGAGGAACAGAAATATGAATATCACAGTAATTAGAGAATATTTACGGAAATGTGAGAACACAAATAAACAGACTACTCGAAACCATAAATATTTTTCATCTTTTTACGAAGTTATTGAAAATGATAAATTTTCTAATAAGAAAATTTTCATTCTATGAAAAATAGAAGAAAGACTATTCTATATATCAGACATTCATATCAAATCAAAAAATTTCATTGATAAGTTTAACAATTTAAAAATGCTCCAGATAAGCCTTTTCAACTAAAATTTTTCAATGCATTCTTTGTAGTAACTAAATATACTGTATAGTTTAAAGAAAACGACGAAACTTTTCATTAATCATCTACTTGACAACTTTCACGGTGAAGTAAAAAATGTTTACTTTCAGCCATTGAATACAAGTAGTTTATTCATTTTATCGATGCTGAATGACTTGAACTTTGGATTTTTTTAATGACAAGCATGTCGATATTTTCAGTGACTATTAATTTACTTGAAAAAGATTGATGAAAGACATTCTAAATTTTTAAAGGATGTTTTCTGGGATAAATTAATTTAAATCTTGCTTTTTTTATCGTTGAAAAGTTCTTTTAAGTTATTATTGAATAGTAAAATAGATATATAATTTATCTTTTTAAGTAGGTACACAGTAAATTAATGTGTCATTTATCTTATGTATAATATAAACGCTCACGTTTTCAATAATTAAATTTACATAATTAAAGATTAGTCAAAGCATTAAATTATCATAATAGAAGATGAATTTCAAAAAATTCAATTTCATATTATAACTAAATGGAAACGATTTTACGTATATTTGTAATGTATATCAAAGCATTACAAATTCTAAACATTCTAAATAAAAGTAGTATAGGTTCGTTTCGATGCCAAAAATCACTTCTTAAATGTTATTTGAGAGGAAAATATTAAAAATTGAAATCGAAAAGATGAAAGAAATTGAAAAAAAAAAAAAAAAAAAAAAAAAAAAACTAAATTATAAACGCAAAGACAATCGCGGTCCAGGATAGACAGAAAACAGCAAGACTGGCTATAAAATAAAAATTAATTCTTTTCCGTTAGTGAGGAAATTTATGAGAAAAGACTAGCGGAATGTTAGCAAAAAAGTCGATTTTTAATTTTTCAGTTTCCTTTATACACTATTTTTTTTTTTTTTTCATGTTTCATATTTCTCATTTATTAAATACTCTTTAAATATATTTAGAAACTCCGAAGTAGCCGTATGTTAATTTCATACAGATTTGTTATGTCTACTCACGTTCTTCACTTTAATTTTAGTTGAGTTTCATACACGAAAAATAAATATGAAAAATGTGCTAAATTATTTAAACTTTTTAGGACTGAGGGCCTATTAGTCTCAATCTGGGATTTTTGCATTGTCGATTTCGATAGTTGGACATTTGTCGAAATCTAAAATTTATCGAAAATATAATTGAGTAATTTGAAAGCGATGTTATAATTTGAAAAAAGAAAAAAAAAAAAAAAAAACTAATAGTCCTCCGTCCTAAACTAAATTCTGCTTTTGCCAGAATTTCATCAAAATCTTTTTATTATTATTATTATTATTGAAAGAACAAGAAAAGAAAATTAAAAGTAATCAGTATCGTTACAAGCGATATCAAAAAAGTTTTTTTTTTTTTTTTTTTTTTTTTTTTTTTTTAATAATTTTGAATTAGGAAATAAAAAGTGCGCGTGAAATAATATGAAATAAAAATAAGTAAAAAAATGAATTTAATGATTTAATGTTTTTGTTTTTCGGGGGCTGCTCATGCATATAAAAAATGTGTATTAAAACGAGTCGAAGAAGGAAGCGAAATACGTATTGAGTTATATTACGATAAATACGATTATGATACGATGTATTAGACCTATCGTCCAGGGTTAGTGGGCATTTTCGTTGAAACAAATAGTTTGTTCGTTCGGTGCAACTTGCACATTAGTCCCGTGAGGTACAACTTTCACATTAGTCCCTTGAGGTACAACTTTCACTTTAGTCCCGTCATGTACAACTTGCACATTAGTCCCCTTTAAATATAGTGACCAGCGAAGCTGGCAACGCATTCGTTGATTCACTACCTCAATTGATTTTTTTTTTTTTATTTATTTATTTATTTATTATTATTATTTTTTTTTAAGAAAAAAATAATTACTTTGATTATACTTTTTATTATTGCGATTTTTAGCCAATTTATGATAATGATTCATATTATGTATATATCTTTAAAATAATGCTAGGTTAAAAGTGACGCTTGCAAAGATTCTGAAGAAGCAACTTTTAAAAATACATTTTTCCATAAAATAATGTCAGCAGATAGATGTCGTCATTTTACCATGTTTTTATTAACTTCTATTCTTTTTTTTTTTTTTTTTTTTTTCTTTCTTTTTAATAACAACTTGACAGTAAAAATCTACAGAATAATAGTTAAAAAAAAAAAAAAAAAAAAAAAAAAAAAAAAAAAGAACAACGTATGGTAGTATTATAAACTATATTAACTCTTTATCAATGAGTATAAAATTTTCAGAGTGATACTGATGTTAATTTTAAAGTTATATTTTCTCATTCGCCAATTTAGCATTTGTTCTTTTTTTTTTTTTTTTTTTTTTTTTTTTCGCGTGAAAGCATATTTCATTTTATGTTGAAAATAACTAAATAAATAAATAAAAATAAATATCTCGTAAACATTTTTGGCAACAATTAAAAATTTAAATGCCTTATATTCAGGCAATTACCAGTTTATTATTTTCAAATTTTAATTAATTTTAAAAAATCTGATCAAATTTCCTGTATAAGTTGTAGCCTATGTCATATTCCAGACTATTATCTATCTCTGTACCACATTTCATCCAGATCCGTTTAGCCGTTGTGGCGTGATTCAGTAACAAACATCCATCCAAACTTTCGCATTTATAATACTAGCTGTTACCCGCGACTTCGTTCACGTGGAAATTTGATGTCTATGTGCGGGAACTGACGGTTTGATCATAATATGTAATGTAATGAAACCTTATCATTGTGGTTCTGTGCAAAACCGAGTCTGATGAAGTATACTCAAAAAATTTGTAACTCATTGAAAGATCTACGGGAAAAATATACAATTTATTTTTATTCTAATACCGATCTGTATACAACATTAGATGACTTATTTTTCGTCAGCACATGCAAGTTCTGGGCATTTGAAACACGTGAACAACCAACATATAATTGACCGTGTGAGAAGCATGGAGTTCCTAAATGAATGCCTGTCACATTTAAGGTTTTACTCTGGGATTTGTTGATCGTCATTGTAAAAGCCAATTTCAATAGAGATATCAAAGATATCGCCAACATGGCGATAAAAATTTAAAATTCGTTCATTGGGGTCCTGTACAAAAACAGTACTGCGTTGCGGAAGTATAAAAACTGGTTCGTCAATTATGAATTTTATTTCAAAACCTTTCTTTGTATGATTTTAGTTCACTATTGCACAATATTAATCTGGTTCTAATAATAATTTGGTGACTGGTGAATTGAAATTTTAATTATGTGGTGAAATTCATATAATATTTATGAGTTTCAAATTTTTAGGGTTTTTTTTTTTTTTTTTCATCTCCCGGCGAATTGTTGAATAATAATTTAGTTTTTAAACAATTTTGGACGGCTTTGCCCGCTTCGCTCGCAAACTCTTTCCTATATAGCTTTATGAAAAAAAAAAAAAAAAAACTGAAATCGGTCAAAAGCTCGCTTTGGGTTCCCGTTGCCTTCGGCATCGACTTTTTTTTTTTTTTTTTTTTTTTTTTTTTTTTTTTTTATCTCTGAGGAAAAAAATGGAAAAATTCGTAAAATGCTTTCTAAAAAATACAAAGACAATACATCAATCCTAAACTTCCTTCGTCTTATAAGGCTATTCTTAGTATTTCTCATCTTCATTAAATTGTGTTTACATTTTCTGTGACACAAGTAGCACAATAAATAATATCGACCAATACCTGAATTACTCAGAGTGGTCAATATTATTCTATTGCATACATTTTTACCACTATTGGCCAATATCGATGTCCATCTGACCGGCCGAATTATAGCGTATACTGATTTACAATATTTATAATGCTGCTAAAATTGTTTTATTTATTCTATATACATATATATATATATATATTTTTTATTAAAATAAAAATTAATTTATATCAAATGTCTATCTTTTCAAAGAAGTTCAAAATTATAAATGGAATATTGTTCAATATCGGTCAATATTGAGCATGATTTGTAAAAATGATGATCTTCATCGATGCTCTTAGTTTTCGGAAGATACTTGGCGGTATTCGGCTAATTTGGGTTTTGGTACATTGGGGAACTGAATTGTGTTTTTATTTATTATATGTTTCACTTTGAGGCAGACAACTTAATTCTTGATTTCCTCATACTGTTATTTTACTCGTTATTATGAAGAGAATGATGCGTGGCCATACATGTAAGCTCTAAAACATTCGAAGTCAGTTATATCCTTGTTTTTGGCTGATTAAAGAAAAATAAAAGCCTTTTTTCAACAAAATTTGTGAAAATTATGTCACAAAAACTGTTTTAACTTAAAGAATTAAACCTTAAAACTGAAACGCTAAAATATATTCTTCATTTAAGAACGATACTGGTCACAAGACATCACTTTTCTTTTTAGTATTTGAGATTGCAGCTATGCATAAAACAGTATTTATCTTCTTGTTAAAAAAGAAAATTTGGAATTTAGAAGTGCATGAAAATAAGAAAGTACATATATTATTTTCACATGCCATTGTTCACACATTCTCGTTACATATTTCTCTTCATAATTGCAGGCCAACAGGTAATTTATATACGGTATTTACGATATGAACATGCATTGCTTACATGATTTTAAGTTCAAATCTCCCCTTTATAGGATTAATTTATTAAAGATTCATTGCTTAAAAAAAATTTAAAATATGAGTGTTTTAAATAGTCTCTCAATATTTAAATATATCAAGGCTGTGTTATTTTATTTTATTTATTTATTTATTTATTTTGTACATGGAAATAATTTTAATAGTTTATACGTTTAAACCAAGTTTTTGTTTCTATTTAGATTGTGGTAGATCTAAATTGGAAATGTTTGATAAAAGTGAAATGTACAAACCATGTTAATAATCATTTACGAAATCTTTAACCGTGGCGGGCCCCTTTATTTTTTTAATGATGAGATCCTAAAGAATTTATGAGAGCTGTTCTGTAGAAGAAAATTTTAAATTTGAATAACTGAAACAATATATACCAAAGGTAACAATATATAGTTCTATATATTTATTTTTAGTACTCTGCTACCACATAAAAATTGTAAAATATAGAATTAGGAAAATTTAAATTAATTAAATACACATTAAAATAAACTAAACAAAAAAATGATTTTTTTGCGCTTTAACTCACAAAACCAGAACCGTCCAGAATAGCAGTGAAAACGTTAATAAAATGCACTCATAGGATAAAAGAAATGTTTTGTACATATCGATAATACTCAATTATATGATTCTTTATGTGGGATTTAGTTGGTGTTTCGTATGGCTGAATAGATTTAACCAGCAATGATGTGGGCAACTAAAAATGGTCTGCAATTCTCAAATATGTGCAATTGTAAAAGATAAAAACAATATCTATAAATTAGGACTAATATCATAAAGGGTTTTCTATCAAAAAATATGTATACTATTGAAGTATACAAATCATGTTAATCAAGCAATCAAACAAATCACAATTTTATTAACTTTAAATTTAAAAAAGGGAATAATTCAAATCAGTCACGAAACATAAAATAAATAAAAGTGTATCTATCAATAAAAGAATTAAATTCATTAAATACTATTTCTTTTGATAATACAAACTTAGTTAACGAAAAATAATTAACGAGAATATATGATATTTTTTACGCATTTTAGAAATATTTAATAATGCAGTCATTTCTTTATATCAATATGTATTTTTAATGTTAAAAAGAAATTTTATCACAACTGTTATAATTTGACAAAATTTGACTTATTACGATTTGTAAATACTATTAAATAATAATGGAAGTCATGGAAACTAACTAAAATTTAATTTGCATTTTATTTTTTTTATTTAGCATAGTTGCGGATATATATAATATTATAATGTACTTAAATGTTGCTGTCGCATGAAAGTTCAGATATATTTCACAAACATTGCAACGGAAAATTAAACACTTGTACCAAATTTTAATCCTTTCAGATCATTCAGCAGTAAAATTCCAATCTCAGTTGAAATATTTGAATTTTTTTTTTCTACTTGAAATGGTTACACTCACGCAGTACATTTTCAATAAAACGGTTTTAAGTTAATCAGATTTAAAAATGTACACGTGAATTCCCTGATAAAAGTATCAAAAGATTAAATCTCTCTCAGTCACATAAATTTAAGACCTGAAAATGCTACATGACTTTTGAGAATTAAGAGTTTTTAAAAGAAATAATTATTGAAGTTTCAACTTGTTTCAACTTATATACATATAATGAGTACATATTTTTATGAAGAAATATTTGTATGCGTCAATTTCTCTGTAAATTGCAAAATTTGTAAATATTTCTTATTAAAATGCTGTTATTATTTTTTTTTCTTTTAAAAGGCGGTTCAGTTGCAGAAAAATTTTCTAAAAAAATAAAATGCATTCAGCATTTTATTTTTTTTACTTTCCGAACACTATAGTGAGGAAAGTATTGTAATCATGTCAAAAATCCAAATTTGAGATTTTGATGTTTCTATACGTTTCGAGGCCCAATGAGTCCGTTTCCACTATTTTTACGATGATGTTTTTATGTATGTTTGTGTGTATGTGTGTATGTGTTTATGTTTGTGTGTACGTATGTGTGTGAGTGAACACGCTAGCGTCTAAACGCTTTGCTGGAAGGAGCTGTAAGTTGGTACGCAGGTTGCAAGTTACCGTAGCACAAACCCTATTGATTTTGATGAATCTAGCACTTATAGTTTTTTTTTTACAGGGACACAACGAAAAATTCTTTATCGTTATGATCTATGGGCTTAAAGTTCAGTAGAGTTAAATAAAACATCGTGTAATATATGGAGAAAAATACTCAAACACTCTATTATGGTTTTCTCCCTTTTGTTTGTTTAACAATTCCTCTTTCTTTACCTTATCTACAAAACTGTTAATTACTCAATATTCGGAATGTCAAGTGGAGTCACTCCAGATTTTTTAAAAAATAATTTTAAGCACTCTGCCGCACAGTAAGGCTCCTTCCTATACAGGACATTCGGCATTTTATTGCTTTGGGGTTGTCACATGTAGATTATCAAACAGCAGCCATTGCTTCAATTATTTTTTTTTAAGTTAATATTTTAATTTAAGGTTTGAACAGTGTGATATAAGAGGTTATTTAGCAAAAGCTTACTCGAATCACTCGAGGAAATGGCACTAAATATTTATATTTTCCTCAGATCCTAGGAAATGTTACAAGTACCATTTAACCCATTATACAGATAAAAGATTATGTTATTAAAAACCTCTTGCATCTGTACACTTTTTATGCAAATTTAACTGCATTAGTTTTAAGTTGATAATACTAAATTAAAGAACTGGCGTAGAATTATTATTTAAACCTAAAGACTTCTTCACGGACCATAAAATTAATGAAAGCACCACCGATTTTGAAAAAACATGGCCTTTCTTATTCAGGCCAAATTTTACTTAAGCAAACTAATACCGTCGTGTTTGCAATTAAATTATCTTCATTCTGATACATAATTTCTTTAAAAAACAGAGGAGGGTAAATTACTCATCCAAACCCACCTGTTTACACCAGGCAACCCTATTGCAAGGGAAAAAAAAAAAAATGAAAGGCAACTTTTTTTTTTTTTTTTTTTACATAGATCATGTACTTAATATCAGTCTTATTAAAAAAAAAAAAAAGGCAAGAAACTGCTAAAAAATTGCATAAATTGTGTTTAATTAGAGATAGCATGGCCAGGATATGGTCAGGTAACCTATTCGAAATTGTTAATTTATGTATTACCTTTTATTAAAAATACCTCTCATTAAGAAAAAAAAACGGATGAGGGCAGGGGTGGCGCCAGCTAGGGGTCCGGGGGGGGGGGCACAGGCCCCGCCGTCGGGGAGTCTGTGACCCCCCCCATCAGGGCATACTCCTAAAATCTCTCGGGGGAACAAATACAAAATTTTCAGTTTTTCTACTTTTAGCAGCATTTTTCTTTCCTTTTACAAATTTGGAGCATTCCAGTTTTTCCATTCTATATTCAATAGAATAAAGTATTGGATTCGTAAAAATTTTCAGCTTCCAGTTTTCCATGAATAGGGGAAGCCGGGGTAATACGTGACAAAAGGGGTAATAAGAGACAAAAAATATTAATAAAATCTATACTATTAATCTAAATAACTTGAAATAAATGTCTCGTATTAATTTCATTAAATGGACTCCTCTTGATTTTTTAGGTGATTTTTGAACTTAAATTTTTTGTTTAAAAAAAAAAAAAATACATTTTCATTAAATCCTTGTCTCTAATAACCCCAC
Organism: Salticus scenicus; assembly: GCA_963930645.1. NCBI lineage: Eukaryota > Metazoa > Arthropoda > Arachnida > Araneae > Salticidae > Salticus > Salticus scenicus. The sequence continues at coordinate 168,175,256 of OZ005650.1, read as the reverse complement.
TTGGGGTAATAAGAGACCAGGCTTCTACCTGTCTATATATAGCAATGTAAAATCATGTGGGGTAATAAAAGACATCTGGAAACATTTCTGAATCAGCCAATAGTTTTAAATTTTTATTATTTACATCCATTCAAAAAATACGTTTTCTCGAAAATTTACTGTCATAAATGTGTTTGGGAAATCCATTTCTTTTAATATTAGGTCCTAAATAATATAATATTGTACTTAATGATAGTTCTACATAATCAACATAACCTAGGGATTAACCAAAAACATCAATATAATTTTTAAAATGGGCAGAAAATACTTCACGCATTTTCTAAAGTGTAGTCGAAAATAGGCAAAAAACCTTATCTTTGAAGTGTATACAAGCGAACAAAATTGAATTAAAAAAATTCTAGTAATTATAAATGAACTTATTTATTATGTAATGAAGTATTATTGACTAAATACTAACTTATAGACATTCTAAACATAAATTTACATAATCATAAACCTTAAATATGGTCTAGCCTAATGAGTAAAACTGTTTTTTGAATTAAAGTGAAAAAAAAGTTCTCTTGGTAAACTTAGACTAGGCCTAACACTAGGTAAACTCTTAATAAACTAGTCAAGCAGAATTAACAGGGGGGGGGGGTGTGGACGCAGGAATTAACAGTGGGGGTAATAAGAGACTCATGTCTCTTATTACCCCCACAAAAAATAAAAATGGGGTAATAAGAAACATGCCTAGAACATGTAAATAAAGAATGCTTTCAAGGCTTTAAAAAATTGTACATCAAAAGTCATAGTCTTGGTCAAAAGGTTACACATTAATAAATCCCAAACATCTAACCCACAAAAAAAAAATACGAAATATTTAGAAAATGTCACGAACTTTTAGGGTAAGTTCAAAGCGAAGGTTTTTTTCATCGTATAAAAAAAAAATTCAAAATGTGTTATAAACTTCTCAATAAGTATATTGTAGTAAAGAATAAATACTTAATATTACACATTTTTAAAGTTGTCTAAGTATACTTTTTTGAGGCTTTTTTGACTGCGTCTCTTATAACCCCTGTCTCTTATTACCCCGGCTTCCCCTATACACGTTTTGAGAGTTCCAGAACATGTTTTGACCACGATATTTTTAGAAAATGTCTGTCTGTGACACGATTATCTCCAAAACTACGAGGAGTACTAACAAATGGAATGGTACAATTATTAAAAGTAATATTCTTAACAGTATTGCAGTTTTTGATAAATATTCATATAATAAACTCTCTTTATGTAGTGCCCCCCTGTCGGGGAGGTGGTGTCCCCCCGTCGGGGAATTTCTGGTGCCACTACTGGATGAGGGTAGTTCAAAGTAGACCGGATCTCGCACTAAAAGTTTCTAATTTTGTCAATATGTTGAAAACGATTTTTTTTTCTGACAAAGAAGTTTAAAAACATTATTTTTTTTAACTCTAATTCCCGTTTTAAAACACATATAACATATTATTGCGCAATTAGTACACAATAATACTTAGTCAGAATAACATGAAAAGATAAAATAAATATTTTTGCAATTTTTATAATTTTACTTTTTCTTACACTCTACACCTATTTTTTTTAAATATAATCCACGAATTATATTACTTTTCAAAATGATATTTTTCAAAATGATAATAATATTAATAATAATAATAATACTTCAAACAATAGTGTTCATTTAGGAACGTAATATTACGAGATTATATTTAAAACGTGTTAAATTTAATTAGATACAATAAGATGCAACTGATTCATAAAAATCTGTAAATAAAATATAAGACAATATATTTACTTCAAGTCAAAAAGTATTAATTAATTAATGCACTTATTAAAAATATTTATTGAAGCAGTTTAGAAAAAAAATTTTGCTGAATAATCACATAAAAAAATAAATAAATAAATAAATAAAATAATATATATATATATATATATATATATTAATTAGATTAAAACCACAATCTCTAGCAACAATTTCTCGAAAAAGAAAAAAATATATATATATTTACATTCGCTTGTAACTTTTGTGCATAAATTATTTTCTGCGTAATGTTAACTGCTTGTCAACAAACACTAAAGATAATATCTAAAAGCATTTTAAATGAAAGATAAAGCAATTTTTTCTTTGAAATTGTAGTCTGAAAAGGAATTCATCATCATTAATATTTTTAGTTCACTATTAGCTTTAAAAATTCTATTAATTAAAGTTTCTGCTAGCTAGAACTTAATTAAGTTTAATTTATTTAATGTTTCATACATATAAATATTTACCCGTATTTTCTACATTTTATTTTATTGCAGTTAGCGTTCTTTTAAAAATATAACTTATATTTGTCTTTTGTTAGATAAGTATTCCATTTCCACAATTCTTCATGAAATGCAAAACTTCAATGTATGAAAGACATGTTTTTTAGGTTCACTGATATTTTTGAAATGCAGAATCTAACAAGCTGTATAAAGAGAAAATCATCTTCAAATCATTTTAAAAGACTTAACTGTATATTCAGTAGTTTATTAGTTTCATTCCATACGAAGGGAAAAAATAATGTTTATATTTAATTCAGACGTTTTTAAAACTTCCAATGTATTTAAAATTATAATTTTTGTTACAAACGGTTTCACGAGAAGTAAATCTAAATCCAAATATTAATTAATATAATCAATAAATAACATGTTAGAAAGTATAAATTGCAAATATTTCAAAACAGTTGTTTCAGATAATATCGTCGACTTCATCAGATGTAAGAAAATAGACAGGAGTGCCTCGTGAGCAACTTGCACTCACATTTACTTAGAAATTTAAAGTTTATATATATGTATATATATATATATATATATATATATATATATATATATATATATACATATATATATACATATTTGAGTAGAGGTGCTATCTAAAGAAGAGAAAAGAACCAAAAATTTTAAATATCATTTAAAACAAGGAAAATATATTGAAAATTTGTTGCATAAAATGTGTTAAATACATGATAAACCCGATTGAAAATGTGTCTCTGTTTTGCTGACCAAATCTGTACTTTAACTGGATAAAATAGTATCGAACCATTCACATTCTGATTAGTGTTTCATATGACTGCACTTACCTAATTCAGTTCACATAACTTATTAGATAAATTTTTTAATTATGATCTTTGTGAAAATAAGAAATTAAGCACATAAATAAATTTGAACTAAAATGATGTAAGTAAAATTTTGTAAATTTATGTTCAATGATGAAAACTTGATAAACCAAAGGTAACAGCATAAAAAAATTGAGGCCTATTTAGAAACTTTGTTCATTTTGTGTTTAATATCTTAATCTGAGACTTTAAATCGAAAAATTTCGCAACGTAAGAATAATAATTTGACAAAATAGTTCTATTTTGTATCTTCAATTTGTTTTTACTTATTTTATTCTAAAATATTAATATTATATTTATTATTATTGTTATTGTTATTGTTGTAAATGGTGTATCACTGATGGGATTTCATTTTAACCGGTTTAACCTTTGTGCTACCAGAATGTTTTTGTTACGTTTAATATCAGTGGGATCAAATTTGACCCAAATGGAATTTTAACATTCATTCTGTACATTTACGTTTAAAAAATGCTATAGATAGTTATTTAATTAGTTTATAGTAGAAAATTGTATAATTCTGCATTTTAAGAATGCAACTTTAGACATTCAGTATAATCACACAAAATGTGAAGTTTTGAATCACACAAACTGTGAAACTTTGTATAATCAAGTACATATTTTTTTCGTTTATACTGATAATATTATGTCCAAAATATAAATATAAAATATATTAGATGAAAACCATTTTTTGCGCTCTTATATGGGCTTCATTTAGATGTGTTTAAGACAATATGTACATAATGGAGTTACTAGTAACAGCTTATATATAGAATTAAATTTGATTTTACACTTTTAGTTTTTATCAGTACGATTTCCTTTTTAAATCATAGCCATATTTCCTATAGAAAAATAAACTGTGAAATCATTTTTTTAATATAAAAAATAAAAATAAACTGCACACGTCGAAATAGCAGGCAACGAAAATGCTGATAAACTAGCCAAGGAGTCCAGAAATCTCAACAATAACAGCAACAGTGTCTCTCTTCAAGATGCAAATGCAATAACTAAATCTAAACTTAGAGAAAAAACAATCCAAACGAAACACCAGCTTTGTGAAATAAATGCAGATCGATTAATAACAAAAACTATAATAAGGCTAAGAACCGGTCATCACAGAGGCATGAAAATTAATAAACAGGGTGGAAGGGTGTATAGAAACTGTAACAATTTCCCAGATACACAGCTTACATCTTGCCATACCTTTGAGTGTCCGGCAATAAGTGCGAACTTGAGGGGAATTGGTGTACTGTCGTCACTGATAGACCTATATGACGACAACATCCAACAAATCGCAGATGCAGTTATAAAGATCCACGGTTTAATCTAATTCGACTACGTCATGGACACGACAAAAAAAAATAATAATAATATTAAATCTTAAAATACATTAAATCACAAATAAACAGGTATAAATAGTTTTCAAAGATACATCATATTTTGATAAGAGTGAAAAACTTGCTGGATAATATATTTTAAGTATTCGGTACATAAAAAGCCTGTTTTGGAACTTTATACTTTTTTTTTTTTAAACATGTATTTTTCTGTGATTACAGAAACAAGAATTTTGTAAAATAAAAAATAAATAAATAAATAAAAGGAATTATAATAATTTTTGTTGATTTACTACGAGTATAACCGCACAACCTGCCTCAATTTTTTATTTAAATATACTGCACTGTTGTTCAATAAAATATTATACAAGACTGTAAAAGAAAGAAAAAGAAAAGTTTTTTTGTATGTCTTAGGGAAATAGTAAACTTAATAGTAAAACGAAATGTTTAACGATATTTGTGTTTTTTATTAATGTTATATTATGATTTGTGTATATTATGAATATTATGAATTCTTATAATGTTACATCTATTTAAAATGGCTCCCAAAGACTTCTAATTTTATTCACTTACTGACTTGTTTCGACAATATAACCATTCTATATTCAGACTTGTTCAACTGTTTTTCAAAGTGTTTAGTGATTTTAATTTGTTTCTTAATTAAATTAAATAACATAGAATAAATAATAAATATAAATGAATGATAGCAAATATCTTCTACTATGTTTCAATAATCAATCAAGGGATTTTTTTTAATAAACAGCGGATAATCCAAAAGTCACAAAGAAAAAAATATATATATAATTTTCAAAAAGTATTGACCGTTGCACTATCAGGGTTTTACTTATGTAAATGTACAAAAGACACAGAATTTTTTTTAATAACAAATGTTTTCACTGAATATATGTTAATTTTTTCACCATCAGTTGGCACTTTAATTGTAAAATTATTTTTTACACAGGTCATGCACATTTAACAACGCAACTAGAACTATTAATGTTCAATGTGACATCCTCCATTCATGAGATTGGCCGTTAGATGTTACACATTAGAAATTCACATAATAAATGATAACTAATAATGCTTTAGGAAATCACATCTCATAAAGATATATTTGAAACCTCAACTATATGCAAGTTTTTTCCACACAGCATGATTCTCTATGGTGACCCTAAAAAGTTTCAACTAATAAAAGATTCTTTTGAAGCTTAAAGCTTGATCGAAATTAACTGTAACTGTATACTGTGACTTTTTATTATATAATGAATGTCTCGTGCTACATTTGTCAAACTTCTGTTTTTAATATGTCCTGATGATGCCCAGAAAAGCTGGGCGAAAAGCTTAGACTAAATATATTTGTAAATTGTTTATAATGTTTTTAATAGAAGTATAATTTTAAATAAAAATATTTACATGTTTAAAAGTGGTATTTTTAACTAATTTAACAATGCTTTACCTCATAACACGGCACCATTTCTTTTTCGAACAATTAACAAGAATTAATAATAACCGAAAAATGAAAATAAAAATAAATATTTACCAATATCTGAAATCATATGCAATACGCCAAATTCAGTTAAACCAGTATTCACAATATTGTGTCATTTGAAATGGAGAATCTGTTTAATATGTTCGAGGATACTACTAATACAGAGCCATCTGTTGGTGTGATTTATATATATATATATATATATATATATATATATTCCATACTTTTTCCGCATTTTCCTGAAAAACGCATAGTGTTACATTCAATACTTTTTGAATAATATTTTCTGTAATTTGTCTGTGATTTTTGAATCCCCCGGTAACAGGATCATTTATTGTAATGGTGAAAAATCAGGGTAAAAAACCGGGGCAGTAGCAATCTTGATTACTTTTGATCTCTAACATAAAAAATAGTCTGCTATATATATATATATATATATATATTTATAATATACATACCATTTACCATACGGGTAATCATTATACTCGTAAATTTTATTATTATTATTAAATAGATATAAATAAAGTATAAAAATAAAAACTATGCAATCATTAAGTGTATAGTATGAATTTTTAAATTTTATTAAAATTATTAATGTAGGGTTGAAATTGGTTAAAATTATTATAATTCATGCAGCTAAGATTATATTATTAACACTATATTAATATCTAATCTCAAAAAATAAATATACTTAGATAATTGTCTTCATTAGCGGAAAAATAGTTTTGTGTGATAAAGAAGTTTAAGCAAATTAATTTGTTTACTCTAATCCCCAATTTAACCCTTTCATCCCCAATTTTTTCCTTCCATAACACAATAAATCTTATATTTAGTCATAAATTTATTTCAAAGGTAATATATATATATATATATAATAGGAGTAATATCAGAGTACGAATTAATATAGCTAACAAAGCAACTGAGAGGTGTATTTTTGTGCTTAATATAACCACTGATGCCATTTAAAATAATAACTCTTCAATAAATAATAATAATAAAATTTTGGAGGAAATATATATTGCAATTAATTAAAATATAAACTATAAACATTAATAAATAAAACAAAAAATATTTCAAACTGTCAATTTACTTAAATTGCCCTAAACAAGAAACTGATACCGATATTATTATCAGAATATAAAATATACTTTCATTTATCAACAAGGATAGGGAAATAATCTAAAATATATTTTTTCCTCTGGGAAAATGTACATACATTTTAATATTGTTTGTTTTGAATCAGCGGGAGTGTTAGATGGTAAGAAAAAAAATCTGAAATGTTATGATTCCAATTGGCATCACGGGGAATGAAAGGGATAAATTACTCTTTACTGTGCATTTAATATACAATAATATTTTGTGAGAATAAAATGAAAAGAAAAAATAAATATTTTTGTGATATTTATACTTTACCTTTTTACTTTTTCTTAAACTTTACATTTAACACATATTTTATTTTTAATAATACATAAAATATATCACTATTTTATTGTTTGCTTAAAATCATAAAATAAAAATAAGAATAGCATTCATATAGGAAACACTTAATATAATGACCATATATCAAAATACTGTTAAATTTAAATGAATACAATGAGACGTAGTTGTTTCAGAAAAAAAAAAAAAAAAGATAATATATTTATTTAAAGTAAAAAATTCTAATTAAGTAACACACTTATCATGTAATAAAGCAATTTAGAAAACAATTTCTACAGAATAATCACATTTAAAAACAGTACGCAGTTAAAAATAATAATTAAATTAAAACCACAATTACTAGAAAGATTTTCTGAAAGGGAAATAAAAATATTTATCACTTCTTTTGTAACTTCTGTGTGTAAATTCTTGTTCTGCGTAATGTTAACTATTTGTCAGCAAATACGAAAGATAATTTCTAAAAGAATTTTAAATGGAAACTGAAGCTTGTTTTTCTTTTTCCTTTTTTTCTTCCTATGGAATTGTAATCTAAAAATAAATTTATCATCATTAATATTTTCAGTTCGCTATAATCTTAAAAAAATCAATTAATTAATGTTTCTGGTAGCTAGGACTTAATTTATCTTAATTTATATAATACTTAATACGTATAAAGGTTTTACCGTATTTTATATATTTTAATATATTACAGTTAATGTTTTTTCAAAAATACAATTTACAGTACTTTTCTTTTGTTAGATAAATGTTCCGTTTCCACAAGTCTTCATAAAATTCCAAACTTCAATGTTTGAAAGAAATGTTTTTTTAGGTTCACTGATAATTGTCAAATAGAGAAATTAACAAGTAATATCAAGACGAAAGCATCATCAAATCATTTAAAACGACATAGGTATACACTCAGCCGTTTATTAGTTTAATTTGATATAAAATGAAAAATAATGTTTCTATATAATTCAGATGTTTTTTAAACTTAAAGTTATAATTTCTATTATAAAAAGTTTCAAAAGATGTAAGACTAAATTCAAAAAATAATTAATTTATTAAAGAAATAACATTTTTACGTAAACATTATAAAATGCAAAAACTCGTAACATCGTTCCAGGTCAAAACAATAGCAGGAACTTCATAAAATGTAAGAAACTAGGTGTGCATCATTAAATAAACAAGGTGCATTCACACTTATTAGGGAGTTTAAAGTTAATTGTGCATACTGCTTTCTCTAATATATCATTTGTTAAACTTCTGAGTAGAGCTGCTATCCAAAAAATAGAAAAGGATCAAAGGATTAAAAAAAAATAAGGAAAATATATTGAAAATGTGTTGCTTAAAAATGTTAAATACATGGTTTCATTGCAAAATAAACTATTCAACCGATGAATGTTAAATGGTTAATCTGATTAAAAATATGTAGTTGTTTCTTTTTTTTTTTTTTTTTTTTTTTTTTTTTTTTTTTTTACCTGTACCGTTTTATCTATAGTTAAAATAATATACATTCACATTCTGATTATTATTTCATATGATTTCATTAATACCTAATTCTGTTCACGTAATTTATTTGTCTGTTTTCTAATTATGTCCTTTATCAAAATACGAAATGATTTAAGCAAATGAATTTGAAAAGAAACGATTGTAAATATACTTTATACTTAAATATTCTAAAGTTATACCTAACGATGAAAATTTTATAATCAAAGGATAACAACATAAACGAAATTAGGAATGTATAGGCAAACTTTGTTCAAGTTGTGTTCAACACCTTAATCTGAGAGTTTAAATGAATTTTTTCGGGACAAAAAGGAATATTTTGACAAAATGATTCAATTTTGCATCTTCAATTTATTTCTAAATATTTTGTTTAAAATATTATTATTATTATTATTATTTCGTATATCAGGGATGGGATTTCTTTTTAACAGTTTAGTTACTTGTACACAGGACGCCAAAGAAGGATTATTTTCTTGCCATATATATACTATATATATACACACAGTCCGTCATTAAATGTACGTCATGAAATGAAGTTCCGCATCATTCTTTTTCTTTATAAAATCAATGCTAATTTATGAGGTTATAAAAATAGCTTTCTGATCAAAGAAATTAAAAATTTTGGTAAAACAAGCAAGTACAATTTTATTAAAATTAATAAAATTGCAATTTTATGGAATAGTTATAATTATATTTATAAAACTTGGAAATTGTTTATTATTTTCAATAACTTAAATAATTAAAAAATAAGAAAGAAAACTATGCAATTAATTTATGCACTCAGTGATCATTGAATAAGAAACCTTAGATCAGTACAATTTTTATTAAAATCACACTATCAACTGTGGAAGAAGATCATATTTATTGAAATTTTATTTTTCCGACTCAGTGAAAATAATGCCTGGACCGGGAGTCGAACCCCGGATCTTTGACTTACAAGGTCAAGGCTCTACCAATTGATCTTAGATCAGTATTTTATTCAAATTTATTATACATTAAATGTTATTTATTTTTATTTTTCCCTGCGGATTCCCGTATTTCTGAAATCAACTATTTTACAAGTTTCTGTAGTGTATTTACGACCAGAGCATACCATACATTGGCTTCACATACCCGGTAAACTGAATGGAAAAAGAGATTATTCATGTTCCAAATATTTTCTATTGCATTAAGATCATGGTTTTACAGGGAACAGGAAAGCTATTTCAAATCAGATTAAGATTCATTCAACAAAAATTCAGTCACGTTATACAGTTTTATTATGATCCATGAATTATACATCACCTCCGAAGTAAAAATTAAACATTGCATGATGCACCTGATCTGCCAATATGTCCGCATATTGCATAGCTTTCTATTTAGACTCGAGCAACATCTCTAGTATTGGGACATCTATAGTATTTCCTGCCAGTGTGGTTTATCATACATTAGTCAAGCTAAACACAGTCTTAAATCCCGTGTAAAAGAACATATTATTTTACGTTCGTGAGCAAGAAAACAATAAATCGGCTATTTCTAAGCATTACTGGGAAGAAAACCATAATTTTAAATTTCATTTAACTAAAATAATTTTCAGGCCTAAATCCACTCATGAACTCGATTTCTTTGAAGCTTTTTATATTTATAAAAAAAATCTTAAAAGTATTGTTAATTGTGATTTCGCTGTACCGTATTTGTCTGATTGTTGGAAATTTTACATTCACTCCACGTTTTCTTAATTTTTCTATGTTTTTCACAACTAGTGTTTCTAAAATTCCTATTGGCTAATCCCCCACCTTCATCGTAATTCTATTGATTGAACAGAATTTGGTTCTTTTCTTTATGTAAATGCACTTCTCTCTCATTTATTTATTCACTGAAGACGGTGCGTTAAATGCTATCGAAACAGCTGCCTGCTTCCCAATATTTTTCTTTTTGGCGTTCCTGACGTTGATGTTTTTGCTTGTTTTAAATGCAGTTTTTGTTTTTGTTTGGATTGTGGCAATTTCAATTTTGAAATTTTGAAAAGAAAGGTACTTTACAAACGATGCTAATAATTATTTAGGAGACCTTTCACAGTTGCCGCATTGCAGTCGGCAGCAAAAGAATCCTAGCACAAGCAAAAATTCCTGTATAAAAAAGTACACTTAATCGTGTTTTGCTAAATAAATCCTTGTCGAATAATGTCCTTATGATCTTATTCACCATTAACTGTAACTCCCGGTTCAACGCAAAAACTTGAAAAGCGTCTAAAGGCAGTGTGTAGCTTTCAAAGAAAATTTGGAACGCTGCTTCTGCCATCTAGTGCCAATGTTTTCATATAATTTCTGATTGGTTGTTTTCAGCTAATAAATCTCAAAATTACAATGCTCCTAAACCATAGAAGCAATGTGTCAGACGTTGCTAAAAAGTTGAAACCTGCTTTTGTACACTTTTCAAGATTTCGTTTTCAACAGGGAGTTGAAGTTATTGGTGAATACAGCCGTTAGACTTACTAAGAAGAGGATTCGACAAATATTTATTTAATAAAACTGTATTAAGTGTACTTTTTTTATATAGGAATTTTTGGTAGAGCTCGAATACTTTTGCTGCTGACTGTATTTTATTAATTATGTGATCTCAAGGATTTTGTGGGGGCTGTTAAATAAAATACAATTTTAATATTGATCAATTGAAACAATGCAAACAATTAGTGACAACGTAAATATCTGCATCTTTATTTTTAAACAGATTATATATATGTATATATATATATATATATGTATATATAGATAGATAGATAGATAGATAGATAGATGTATATGTATATATATTATGACAATTAAATTAAATATAGATTAAAACTGAAATTGATGTTTTGCGTTAAAAAAATTGAAAAATTAAAAAGTCCTAAAATCTGAGAGAAGACTTTATGAATATCGATAATATTTAATTATAAGATTCTTTGCGAAATTTATTTCTTTGTTTGGTTGTCTAAGTAGATTTAACGTCGCGCTAGCTCTACACAGGGGGTAACTGTCAATGGTCTCCAATTCACCAGTAGAATAATTTGAAATTTTAAAAACGGCATTTGTATATTAGGATTAATAGCATAAAATATTTACTAAGAAAAAACCTGTATAGTCATTGAAGCAAACAAATCATAGAACGAGTCATTTATTAAATGGTTTACCTTTAAATTTTAAAAAGAAAGTAACTCAAATCTATCATAAAACTTAAAATAAATGAAAATATATGCATCAATAAAAATATTAAATTCATTAACGTATTATTATCATTTTTACTTTTATTGAAAATATCAATTATGTCCCTCAAAGTTGATTGACGTGAAACTAACAAGTTTCTCAAACTCTTCGAAAACGTATAATAACGCAACCATTTGTTTATATCTATCTATATATGTTTACTTTTAAACAAAAACTTTACCATAATCATTATAATCTGATAAAATTTGACTTATTAAGATACGCAAATAGTATTAAATAATAATGTATATCTGAGATTATAATTAGTAATTCGATCTTCATTTAATTATTTATTTAGCGCAGTTGTGGGGATACATGTAATACTGCAAATATATCGAAATGTTACAGTAGTACGAAAGTACAGAAATATTTTACTATAACGTCATAAAGTTAAACACTTGTTCTTAATTTTAATACTCTGAGACCATTCAGCAGTAAAGTACATTCTCAGTCGAAATATTTTAATTCTTTGATTTCTGCATGACATGGTTACACTCACGCATTACATTTTCCAGAAAACGCTTTTAAGTTAATCAGATTTTAAAATATACCCTTGAATTTCCTAATAAGAGTATTAAAAGATTAAATCTCTCTCAGTCACATAATTTTAAAATCTTTAAATGCTGCATGACATTTGAGAATTAAGAGCTTTAAAAAAGAAAGAACTGTTTAAGTTTCGATTTGTTTCAGCTTATATACATATAATGAATACCGTTTTACGAAGAAATAAACAGATGAGTCAATATTTGCAAAATTTGCAAACATTTCTTCTTAAAATATTGTTTTTTTTTTTTTTTTTTTTTTTTTTTTTGTAATTATAGGTACTTTCTAAGAATTAAAATACTATCACAATTTCTTTTTTTAATTTTACGATTTCTGTTATACATTAACCCTTTAACGTTCACTACTTAATTTATTTTAAAGATTACTAAACTAATTTTAAAAATGGCTTTTAGACACATAGCTGATCATAAATATTTAAGTAATAAAAAATTAGCAGCATTGTTCCTTTTCGAGAAATTTTCGGTTTGAAACATTTGTAAGTAAACCTTATTAAATTCAAATAATATTTAATTTAATAAATAAATCACTTTATAAGTAAACATTATCGACAACAAAAACTCGTAAAAGTTGCATAGATCCCAACATTTTAATTTATTCCGGAGTATTTTAAGGCTCTTACATATACGAGCTGTCCCATCCGACTTTTTCTTAGGTTTGTCACATGTACATTGCGAGTCCGTAGATTCTCAAGCGGTATCCACCGTTTCGATCACCATACTTTATTTTACTGTCATTACTTTATTATTACACTTTTATTTTATATTATTTCTTTTAATTTAGATTTTAACTTTCTAATATGTTACATAAAAATTATTCAGCAATAAATTTTACGAAGAAAATAAATTAAATAGAGTTATACATTTTATGGAGGAGCTCCAAAAGGTTAAAAAGAATGGAAATGTTTCTCAGTTGACAGAAGAAAAATTTATCCTTGAACGTTAAGAAATTCATCAACCTTGAATGCTTTTCAAATTTTATTATTCTTCTCCAACTTCACGCCAATTTTCCTTATTTTCCACTCTTTAAGGGATCTGCATAAAAACATTCTATTTTAAAAACCATTTTTTTTTTTTTTACTCTTTTTTTATTATATTTATTGCATGGAAAAGATTTTTTTTTATCTGTACTGAGATTCCATGGATCATTTTAAAGATGTGTTTGTTAAATGTAACTACCCAAATTTGTACATTCGCTTGAGTACAATATTCTTCGAACCACATTCATTAACTCACATTTCCCTGAAACATCTTTCACTTCGTAGAAACGATAAACACTCAGAAATTTAGTTTTCTTTTCTATACTATTTTCTTTGCTTCTTTTCTATTTATGTAAGGCATAACTTCTAGGTCTACTGTTTTTACCAGTAGGCTATTGTTTTTCGGGAACCATCAAGAAAAATCAAAATATTTAGCAAATTTTCTGTAAAATATATTAAGAAAAATATCCAGAGAAAAAATTTACAAATGAAATGAGCATTTGCCTTTTTATGTAAATATATTTTCACAGTCATTTTAATAGTTTTTTTCCCTGAGATAAGATAATTTAAAACTGTATTTCGATCCTCCTTATATGATAAAAATCTAGAGAACATTTTAATTTAAAAATGGAATGAAAATTAAATTTCAAATTGCTATGAACAATAACATAGCGATTCCTTTTTTAATAAAGCAAAATGTGCTATAAATTTAAATAATAGTGTTTGATATATATATATTTTTTTTTTCAGATTTGAACTTTTTTTTTTTTTTTTTTTTAATATACATAACATGAATGTTTTATTTGTTTTCATTTGAAAGAAAACTTATTTAGTAACTTATTTGGCAAGGAGTGATTTATTTACCGAATTTTTTTTGTCATTTCATATTTTCTTTTCATCGATTATATAATTTCAGGCAATATTGTTAAAATTGCCAATTAATATATATATATACATACATACATACATACATGCATATATATATATCTTTATATATATATTTCTTTTGTGCGTGTGTATGTCATTGAACTCCTCCTAAACGGCTGGACTGAGTTTAATGAAATTTTTTGTGTGTCTTCAGGTGGATTCGAGAATGGTTTAGATTTACAAATGAAAGTTGTAACTTAATTAGTTCTTTCTTAATTAATTTTTAACCAACTCTTTCAACAACTTTTCCACCTAGATGGCGTGAGTTGTCGTAAACGCGATGTCAGAATATATTTAATGTTGAAATAAAAAAATGAATTTTTAACCGTATCTTACGAAGTGTTTAAAATATTTTTTCAAAGTTAATATTTTAGAATCGTAAACACGATGTCAGAACTTATTTAATGTTGAAATGAAAAATGAATTTTTAACCGTAAGTGTTTAAAATATTTTTTCAACGTTAATATTGTTAAAATGTTAAAATTAGTTAAAATGGTATATTCTTTTAAAAAATTCGTCAATATCCGACGGAGTTATTTTATGTTAAAATGAAAAATGAATTTTTAGGCCATTATTATTTGTGCAGATGGAAAATGTACTACAAATGTTTCGAAAAATTTCACGATCACAAATGTTGACGGATATCCAATATATCGTCGAAGAAATCCCGATAATGGCGGACAATCTTATCATCTATGGCGGTCATCTATGTCAACAACATAGATATTGACATTGATAACCGTTGGGTGGTCCCATATTCGCCTCTGCTGAGCAAAACATTCAATGCTCATATTAATAGCAAGAAATTCAAACTTCTTCACACACCATAAATTTTAAATCAGCACAACCGGTTTCGAAAGGACGTAGCCTTTCTTCATCAGGTGCAAACACGTGCAACTGCCTTGGAGGCAAAAGCAAGACTGAAAGCAGGACAAAATCCAGAGGGGGAGGAGCAACACAAACAACCAATAGGAAGCAACATGCAGGACAGGACCAATCAGAGATGAACACACGTACACACACACCACAAAATGAGGAGGGAGGAAAGGAGTAAACAATTACTATTATTTTTTTTTCAATAATATTAAACTAATAAGTAAATTTAATAAAATTTATCCATTAATTATTATTATTTTTATTTAAATTAGAATTATTTTATTATAACTAATATGATGTTATAAACATAATGAAGGAAATTATTTAATTGAATTAAACAAATTTTTCCAGGCTGTAGACAGCAAAGTGAAATCAGATTTTTCAATGACAATTTTATCACTTTGTTTAATTCAATTAAATAATTTCCTTCATTATGTTAATAACATCATATTAGTTATAATAAAATAATTCTAATTTAAATAAAAATAATAATAATTAATGGATAAATTTTATTAAATTTACTTATTAGTTTAATATTATTGGAAAAAAAATAATAATTGTTTACTCCTTTCCTCCCTCCTCATTTTGTGGTGTGTGTGTACGTGTGTTCCTCTCTGATTGGTCCTGTCCTGCATGTTGTTTCCTATTGGTTGTTTGTGTTGCTCCTCTCCCTCTGGATTTTGTCCTGCTTTCAGTCTTGCTTTTGCCTGCAAGGCAGTTGCACGTGTTTGCACCTGATGAAGAAAGGCTACGTCCTTTTGAAACCGGTTGTGCTGATTTAAAATTTATGATGTGTGAAGAAGTTTGAATTTCTTGCTATTGTCTGTACGCCAGTTTTTTTAATTTATTTTTGGTGCTCATATTAATGTTCAGTTCTGCAGTTCAGTGAAGAGCATCAAATACATTTGCAAGTATGTGAATAAAGGCAGTGATATGGCTGTATTTCGAGTTGAAAATACCAATGTGAATGCTCCTCCGGTGAATAACAACGATGAAATAACACTTTACCAAATTGGCCGGTACGTCAGGTCCAATGAAGCTGTTTGGCGTATCTTTGGTTTCCCAATTCATGAACGGGATCCAGCAGTTCTTCAATTAGCCGTCCATCTTGAAAATGGCCAGCGCGTATATTTCACGACCGAGACAGCGATTGATCGTGCTATAAATCCACCAAAAACTACACTCACCGAATTTTTTGAATTGTGTAATCGTGCGGATGCTTTTGGTGCTTTTGCACGGACATTACTCTATTCAGAAGTACCACGCTATTTCACATGGGGTCCAACAAAAAAATGGATGCCCCGCAAGCAAGGCATGCCGATTGATGCATGTCCCGGTTTATTCAAATCAAACACCTTGGGACGATTATTTACAGTCAGTCCAAGGCAGATTGAGTGCTTTTATCTTCGACTGTTATTGGTTAATGTCATCGGCCCTTTGTCATTTCAAGATTTACGTAAAGTGAATGGACAACAGTATCCAACGTATAAAGATGCATGCCTTGCACTCGGCTTGCTGGAAGATGACAACCAGTGGGAGTGTATGCTTGCTGAAGTAGGACTGAACTGTACAGCAAAACAAATTCGTCTACTATTCGCTATAGTGTTGACTATATGTTTCCCGGCCAGCGCAGTGACATTATGAGATAATCACAAAGATTCAATGACTGATGATATATTGCATCAACGTCGTTCACGGTGCAACGATCTAACGATAGTATTCAGTGACGCTATGTACAATGAAGCATTGATTGCTATTGAAGATCTTTGCATTATCATTGCCACCTTACCACTCAGTCATTTCGGTATGCATTCAACGAATCGAAATGCATCTGATTTAATAAGCACTGAATTGAATCGTGAACTACAATACAATACTGTAAAAATGGCAGCGATTGTTGCTCACAATGTCCCACTAATGAATGAAGAACAAAGAACCATTTACGAACGCATCATGCTCGCAGTTTTGGCAGGAGAAGGTGGATTCTTTTTTTTTTTTTTTTTTTTTTTTTTTTTGGGGGGGGGGGTGCACCAGGTGGAACTGGAAAAACATTCCTTATTTCGCTAATTCTCGCCGAAATACGATCAAATAATGGCATCGCATTGGCTGTTGCATCATCTGGTATTGCGGCAACTTTATTGGATGAAGGCAGAACAGCTCATTCATTATTTAAACTGCCACTAAATATTCAAAATAACCCAGACGCAGTGTGCAACATAAAAAAACAATCGTCCATGGCCACAGTGCTGAAATAGTGTAAAATTCCTATCTGGGATGAATGCACTATGGCACACAAACATTCGATTGAGGCGTCGAACAGGATATTGAAAGATATAAAAAACAACGACAAACTATTTGGCGGCATTCTGTTACTCTTTTCAGGTGATTTCAGACAAGCACTTCCCGTTATTCCGCGTTCAACATACGCTGATGAGATCAACGCGTGCTTAAAATCATCGTCATTGTGGTGTAATGTTGAAAAAGTACAACTGAAAGTAGATTTGTGCGTTCAAAAGCTTCAAGATCCATCGGCTGAAACATTCTCAAAACAATTGTTAGATATCGGCGATGGAAAAGTTACTACAGATGAAACTGGATGCATAAAATTACCGACCGATTTCTGCACAATCATTGATTCTCAAGATGCTCTTATTGACCAGATATTTCCCGATATACACAGACGATACACAAATCATGAGTGGCTTGCAGAAAGAGCAATTTTAGCAGCAAAAAATGTGGACGTCAACTCAGGATACAACATTTGTTACCAGGAGACTTGGTGTCATACAAATCTAATGATACAGTTTGCGATGCCACTGAAGCTGTAAATTATCCAACAAAGTTTTTAAACTCATTGGATCTACCAGGCATGCCACCGCATATTTTAAAACTGAAGGTTGGATCTCCGGTTATTTTGCTTCGTAATTTGAACCCACAACGGTTGTACAACGGCACGCGATTAGTCATAAAAAATTAATGAAAAAAGTTATCGAAGCCATCATTTTAAATGACAAATTCCGAGGTGAAAATATATTACTACTGCGAATCCCTATTATACCCACAGATGTGCCAATTCAATTTAAACGCCCTCAATTTCCAATTAGATTGGCATTTGCAATGACTGTCAATAAGTCTCAGTGCCAAACGATGTCTGTCTGTGGCTTAGATTTGAGCACATCATGTTTTTCACACGGACAATTATACGTGGCTCTCGAGTGGGCAAACCATCCAGTTTGTTTGTATTGGTGAAAGATGGGATAACAAAAAATATTGTACACTCTGTTGCATTAAGGGATTGATATTGTTTTTTAGTAATATTGTTATAAGTAGCGATATGTATATAATTTTAAACAATCAATTTTAATGAATTAAAAAAATAAATGATTGGTGTTTTGTTATTTTTATATTCTTTCACCGTTCATAGCGCTCCATACATCATAGCGCTCCATACCACATCCTTACACACTTACAATAAGTTAGTTATTTTTTTCTAGCAAAATATTCTCTAGAAATAATTTATATGACAAAACAACGTTTGTCGGGTCAGCTAGTATATATATATATATATATATATATATATATATTCTATAAATATACATAAAACAACTAAATGTTTTACAAGAATTTAAAATTTAAATTATATATATTCATATATATATATATATATATATATATATATATATATATATATATATATATATATATTAATTTCTAAAATATCTTAAAACATTTTAAATTTAAAATACTTCTTTTTGGTTATTTCTTTTACTGGTATTCTGTACACTAATGTAGAATTGTTTGTGAAATATCTCTTTGCTTTTAATAAAATTTATTTGTATTTTATGAATTCGGGTTTTTTAAAATATTGACTTTTATAAATTTGCGTGCTGATGTATTGTTTATTCTTTACAAATTATTTATCATATCTTTCTATCTATAATTTTTCAGAAAACAACTTAAAAAACGATATGGTCATTTGCATTATGAAATCAAATTTCCTTTTTAACAAACAACAACAAAAAAAAATAGAGAGAGAGAGAAATTCAAAATGTTGGATTTGGAATAAAGACTTTACGATATTTAAAAAAAAAAAAAAAAAAAAAAAAAAAAAAAAAACATTCATACAATTCATATTCGTTTATAAACAAAATGTACAAGAAAAGATAAAATTATCGTATTGTAATCGTATTGTAATTTTTCACATTTCATATTAAAATACATAAACATTATTTCTTTTAAAAACATTTTTTTTACTGTTTATTTGTAAAATATACTTTATATTTAAATTTTATCGTATGGATTGTTAACGATGTACAATCAATTACAAAGTATAAAATATTTATACCTGTAAAAATTAAGGAAATTACTAAATTAAAAATATACTGACAATCATTATTAAAAATTTGGTACAAATATTACTAAAAATGCATAGACTTACGGCAACGTACACATATTTTCTTTATGTAGAACCATAGATAAAATACTAAATTTTGTATAATAATTGAAAACAATTATTTCTTTAGATTATTTACTATTCAGCTTTAAATTGTGATAGCAATCCATGATTGATTTATTTCTTAATTTATACAGCATTATTTTAAATTTATATAGAATTGTTTCAAGGCTTACAAATCAAATGCATATTGAACAATAATTTTGAAAAAAAAATGTTAATCATATATTAGATATTGTTTATAATTATGGATAGCCAACAGCAAAATATAAATTATCCATATACTTTAAAATAAAACTGATTAACTAAACTTGAGAAGTTAGTTACAAGAATTTACCTTCCTATTACAGACAGTTGAAAATTAAAGTTTAAATTTCCACTGTAATGCTTAGTTTTTACTGAAAATTTAGATATTTATATGACATCGAATTAAACACGTAATTTAATTGCGAATAATGAACTTGGTTTGTAAAAACACAATGACATAACATTTAATAATCAAATTTACTGCAAACATTTTCTGCTAATTAATCTTCCATTAAAAGTAAAGCTGATTGAATTTCCTGAATACCATTACGTTTAAATCATCATTGAATTACCTTTTTATTAGAGAATATAATAATACAATGCGAAAAAAAATGTACGTTTATGACATTTTAAGGAATTTTTAGTATACACTATCCGTAATATTCTTAAAATCATTTATTAAAAATAATTAAATTACTAATTTTCTTATATATCATTGAAATTTCATTTAATGACGTTATTTTGAAATACTGAAATAGTTACATATTAAAAAAAAAAAAAAAAAAAAAAAATGTAAATTTGATCTATGCTGTTTAAACTGACGTTGTTATAACAGTTTCTCAATTATTATTCTGTTAAATGAGTTTTAAGTATTCGGAAATGAATCATGATATTCGTTTTAATTTTATCTAGTTAGTAGATAGATTGTTATATGCGGTTTCGAAACTTCTTTAATTCTCTAAAAATTTAAATTTAATAAAATGAAAGAAGATGTCTATGTAGATATTTAAAAGCTTAAATTTTAAATTTAAGTAAAATTAAATGATAAAATTTTATTAATTTACTTTAGGTTCATAAATTGTATTTAATTTAGTCGAAAAGATTGTGAAATAAATTATGCACAAGATATTCATTAGTAATAATAGTAAAAGTTATTTCATTTTCAAATAATATTTCGTATTGAACATTATTCGTTATGAAATTTACCAGACTCTCGATAACTACATATAGAAAACAACTAAAATACGCTATTAATATTATTAAAACAATTATTTATTATTATTAACAATTATTTATTGTTTTTAAAACAATTTATTGTATTATATATTCATTTATTCATTTATTTATTTGTATGGTAAGGATGACATTAAAAAAAAATTAGATATTTTTAATTTCAGCGTTTGTTTTTACAATATATTTATAATATATATATATATATATATATATATATATATATAAACGATTAAAAACTAGAAAATGGGTTTAATTTAAATGTCACTGCATTATGTATGCATATTTTATTTTATCTTCTATATATATATGCATATATGTAATAAAAGAAAATTTCTGTATGTATGTCCGGTATTTTATAGGGAAAAAATTGATTGCTGAGCTGCACAAATTTGCATGGAAGTTCGTATCGACTCCTCTTTATAAATTTCAAGGCCTGATCTATCAATTTTTGATTTTTTTTTTTTTTTTTATTATTATTATTAATTAAAAATTGAAAATATGAAAATATGAAAATAACAGCCTTATAATAGCTTTAAATTTAGCCATTTAATTATCAGTATTAAATTTAATTGTGGCGAAAACAATTTGTAAGTTCACTTTTTTTTAATTAATTAATTTATTTATTTATTAATTTATTTCACATAAAAATTGTATATTTCCCCGCGAATAATAGAAAATTATAAAAATTAAATTTGCTTCTGCATATGCGAACATGAGGACATTATAACTTAAACAAAATTATATAACTATAACAAAATTAAATAATAATAAAAAAAATAAACAATAATAATATACTTACAGGCAATCCTTGGCAAGTGTTGTCGCTGAAGTAGACCAGGCGCTTTATACCAATGACTTTACTTTCGCTTTAGCCAGCCCTTTATAAGGTCGTGGGAAGTATACTTCCCACCAACTTTATTAATTTTTAAATGTCGAATCCTATACTTCCTAATTGATCTGGCAATTGTAAAAGGAAAAAGCAAATAGAAATACAGTTAGGCCGTTCAAAATTGGTACAGATAGGTTTAAGAGGCCTGCAAGTCGAATGGTGATATTTTCGAAAGTGTAAAGTTATTAGGAGGGGCGAGAAGGGGGAGGGGAGAGAGGGGAGCAAAAAAATAAAAATAGAGTTAGATCGTTCAAAATTGGTATATAAAGGTTTTCGATACTTACAAATCGATTGGGGATATTTTCGAATTTGTAAAATTATTAGGAGGGGCGGGTAAGGGGGGGGCGGTAAGGAGGGCTATGGGGCAAAAACAAATAGAAATACAGTTAGGCCGTTCAAAATTGGTACAGATAGGTTTAAGATGCTTGCAAGTCGAATGGGGATATTTTCGAAAATGTAAAGTTATTAGGAAAGGCGAGAAGGGGGAGGGGAGAGGGGGGCAAAAAAATAAAAATAGAGTTAGATCGTTCAAAATTGGTTTACAGAGGTTTTCGATACTTACAAATCAATTGCGGATATTTTCGAATATGTAAAATTATTAGGAGGGGCGGTAAGGGGAGGCTATGGGCAAAAACAAATAGAAATACAGTTAGGCCGTTGAAAATTGGTACAGACAGGTTTTAAAGGCCTGCAAGTCGAATGGGGATATTTTCTAAAGCGTAAAGTTATTAAGAGGGGTGAGAAGGGGAAGGGGAGAGGGGGGCAAAAACAATAAAAATAGAGTTAGATCATTCAAAATTGGTATATAGAGGTTTTCGATACTTACAAATCGAGTGGGGATATTTTCGAATTTGTAAAGTTATTAGGAGGGGCGGTAAGGGAGGGCTATGGGCAAAAACAAATAGACATACAGTTAGGTCGTTCAAAATTGGTACAGATAGGTTTCAGAGGCTTGCAAGTCGAATGGGGATATTTTCGAAAGTGTAAAGTTATTAGAAGGGCCGGGAAGGGAGGGACGGAGGGGCAAAAAAAAAATATATAGAGTTAGATCATGCACAATTGGTACATAGAGGTTTTTGATACCTACAAATCGATTGCGGATATTTTTGAATTTTTAAAATTATTGGGAGGGGCAAAAAAATAAAATAGATATATAGATCGTTCAAAACTGGTGCATAGAGGTTTTTGATACTTACAATCCGATTGCGGATATTTTCGAATTTGTAAAATTATTAGGATAGACAGGAGGGGGGGGGGCGAAGGGGGAAAATAATAGAAATAAGAGTTAGAGCATTTTGGGAATTTTTTCCGAAGACAGTGAGAACCCGGTGCGACATTTTTCCTAATCAGATTTTGTTTGTCTTTTTTTCACGTGATAAAAATTAATGCAATTCTGAGAATTCAGTAATTATAGTGATTCATTTAAAAATAGGGTCCAGCGAAGCGGGCGTCGCCTGCTAGTAAATAAATAAAATAAAAATAGTGGATTGATGGATGAAAAAAAGGGGGCCAAATGAGAAAACAAAAAGAAGATTATTATTCTTTTTTCTTTTTTTTTAGTGCTAGAGGCCTATTTCAGTCGCTACAGTTGTCGATTTTCTATACGTCACTCTTAATTAGTGCTAGAGGCCTATTTCAGTCGGTTTATTGAATGGGGATTTATTGAATAAAGTCCCCCCAAGGCACAACTTTGACATGAGTCCCCCCCAAGGTACCCCTATTTCAGTCGGTACAGCGTTGTCGAATTTTTATAATACACCTCTTAATAGTGCTAAGGGCCTATTTCAGTCGGTTTATTTAATGAGGATTTATTGAATGAAGTCCCCCAAGGCACAACTTTGACATGAGTCCCCCCCCAAGGCCCAACTTTGACATGAGTCCCCCCCAAGGTACCCCTATTTCAGTCGGTACAGCGTTGTCGAATTTTTATAATACACCTCTTAATAGTGCTAAGGGCCTATTTCAGTAGGTTTATTGAATGAGGCTTTTATTGAATGAAGTCCCCCAAGGCACAACTTTGACATGAGTCCCCCCCAGGCCCAACTTTGACATGAGTCCCCCCCAAGGTACCCCTATTTCAGTCGGTACAGCGTTGTCGAATTTTTATAATACACCTCTTAATAGTGCTAAGGGCCTATTTCAGTCGGTTTATTGAATGGGGATTTATTGAATGAAGTCCCCCAAGGCACAACTTTGACATGAGTCCCCCCCAAAGTACCCCTATTTCAGTCGGTACAGCGTTGTCGAATTTTTATAATACACCTCTTAATAGTGCTAAAGGCCTATTTTAGTCGTTTATTGAATGGGGATTTATTGAATGAAGTCCCCCCAAGGCACAACTTTGACATGAGTCCCCCCCAGGCCCAACTTTGACATGAGTCCCCCCCAAGGTACCCCTATTTCAGTCGGTACAGCGTTGTCGAATTTTTATAATACACTCTCAATAGTGCTAAGGGCCTATTAATTAAGGGCCTATTTCAGTCGGTTTATTGAATGGGGTTTTATTGAATGAAGTCCCCCCAAGGCACAACTTTGACATGAGTCCCCCACAAGGTACAACTTTGACATGAGTCCCCACAAGGCCCAACTTTGACATGAGTCCCCCCCAGGCCCAACTTTGACATGATTCCCCCCCCAGGCTCAACTTTGACATGAGTCTCCCCCAAGGTACCCCTATTTCAGTCGGTACAGCGTTGTCGAATTTTTATAATACACTCTCAATAGTGCTAAGGGCCTGTTAATTAAGGGCCTATTTCAGTCGGTTTATTGAATGGGGATTTATTGAATGAAGGACCCCCAAGGCACAACTTTGACATGAGTCCCCCCAGGCCCAACTTTGACATGAGTCCCCCCCAGGCCCAACTTTGACATGAGTCCCCCCCAAGGTACAACTTTGACATGAGTCCACCCCAAGGCCCAACTTTGACATGAGTCCCCCCCAGGCCCAACTTTGACATGAGTCCCCCCCAAGGTACAACTTTGACATGAGTCCCCCCCAAGGCACACCTTTGACATGAGTCCCCCCCAAGGCACACCTCCCCCTCATTGGGAAAAAGAGAAAAAACGTTGTTTTGCGGCTATAAGACAGTTTGGACTTCCAACGTTATTTGTTACAATATCTGCAGCTGAAACACATTGGTTTGATTTAATGAAAACTTTATCATGGAATTTAGATCGTCACGAATTAACTAAAGATGAATTTGTCGATATAACAAGTTTAGCAGTAGGCCTCTGGCACTAAATTAAAATCTGTCAATGTCAGATTTTCATGTTTTAAATAATGAAATAATGTCGTGTCTGTATAATTTTTTCTTTTTATTAATCCTGTCCCTGTTCCAGCGCAGCGTGTCGTAAAAAGCGCACCACTAGCGAGGTATGCTTAACCTGAGAGTAGTCGCGTCATTTTTTATAACGCTAGTAGTCGCGTGTCTGCCTTTTTGCCGCAGCTGTTTAGTATAGGGGGAAAGCCGAAAGAAAGCCAGTAGAAAAAGATGAAGTGTCGAATGATCCATTTTCATTTTTTCTTTATTACTTTATCACTGTATACAATTGGTACATTAGTAGCATCTACATAGAACAGTGAATATTCTTCACAATGCGGTATTTATGTTTCTACGAAGTTAGAGTTTCCTTTGCAAATTTGGTATAACTTTGATAGCGCATGTCCTATTTACTATACCTACATACCGCTTTTATGACTATGCAGCTGTTCAGCAGTTAAAACAGTCGGGACTGACTTTTTTTGGCACCCTGTATTTTCTTTTGATCGTAAAGATATTACAATGGTACTATGTCAGACCAAGACCTTTACAATAAAACAAAAAGTATCAAAATCGGATCATCCGTTCACAAGTTATGAGCTAACAAACAAAAGCAAAAACAAAAAAACATACACTTTAATTGAGAACCTCCTTCTTTTTGAAGTTGGTTAATTAGAGCATCTCTTACGAAGTTATAAGCTTACAAACATCAACAACAACACATAGCTCGAATTAAGAACACCTTCCTTTCTGAAGTTGGTTGAAAACGAATTTGCGCTAATCGATGTGACCGCTTACAGTAACAGTACTTTGAACCACAGACAATACGTGTCATCCGTGTGCAACGTAGTGTGCAAAAGTATGCAACGTAGTTCAAGTGTGCACAGCGTAGGAAATTTTGAACAAACAACTGCACGTTTTAAGCGTTCTATTTTTAGCAATAATGTCTAAAAACTGTCTTTTCGTAGTAAATCGTTGATGCTCTACAACTTCGTAATTAACTTTTCTTCCATCCTGAACCGTTTTTGAGATAGGAGCGCTAATTCCGCTGATTTTCACCAGATGGCGCTTTATTTTCTTTAGATTGTAAAGATATTACAATGGGACCTACTTCAGACCAAGATCTTTAAAACAAAACAAAAAGTATCAAGTAGCCGTATTTTGAACAATATAGCGTAATTCACACGCGTAATTCACACGAATTTTTTCCCGCAAAACTCTAACCTGTCTGAAAAACTGGAAGTGGGGAGAAAAATGAACCAACGCTAGTGTTCACGTCGCAATCAAATAGACCGATTTGAGAACTCAAATGTTTTTGACTACTCAAAAAATAGCAGGAATGACTTGAAAACAAACTATGTTAGAGGACTCTCACCCAAAAGTCAGGTACACAGAGTTTCCGCACTTTATTTTTAAGGGGTGATCTGCAGGAGGAATTTACAAGCGATGGGCGGCAAAAAGACCGATATGCGACTACTGACGGGCTGATCAGGATCTGTAGAACATTCTTTCTTAAAAAAAAACATCTTCATTCCTGTGTTTTCATGTTACGAATAAAAATCCACTATATTAGGAATTTCTAAAAACATGGTAAGATTTTTATATTTATTTTTCCCGGTTCATAAAATGAAAAACCATATGTTAAATTTTATCGATGAAATTTTAACATGTCTTAGCTAAACTGTAAACAATGCTTAATCCCATACGTAAAGGCTATTCGTTTTATAATACCTTATTAACATTATTAAGTATTCATTCTATAAAATATTATTATGTAAAATTAAAATGCTTCTTCTATTTTCTTTCTATTCATATTTTATACAATGTATTTAACTGTTGCTTATTAAAATTATTTAATAACAAATAATATACGGGAAAACTGGAAAACAACTCAAAGAGTGAAAATTATTGTATAACATTTTATTTAGATTTCAGAAAGAAATCAAGAAGGGATTTATGTTGAAAGTCTAAATATATCTGGCATATTTCCTATCAATATTAACTATGTTTGATAAAAAATAATAAGATCACACATTAATTAAAAATATCTAATTGAATAAAATTCGATTAACCTCCCGTTGTGAAAGTCATGAATGATTATGCATTAAAAAACAATTTAAATGACTGTAAAATAATATGTGATATTTATGGAAGCTTCAAGGCAGTTGACAATTTACGCATGCCTTGTAACATAATTTTTTGAGATTGTCATTTTTTCCCCTTTCAATCTGGTATTTAGGAGCGTTTGAAAGTTAGATTTCTAACACGTTCTTAAGATTTGTTTGATTATAAAGCTGAAGCAGAAATACAGAGTACATTGGAGAAATTCAAGAGCACTGGATTACACAAAGAAAAAAAGTACAAATACACAAAATGGAGAAATGCGTGTGCGCATTTTAATTCAATAATATTCGTTACTAATTTCAACTATCCTACGATTGCATTTTGCTATTGTATGACACAGTGATGAATTAAACGCAATATCGTACGGCATGGCTTATAAAAGAATAATTACGAGCTAGATTTTAACGTCATTTTTCCCGAATGGATTAAGGAAACGTAAGCTTCATTCAAAAAATTTTATGAAACATCATGTTATATTCTGTAAGAAATAATTATTTAAAATGATTACAGATAAACCCGGTTTGTAGCACATTAACGGAAAAATACTATTTAATATATTTAAATGAAAAAGGTATAATTCAAAGCAGTTTTACCAAAAATTAAATATAAAGTATAATTCAGGAATAATGTAGAGAACTCGATATTAATTTTGTGTTTACCAATATATATATATATATATATATATATATATATATTGTAAGTAAATAGATATAAGGCTTTTCAATGACAAAATAATATATATATATATGTATGTGTGTGTGTGTATAAATTGTACAATAATAATATAAGCTCTCTCTCTCTCTCTCTCTCCCTCTCTTTCTTTTTTTTTCTTTTTAACAAATTCACGCGACAATAAACGAATATAGAAACAAAATATGAACCTTTTATTTGTTAAAGCTAAATTGATTTGGAAACATCTAAGAACCTGTACATATTTGAATTATAAATTATTTCTCCCTTTTCTTTAAATTTAAAAGGAAATACAAAAGAAAATATTTTTATTTCTATTGCTCCGGTCGAATATAATAACTTTATTTCCAACGAAATTTAATTTTAATTAACGGTTATGTTTAACAATTCGTGACACAACTGTGATGAGATTTTCTTTTCCTTTTCTTCCATAAAAATCAATACTTGCGTGACAGTTTTCATGAAAAATGTTGTAATAATTAGCATTATAGAAATAAAGTTATATCAACACGATACGTATTATTTGATTAAAGTAAATCAATTCTTACCATTCTATAAATATAATTAATCATTTTTTTAAACTTTAAAAAAATCTATAGAAATATTTTGAGGGTTTTTTTTTCTTCTGATTAGATGTTTGATTTACAAATAATAAATTAGGATTCTTTGAAACTAAAAATATTATTTTAATTAATGATTGATAAAAGTCGCGTTTTTTTTTTTTTTTTTTTCTACTTTGATTAATGAGATATTGAAAATGTATTAAAATGAATTATCACTCTGAAACGAATTAATAATTAATATTTTATTACGTTTTTCTTGTATTAAAGCTTATTGAGGTAATCAATCAAAACATTCTTCGCTTAAAATTTGCCGCATTTATTTTATTCCATTAAAAATATTTTTTTTATTATTATTTCTATTATACCTAGACTTTCTGACTTAAGACATTGAAAAAATTTATTCATGTCACATAGTTTTGAATAAAGTATTTATTATTATTTTTTTTTAAAGGATTCATAAACGAGTTTAGGAAATAATATTATGAGAAAGAATACAAAAACACTTCATTCAATTCCTAAAGATTGTTTTAAATTCTAACGTTATTGATTATATTAACTATATTTTACGGCAAGTGATATTAAATATTAAATTAGTATTTTTAAATGCATACTAAACAATTTATGTTTAAATTTAGTTCTGTAATTTTAATTTTTAATTTTATGCTTAGCACTTTCATTTTTTAAAGATTATTAAAAATTAAATAAATAAAAATAGAAATATAATAATATTTCCAATTATTTGTTTGTTTTTACATCATTATTTTTATAATTATTATAATATTTTAAGGAACTTTAGAGATTTTTTTTTTTTTTTTTTTTTTAATTCGGATACATAAAAATATCATAAAGTACATCTTTCTAAATGATACATTTAAAATATCTCAGTGCTTTTTAAATTTTATTGTAGGATACGTTTTGATTAATTTAATATTTCCAATACTTAGAGTATGTTTTTTATCTATGAATTGAAGTGGGTATATTTTGATCATTTTCGAAAGAAGTTAAAAATTTCAAACAAAATACTTCAGTAAATATTTTTCCTTTAACTTATAAATGTTCTTTCTCAATTTATTAGGGCCCTCCGTGGCCGAGTGGTTATGTCACCACACTGCTAATCGCCTTCGAGCGTAGGAGAGCGGGTTCGATTCCCGCGCTGGCCCTGGGTGTTTTTCCAATTCTTCGTCCTGTAATTCTGTCACGTGCTATCTGTCCTTATCTGACGAAGATTTACAAGCGGACTTAGAGTCAAGCACACAAATCTGATGTATATGTTATCAATAAATCAATTTATTATAGTCGTAAACAAATAAGAGCTCCTAAATTGTATCAATCTTTTAATAAGGAATATATTTTGTGGTTAAATTCATAACTTATTTATTTATGCAGTCTTTTGGCAATATTTTTTCCCTCTAGAAGAAATACAGATTTCCCTGTTTTAAAAAGTTCATTATGTACATTGTATAACAAAAATATGTTTGAAAACATTGGAATTGTACATACTGCTACTAACACTTCCAACTTGTTTAAAATAAACAGTTAAGTAATTATGCTTTGATTACTATTTCTAATTGAATTTATCAACACAACTAAATGATGTGTATTTTTAGAAAATAAATTAAAATACTGTAAAATACATAAATTTATCTAATATTTTGTATTTGCACTTCCATGTTATTCGTTATCTAGAAATTATCTAATGAATAAGATGTAAACGTATTTTCATTTGAAACTTTTTAAAAGCGCATTTTCCGTATGTTTTTCTGCAGTTGTCTCAATTTGTTTTATTTTTTTAATTTTCTGAAGTTTAATCAAATAAATTATAGAATTAACTATTAATGTTATAAGTCCAACATAATCCCTCGTATGGAAATATTAATTTTGCAACAGCACCGTTTAACAATTATCAAATGACGTTTAACAATTAACAATCGTGATAAAAGAATTATGCACAAAAATATTTATGACAACTCATAAAAGTAAAGGTATGTTGTGAGAGTTATGCCAGGTGTCTTTCTAAGGATTCTTAGTCTTTCTTTCGATTTTCGGAGGGAAATCACGGAAAACCCCGAAGGGTCGATTCAGCGATCAGGACCTGGTTTAGAATGCGGCACCTTCCATCTACTCGGTTTGTGTGTTAAATCTATCGTCCACTGCTGATGTTATACAGCCATTTGCAAAAGTTTAAGACAAGTAGCCAAATTTCAGTATTTTAACACATTGCATAATTTGCACAGATTATTGCGTCATCTCATATGCTGGTTGTATCAGACGCATACTACTGCTATATATAAAGGTGGCCGGTACGTTTATCGCTAGTTATTTATTGGGTTTTGTCGTAGACAGTGCTGTTGCTTAATTACAGTAATGAGTAAAAACCCTTCACTTGCTGTTGCAAAAAGGTCAGAAATATTGACCCTGAATAACATTGGATTTCCGGAACGTCAAATAAGTTCGAGGATAAATGTGAGCAAGACAGCTGTACATTAAGCTATTAGTAAATTTTAAATGTCGGGAAATTTTGTGGACCTTAATAGAAGCGGTCGCCGTAGAAAATAGAGTACACGTGATGATCATCTGATAAGAAGGATGGTTGTATGAGATCCAAGAACCTCCTGTAATACGATTAGACATTCTCTGGCTACAAAAGGCACTAGCGTCAGTTTAAGTACTTTTTCAAGACGCTCGGCCAAAAATTTTGGCTTATCATCCCATAAGTATGCAAGAAAACCAAGTATGAAAAATAAACGAATGACTTTCGCCAAACAATATTTGAAGAGGACAGTACAATAGTAGAGTAGGGTCTTATTTTCGGATGAGCCAAGAATGCAGCAATTTTCTGCACGTGCTACAAATGTTCGCCACCAAAGGAGAAAAATATATGATGAGAAATATACGATTCAAACTGTGAAGCATCCTCCAAGCCAAATGATATAAAATTCAATGTCTCTGTCTGGTACTGCTAGTATGCATTTCGTGCCATCTAAAACCATTATGAACGGAAAGCGTAATTTGTTACGTGAGAAGTTGAAGCTTCCCATGCGTGTTCATAAATGTTCAATTTTCATGCATGATGGGGCTCCGTTTGACAGGGCGAAAATTGTAAAGAAATATCTGAAGGCACAGAAAAGCAAAGTACTTCACTGGCCAGGAAATAGCCCAAATTTGAATCCAATAGAAAATTTGTGGTGTATTGTGAAAAATAAAGTTGCCGGAAAGCAATCATCCACTACTATGGCACTTGTTGAAGAAATAAAGCATATCTGGTGCACAGACATTTCTAAAGCTTACTGCAAGTCTCTTATTTATAGCATGCCTAAGAGGATTGCATGAGTTGGCAGGAGGATTGCATGAGAGGATTGTATGAGATAAAAATAAAGGAGG
This sequence comes from Salticus scenicus, assembly GCA_963930645.1. NCBI lineage: Eukaryota > Metazoa > Arthropoda > Arachnida > Araneae > Salticidae > Salticus > Salticus scenicus. Next base: position 168,143,178 of record OZ005650.1, on the reverse strand, counting down.
TCCTATTTTAATTACAGTAAATAAACATGTATAGTTTATTTGGGGGTTACATGTAAAATATGTATGTTATTTTTGTGGTATTCTATTAAATCTGATTTTTCTATGGATGGTATTAAACTTTTTCAAATGACTGTAAATGAAAAAAAAAAAAAAAAAAACGCTATTTGTAATATATATATATATATATCATTAGAATATATTTCATAAAACTAAATGATATAAATTAATTTAAGAGGATTATATTTACATTGTATCCCAAAAAACAATTATTACTATCATTAATAAATTAATTTCATCTACATATAAAAAATAAAATAAAATAAAACATCTTTTCTGTACGCTTATATTAGTATCAATTGACTGAATTGTTTTCATCATAACTAAATTAATTAGGAAAAAGTAGAATTCACAAATAATTTTAAAACTGCAAAAATCATAAATTTGAATTGGGCCACGGTAGCCCAGTCGGTAGAGCGCCGGCCTCGTAATTGGAAGATTGCGGTTTCGGTACTCGAGTCGGCCAAAGGCCGTCGTGTACACTAATGGTGGCTGGTGCACGTAAAATCTGTCGTGGCCACGATGTCCTCCATTTTCCCATCAAAACCTTTACCTCAGGGAGTCACCGAAGCGGGAGAGTTATCCCTTCCGTGGAGGATCAAAATTGTAATGGCATGTCTCCGGACCATTTCTATGGGTGTGTCCCAGACCGTCGCCAATTGCCCATCTGCGCAGCACTAGTAGGACGTAAAACCCAACCATCCATCCATAAATTTGAATTACTGCGAAAACTATTGATAAACATAAAAGTGAAATTCGCCTTTCTTATTTAATTATGCATATATATACAGGTGTTGGTCAAAATAATGGAAATATATTCGCTTTCTTGCGTTCTGTCGAATATCTTGAAAAATACTAACGCATTGTTCTTACATTTTGGGAATAAGTGAAACATGCATTTCCTCATATTTTTCAGCAAAGAGTTTGTCACGAAGGTCCTCAGGAGACCAACAACAAATCCAATAAAATTAAAATTATTTCTGATTACCCTTCATACTGAAAAGCGTCGATTGGTCTGCAAACTTTAGATGAATATCTCAAAAAAATCATCGAGATATATGTGATTAAATGAGCTTTTTTTCAGCTGTTTTTAAAAAGGCCCTTATGATATGGGGTCATTCACAAATAAGAATTTATATCAGAAAAAATTTAATTTTTCTTTTCAAACAATTCATTTTTCTTTTCTTTAATAGATATGTAGAACATATATATATATATATATATATATATATATATATTAGGAGTACAAATTAATTCGGTCCGTTTTTTTTTCGTTAAAAAAACATTTTATTTATTATCAAAATGAAAAAACATGTTATTCAAAGTATTGTCCATCGGTAGCCACAACTTTTGTCCACCTTTCTGGCAATTTTCGGATTCCATCTCTGAAAAATGAGTCCTCTCTGGACGCAAACCATGAATCGAGCCATTCTTGAATTTCTTCGAAAGAAGTGAAGCGGTGTCCAGCCAAATCGTGATACATCCGTCGGAACAACCAATAATCAGAAGGAGCAAGGTCTGGCGAATACGGCGGGTGGGGTAGGACCTCCCATTTCAACGTTTCCAAGTAATTTTTAACGACAATTGCCACATGGGGCCGAGCACTGTCATGTAGCAAAATTACCTTGTCGTGCCTTTCGATGATTTCTGGCCGTTTTTCACGCAATGCTCGGCTCAAACGCATTAATTGCAGTCGGTAGCGTTCGCCAGTAATTGTTTCGCCAGGTTTTAGCGGATCTTGATCGAGCAATTCCTCCAATTCGGCGTACTCGAACTTTTTCGGCTGGCCCGGGCGCTCATTGTCTTCGACACTAAAATCACCATTTTTGAAGCGTCGAAACCACTCTCTACATGATTTATCAGATGGCGCAGATTCACCATAAACTTCCACAAGCGATCGATGCGCTTCAGCGGCACTTTTCTTCCAATTAAAAAAGAAAATCAAAACTTCCCGCAAATGTTGTTTCTTTAGCACAAAACTCGACATATTGAATGCTCAAAAAACCAATGTTGTTGTATAAAACTCGAAGCTTCGTTGACTGAATATGGTTGACAAAGGTCAAACCTTTCTAACAATGCCAAAAACATCTATCATTATTCAGTAAACAAATCAGCCAGAGCCATCAATTGAAAACGGACCGAATTAATTTGTACTCCCAATATATATATAAAAGGAGCAATGAATCGCAAATATTGTATTAAGTTCCATATCATGTAGCAACGCATTAAGTATTTTTCAAGATATATTCGAAAAACGCAAAAAGCTAAAATGTTGTCATTATTTTGTCCAACACCTACATATGTTAGAGAGAATGGGGGGAGAATATCTTCAATAGTTATAATATGAAGTATACATATTTTTGTAATTAGTCTTTATAAATAAATTACTGTTAAAAGAATTTAAACAAAAAAATAGAAAAAATATTTATCACCATTACAGGTAGTTATATTAATGAATATCATGTGATGCATTCAGAAAAAATTCTTAATAGGTAATACTTAAATTAAAATTATGCATAATATTTTCCGTTATACATTTATTAGTAGGGATATATGCAATATGTGTAGAATAACATTGAATAATAGTTACCATAAAAATTAATTCAGTATTCTACTTTTTCCCTCTTAATGGTAATGTTTCAGTAGAACTATCCAATTATCGTTACTATTCCTAAACTGATCTGTTTTATATTTTTATACCAATTACTGAAAATATAATACAAAATGAAAATATTAATATAAAAAAAAATCGTTTTGCAAAATTTCAAATTTCTGAAGTCTATATATCGATACCAATATACCGAAATTTTATAAGAATACAAATATAAATATTTTATTCGAATTCCAGCTACAAATTTCGCTTGCTTGTTACAATGGAGCATTCAAAATAAATAGAATTTCTCAATAAAATCGTAGAAGCGTAATATTTCAAAATTTGTCTAAATGAATTCTAGCATAAGTATCGTATAACAATGATATACTGTTATAAATATTTGCTACAATTGCTTTGCTGCAATCCATGTAATTTAGAGAATTCTGATCTTTAGAAAAGTTTAAACTCAGTTATATGAAATTTCAATTTATTCGGAGACCTGCTAACATTATATCTCGTATTTTGAAAGTATACATTTGATAAAGAAATTCCAATGTTATTTGTTGATTTCGGAATTACTCATAAGGAAAATTTACTGTTTTGTTTATAGAACTCAGTATTTCCCTCTCCAATTTTTAATTGGTACAAATCATGGTATCAATTTTTATGGTAGAAATTCCAAATTATTAATTTTCTATACAAAATACACAGAAATTGTCAAATTCTTCAAACAAAAATGAAAAGTTGTTTAAAAAGAAGTTATAGATAAATTTATTTGTTTCTTTTTAAACATTATTTTGCATTTTAATTAAAAAAAATGCACTTTAGGCCTTATTAAGATAATTTTTAATTTTTTTCAAATTCAGTTAAAAATAGTAGAATAAATATTTTATTTTATTTCCTTTTTTCCTTTTTTTTTTTTTTTTTTTTTTTTTTTATCGATTTTAAATATCAGAAATTTTCTAATACGGAGGATATGTTACAATATTACATAAATTTAAAATAAAATATCATTAATTTTTTTAATACTATTTTAATAAATGTTTTACATTAGATAAGTTTATTAATTACGCTGACTTATAATTTGTACTTTAAAAACATTTTCCCATTATTTCAAGAAAACAAAAAACTGATTAATTTCATATATTATTAAAATGACTCGAAAAGCAGCTATTATGGTATTTGTCAACAGAAAAAAGTTAATTAAAATCAAATTTTATAAGTATGATTTTAATTAACTTATGTATAAAAATTATATAGGATATATATATATATATATATTTTTTAATATTTTTAATCATGAGTTTTTTACCTGAGTTATTAAATTAGCATGTAATGCATTCAACAAATCTTTTAAAATACAAATATTATTAAGGTAAAAAAGGTTAATTTACTTTTTTCTTTATCTAAAATTACACCATTTAACAAAACAGAAAAAAGTTATCAACGTTTTATGAATGATAATATCATGTATATATTACATTTAAAGTATTAAATCCGGTTATTATTAATAATTTCTGGCGATTGTTAATAATAACCACCTCTTTTAATGAATATGCTTAATTAATTGCCTTTAATCATTTTAAACGGTTGTTTTTAATAATTACCAATGGGGTTTTGTGTATGTGATTAAATATTGGACATTAATCACATTAACCGGTTATTATTAATAATTACCAAGGAAGTTTGTTCAATGTGATCAATTAATCAAACTTTAGTTATGGAGATCTCTAACTAAACGCGTTGAAAATTATTACATTGAACAAACATCTTTGGTAACAATTCATAATAACCAGTCAATGTGATATATTCTAGAATATTAATCGCTTTAACCAAACTTATTGGTAGTTATTAATAATAACCAGTCAATGGGATAAATTGTCATAAATTATTCACTTTGACCGGCTTATTTCGTTATTATTAATCATTGCTGTGAAATACACAGTTGTATATATTTAAATGATATTAATATCATTTCGAACATATATACATGATTTCATTTCAATTTCTGTATTAAAATTTTAAAAAGAAAAAGTTATTCTGTAAATAATTACAAATCATAGTTTACAAGAACAAACAAATAAACTGTGTAAAAAAGAATATAAAATAAATAAATAAAATAAAATAAAATAAAATAAAAATCTCCAAAATAACTGTTGAATTAACAATCCATGAGATTTCTTTTTCTAGGAATTAAAGAGGATTATTTTTTTGTGATTTAAATGCGCAATGAAACGCAGTTTTTTTTTTTCTTTTTAATAAGATTAAATGTCCATTAATTGGTTCCAGTTAAACCTTCCTCAATTAAGTAATTAATCTAAAATGTGAAATGAAAATGCATTTCCATAAAAGAGAAAGAGAGAAAGTCCAATGAAGATATTTATTTATTATTTATTTATTTATTTACTATCTATTTATGATTTTGAATGTGAAAAACGTCATTTCTTAAATGCTTATTAAAATACTTCCGACCTTCGCCGTAATTAAGTAAGATTGGTCAAATGCTTACGATCTTTGCTGTAATTAAGTAAGCTTAATTAAATGCTTATATATTTACATGGCATTATTATAGGAACATCAATTCATTATTAAAAACAAGGGCGGGAGTAAATTTATAAAGTAGAGTTAAAATCTTCGTGGTACACCGTAAAAAAACTATTAAAAGTTAAACAATTTCTGTAACATTCCTACAAAAAATTTTGTTTTCGCAAACTACATAAATTTACTGTACAATTACGTCTCAACCTATGAAAGAATACATTTCCTTTTTTTTGTAAACAGATGAAATCTGCAATCATTGATATAGATTTTATCTGTTAAATGCATAATGTTTTCCTGCTTTGCATACAGAAAACTTGGTATTAGAGTAACAAAAATAACTAAATACACTTGGCAGAGCATTTTATTCTTTAAATATCATGATGCTTTTCTTTGGGAAATATTTAATTAAATGTTTTATTTATTTTATTTTAGAGAAAGTTTTTTTTTTTTTTTTTCATTATATTTCAATATGATGCATATATTAGAAATAAGCAAAATATTGTTTATTTATTTATTTATTTATTAATTTTTTAGAGCGATAATAAAAAAAATAATATAAAATGAAATATCGTGTGGAAAAAACCACACGACTTCCATTATCCACTATTACACGTATTATATGCACTTTTAGAAGACGATAATGTGATCAGAAGACGTAAGATTGACATAACAAAGTAGGCACTTAATTTTCCGGCAAGTGAAAGCTGAAGCACGTGTACAGACATATAAAACTGAGTTTATATAGCGAGTTAAAAAATTAGAAATAAAAGATCGGTTTTTAAAAAGTCTGTTTCCGAGATTTAACACTGACCTACTTAATGAGAATAGAATAACTGTTAATTTTCCCGTAATAACCACGGAATAAATCAGAAAGGATATTTAAATTGGGTTTATGTAACAATTTTCGAGAAAATCATTAGAAAATTATTTGAGATACTGACTTTTACAAAAACTTGGTATACTCAATTGTTCATCGGAAAACAACAATTGCATACAAAAATTATATTTATAAGGAGGTTAATACGGCAAGTTTGAAAAAATTCTGTACAGCCATTTTTGAGATACGGACATACGGTCCCAGTTCCGTTTTTCAATGCCCCATTTCCAGTTTTCCAATTTTCCCCAAAATCATCTGTACACCAGATCTGTCTCAATTTTGAAGTTTCGTAGTTCTATTCTTATTATATTTTGGAGATATGATAGTTAGAAGATTCCACACACACATGCATACATACACAAACATTGACCAATTGCCAAAAACTTTTTTTTCGACTCGGGAAACTTTAAAACATGTAAATTAGGTAAAACATTGACATCGAATATTTCGACCTAATACAATACTTACAGTAGTCGGGTGATGGAAGTAAAAATTAATAATGTAAAGAGCAATGTGTACATTTAATGCGTAATCTCATTAAAATTATTCAATATTTTACATTCAGTTTTAAGAAATATAATCTTTAAGAAAAGGGGGAAATAATTATTTCTTAAAACTTCAAATTTACAAATTTTTGCTGTAATATTTTGTAAAAAATCAGAATTAGGGATTAGAATCATACTGTTAGGCCAATGAGCTCTTTTCTCTGAGAATTATTTAAAAATTACTTTTTTTCTAACGAGAATTTAACTATTTCTAAGCGTGTTAACTTGTGTAGAAATCATTTGAAACGTATTATAAATCTCGTAAGTAATTTATTTTTAAGTATCTTTACTGATTTCAATATTGTTCAAGAACAATTTTAAATGAGTAAGTAATTTTTCTCTGTGGCTGAGTGATAACATCCTCGTCTACTGTGCAGCCGAACCTCTTAGTTTAATTCTAACTGGAAGAACAACAGATTTTTCTTTAATGCGTATTACTATTGTTGTTCATTTCTTCTTATTTATTTTTTTTTCTAAAGCATACGAATATTGTCTAACCAGAGGAATAATGTCTGGCTTTGTTTCCAGACATTTTCTATAGTTTACGGTGATTTTTACGGAAATAAGTCTTGGTATTTGAGTGGTCTTTGATGTAATACACATAATAAAACCTAAAACATCACCTAAGACGCTGTATAATCATTTATATTAATAGAAAACATATAAATATAATACTTCTTATTTAACCAGACATTTCTCCATTAAGATTGTTTTCAAAATATATACAGAAATAACATTATTTTATTTTTTAGAAATAATTTCGGTTTTTGGATATATGCTACTCTTAATTTGAAATAGTATGTGAAAGTGTGTAAGAGATTGTTTTTAAATATACGTATATAAATATCTGCATAAAATAATACTCATATATAAACACTGCATGTCGAAAGATTGAGCACAACTAATTTTTTTAAATATATTTTGTTTATTGATTTTAATTTAAAAACATGTTTCTATGATTCACAAATTGTCTATCAGTAACTGCATGTGTAATACTACTCCAGATGCTTTCTTCTGGTTTTAGACCTAAACTAATTTGTAATCAGTCCTAAACGGATGAAATTTTCAAACTAAGACAATGTAACGTGAATATATGTGTAAGCATTGAGCAATTATCTTATGTAGAAATTCAGTTTTCTTCGCTTAAAATGTTTCTTACTAGAATAAACGGATTTTTAAAATAAATATTGGGAGTGTTCAGATTATTTCGATTATTGATGAATGCTAGATATTCCTGTTTACAAAAATAATTCACCTTATACTTCTATAGAATCATTTATTTTATATCTACTAAGTACATACTAAATTTACAAATGATTTTTTTTCGGAAGTTGTGCGAATTTTATGCAAACCCAACAGGGTTGTCAGGGTCATTTTTATTTCGTTGAATATTCTATTCCACCTTTTATTTCGAAATGCATGTGCTGCTTGACCAAATGTAATAAAGCTCCTTTATGGTACGATTTCAAGAAGGGAAATCAACTCACCATACTGTTATTAAAGTATCCCTAGTTCTTCAGTTTCTAGAAATCTTCTATAAATACCTGTAGTTTTATTCAACATTTCCTTCAAAATGTATTACATTTAAATTGAGATAGAGAATAATTTCCAGATAACTCCAAGTTTTTGATGTTCCAGATATTTAATAGGTAACCACTTTTGGCATTACAAAACGGGATTTTCTTTTGAAATATTTTCCTTGAAGCGGAGCTCGATTGCGTCCTCGTTTTGATATTTTTATATATATATATATATATATACAACTATAATTTATATAAGAGACATCGATTTTACTCTTTTACTCCATATTTTTAATAAGTAAGAATTTTTTCAACATTGCTATTTGCATTAGCATATAAAAGACAACCCGTTACGCATCATAAACTGTAATTTGTTTATGAATCTTCAAGTGCTATTTATTTAAATTTATATAAAAGTAATCTTACGATTAAATTTTTGAATCATGTGTTATAATACAATTCTAGCTGTTTTCATGATACCCTGGATATTCTTCGTCAGATAAAAACTACGGCTATTAATGAAAAAAATGTACACAGTTTAAAAAGAGCAGACAACTGTTGCAGGTTAAGACTAGCGAAAGGTTCTACAGGATAGACATATAACATCTGTCGGTTTTTAAGAACTGCACACATATGCGGATTAATATGCGTAGTTTCTGTTCTGTATTGATTTATTTTGGGCAAATACATATGTATTTTATTTTATTCAAAGATGAGATTTTATCTTTAGATTTGTTGAACAATTACACATCATAGTCTTTTATAAATCATTTTTATTTATTGGAATCGTTTCGGTTCAAAAAAGATATGTAAATAAATATTTAAACTATTACTTTATTTTCAACATGATCCCTTATTCTTCATACGAAATAAATGTCTCTATTAAATACGACTAAAAGAATTTTATATTCCATAAATTAAACTATTATATTCACTATTAAATATATTTATCTACTCTATTGGAAAAAATTCTTTAATCTAAAATTTTAATGTACTTAATACATTTTTTCCTTTTTGCAAAAAATATAAAAGGAATATAAAACTGTATTAAATATATAAGCATTGACTTCTAAAACTAATCAAACGTTCAATATAGTTCCTTTATTAATGTATATAGATAGAAATAAATATATGTATATATATACATAATTTGAAACATTCTTAGTCAAAGCAGACGAAATTCTGTGTTTTACGTTGGTTAAATAAACGTTTTAAAAATTCTCTTTTAAATATTCAGAAAATAAATTATATCTCTAAAATCTCATTTTTTCTTTTTCTTTTTCCCCCTTAATTAATGTGTAAGCGAATGTAACATTAGAACATGAATTTATTATTTTTATATTGGAAACACAATTGAAATAATTGAAATAATTTAATATATTTCCTTTCTGAAACGAGTTACTTTAATAGTTCAAACATATATTTCTATGGGGTTTTTAATTTACAATTATTTTAATTCCGTTCGGGATGACGTTTAAGCACTCACACACACACACGCATATATACATATTATATATATATATATATATATATATATATATATATATATGTATATATAACCTTTTCAAACATTTTACAGGAAGAAAAAATAAATATTACATGAAGGAATGGAAGATGTAATATATATATATATATATTGAAAATCCAAGAATACAAGCATTAATTAATGTATGCAAAAAAATAGGTGAATTTCTGTATATCGGCAAAATAAATAAAGGTATCAGTGTCCAATTCACACAAATCAAGCGTGACGAATGAAATATAAAAGGAAGATAAATGTAATACAGAAAATAAATAAAAGGTAAAAAATAAATAAATAAATAAAATACTTATTAACTTAAATGGGAAAAATTAAAATAAATTAAAATAATTTACGATCAGAGTGATTTGCACAAGAGGAGCGTTAACATTAAGAATAAAAATATCTTAATAATTAAACGCGGAAGTTGAAGTAGTTATATAATTCATAAAGACTATTATGTAATAGTTTTCGTAAGAAAACTATGTACTTAATAGATTTAAGAAGATTAAAAAAAAAATATATTAATTTACTTTTATAACTAATCAGTGTAATAATGATCCAGATATTAAAAATTATTATATTAATATCGAGTTTATATTTAAATTTGCTTAATCAATAATAAATTCCTTGCAAAAATGAACTCTTTGACATATGATTCGAAATACGATTCGATTGTAGCTCGTAGAGTTAAAAGAAAAAAAAAGTTAATAAAGTAAAATAAAATAAAATACGAAGTTATTTTCTTAGTACTTCCCCACTTACGTGGGAAATATTGTGTTGGCCGAAAAGTCATTGCGTTTTTTTCTAATAGATGACGATAACTGTCTTCAAATGCAACCAACTTCCTTTCAGATTGCAATGTCATTATGTAACTTCAAATAAAACACTTTAAACTTGATTTTGGAAAAAAAAAATCACAATTTCGTTAGCAATTGTTACAACAAAATTTGGCGAAAATGTTCCATTTGATTTTCCATTTTGAAATCGATACCAAACAACATTTCAAAACGGAAAATCAAAAGGAACATTTTCGCCATATTTTGTTGTATTACTTTCGAAAAAGGAAGAGCGCTGGTCAAGCTCACAAAAAGTTGTATGATGTATTTGGGTAAGATGCTTTAAAAGTACGCCAGTGTCAAAATTGGTTTGCTAAATTCCGGTATGGCGATTTTGATGTCCAAGATGCAGCACGCTCAGGAAGGCCAATCGAAGTTGATGATGACAAAATAAAGGTTAAAGGCATTAGTTAAATCCAACCGACATTTAACGGCACGAGAGATTACCGAAAATCGTAAAATATCGAAATCCAGTATTTAAAACCGTTTGAAACAACGTGGATATGTTGCGAAGCTCGATATTTCGGTACTACCTGATCTCAAAGAAATCCATCTCACTAAGCGTTTTGACATCTGCAATTCACTCTTGAAACGTGAAGAAACGAGCCTTTTTGGAAATGCATGATAACAGGCGATGAGATATGGATTATCTACAACAACGTCGAAAGAAAAAGATCGTGATCCAAGTGTGATGAACCAGACCAAAGGACTTAAAATGCTGATATTCATCAAAGGAAAATTATGCTGTCAGTCTTGTGGTATTTCAAAGTTTTTGTACATTTTCAATTGCTTCCAAGGAACCAAACCATTCATTCTGATGTGTACTGCCGCTTATTGAGTAAATTAAATAATGCAATCAAGCAGACGCGTACAGAATTGGCGCATCACAAAAGTGTTGTGTTTCACCATGATAACGTTAGACCACATATATGTTTGGGCACGCCTCAAAAATCGGATGTGTAACCACATCCACCATATTCATCAGACCATTATGCCACCGTTATACTACCATTTGTTTCGTTCTTTGCCAAACATTTTGAATGGTAGAACCTTCGCTGCTTATGGGGTTATCAAATTGCTCTTGGAACAGTTTTTTGCCGAAAAAGATAAAAGCTTTTTTGAGTCCAGAATCTTGAAATTGCCTGAAAGGTGGCAAAAGTGATCGAACAAAATGAACAACATATTTTTTAAAAATATTTTATTTACCATGAAAAATTCCCCTTTCACATACACACAAAAAAAAAACGCAATTACTTTTTGGCCAACACAGTAGTAAAGAATATCTTACAATACAGAGGTTTTTTTTTTTTTTTTTTTTTTTTTTTTTTTTTTTTCTAATTTTATGTATAAAGTAAAAACCACTTTTTTATTTACTTGTTAATTATCAATGTCGAAGAATTTTATTTATAAACAATATTTATTTTATAGAAATTAAGTTATTTTATTAAATCAAAAATTTACATTATTTTATTAAAAACATTAACGTTATTTTTTTTCTTTCAATTAAGTAATTTTATTTAAATATATATAAATTATTTCATTAAAAAAATTTGAAAAATTATCATGACACAAGATTTATAAGCATAATCAACTTCTTTAAAATAAACAAAACTTACATTATTTTTAAATGTGATTGCAGTACTTCTATATCTATGCATATATATATATATATATATATATATATATATATATATATATATATGCGCATGCAAATTATGTTGAAAAGTAATAAACTGGTAATATTTTGTTCTTGTTTTGAATTGCCAGTATTTTATTTATTTTTTATTTATTTACAGTTTGAGTGTTAATTATTGATTATAACTCATAATTTTCCTATATTTATTTCATTGAAAAAGCTTGCTATGCATTTTATGCCATTTTATTGACTGTTTATTATTAATTAAGCAATATTTAATTAACAATTTTTTTTTTTTGTAAGGATAGGTTGTCTGTGATGTTCAGAACGGTTTAATAAAATTTAAATCCAAATTAATACCTAAAATTCTTAATTAAAAAAATATATCGGAACTTCAAATTAAAATTCTGCATTATTTTGATTTAAATATAAATTGAAAAATATTTTTTTTATATTTTTTATGCTAATTTATATCTTACCATTCGAAATGATGAATTTTCAAATGTTAAACCAAATTATTATTACTGAGAAATAAATGCAGCCTTTCTGCAATTGAAATTATTAATTTTATTTAGTTATTTAATTATTTATTTATTTTTAAAGAAAACAATTTATGAATAGCTACATATATATATATATATATATATTTGCGAATTTTTTTATCCCTTCATATTAAATGCATAACACAAATAACAAAATAAAAATCAGTTCTTTTGGGAATGTGCGGAATGCACAAATAATTTTAATTGAAAAATATGAACATTTAAAAATTATTGAATTAATATAAATACATATTTAAATTGTTCTTTTTAACTTATTTTTAAATATCTTCTATATATATATATAATGAACTGAAAAACAAGACATCTTCTTTCAATGACAATGATTAAAAATTTGTTTTTAATGAGGAACACATAATTAAATTTCGTTTGTAAGCAAATTCTTAAAGTAATAATTTGATAAAATTTAATTTATTATTTTGCTTTTGTCTCTGGTTAAAAGATTTTTCTTTTGATATTTATTAATTGCATTGAGTGCATTGTTATGTAGCATTTCAACTTCTTATTGATTTTTTTTTCTTGGTCAAATATTTTTAAAAAATAAACTTAAAATGAATTAAATATCTAAAAACACAATTTTATGTGTACAATTTTTATATATATTTAACTAATTATTAACTTTTCTTCCATTACCCGTCTACCTTAGGTAATGGAAATATTGTTTTCGATCAAAATTTTCGGTATCGAGTTTTTCACTTGAATTACATGTTTTAAGGTCTCCTAACTATGTGATTTTTTGCAATTCGTCAGTATGTATAGGTGTAGTGAATTTTGTGACTATCACATATCCAAAAGGAAGAGAGACAGGTCTAGAGCACAGATGAATTTGCCAACATTTAGCGAAAAGAGAAAACCAAAATTTAGACATTAAAAACCGGAAGTGGGACTGTAAATCCGTATTTCAAAATCGGTTCAAACAATTTTCTATAACGTTGCTATTTAAATACCCCTTTAAGTGTCCTTTTGTATGTATTAATTGGTCAGCTTATGAATGCTGTTTTTATGTGTGCTGTTTAAGTAGATCAGTTTTAGGCCTCGCAAGTCCGTATCTTTAAAAAGAATTTTCTTCAAATTTTCTTCCCATTTTTGATTCTTTGCATAATAGAATATATGAACTTATTAAAGCAAATGAAAAAGAGCTTTTTTCCTAAAATTGTTTTCGTTTAGAGATACAATATGCGTCCGTTTACCTTTTCTTCAAATAAAAATTGTCGAGATGTTTAGGCAACAAATAATCAGGCGAAAATTTCTCATAAATGATCCTAAATGTAATTCTGGCTTTGATAAGAAAGAAAAACTTCTAGAAAGTTTTAAATAACTGTCATTAAAATATTTTCAGGATATGAATATTATTCAGTAAAGATATTTCGTTTTCAAGACTAGTCTACTAATACCATGAATAATGTTTGATTTATTTACAAGATGTACGGTGTTTTTTACTTTCTCTTAACCATATATATGGTACAGAAAGTATTGTTTTTGGGTGAACATTTCGAAATTGAGTTTTTGTTATATTAACACAATTTGAGGTCCCCTGAATACAAAAATCATGTTTTTAGCAGTTATGTGTGTCTCCGTGTGTCTGTCTGCTATCAGCATATCTCAATAGCATAAAATCCAAACTTGGCATTCTGAATGTGTATCATATAGGGATGCTACACTGAATTTATTGTTGAATTCAAGCAAACGGTTCGTGAACAAGGCCATCTAGGAGAATTCAAATACATTACGTCTATGGGGGAAATTGCAGGTAAGTAGTGTTAAAACGTAATGTATTTCAGGTTTGGATGCCTGTTATTAATATAGGATTTTATTTATATGAAACATGTGGTGTGTACATAACCTTCAAATGATATACAGCTCTTACAATATTCAACCAATAACATTATTTTTTAATGTTAGATTAAAGCGTTGACTACAATATTTTACCTTGCCCAGGAAAGCTGCTCAGAAATTGAAATTAATTTCTTATAGCCACATAGAAAATAATGTATTATTTTAAAGATAAATATTCATCGCTTGTCTTTTAAGCTATTGTATAGCTTTTATCGCGGGCTTTGAGCGCGACGACCGAATCAAAAAATTCCGTAACGAAAAAAAAACCTAACACAGTTCGGCAGACATCGGTAGACTTCGGCTGTACGAAGCTCGCACGAGTCGAGACGAGCTGCTCCGATATCGGACGAATACGTAAGCAGCTGTTTGTGAGAAAGTATATAGGTGTATAGGTATCTATCATCTATGTACAACAGTGTATAGCTGTACGCGTAAAATTTGTGTATAAAGTAGATCAGATAAAACTTGAATATCCCCATTCGACTTGCAGACCTTCAAAACCTATTAAATACCTTTTCTCTATTAAAATTTGTTTTCTTATCGGTCACCACGCTCAAAAAGTGTAACTTGAATTAATATCAAAGAAAAAACTTGAATATTCCCATTCGACATACAGGCCTTTAAAACCTATTAAATAACTTTTCTCTATTAAAATTTGTTTTCTTATCATTATTGTTATCTTATTCATTAATATCAAAGAAAAACCTTGAATATCCCCATTCGACTTGCAGGCCTTTAAAACCTATTAAATACCTTTTCTCTATTAAAATTTGTTTTATATCGGTCACCACGCTCAAAAAGTGTAACTTGAATTAATATCAAAGAAAAACCTTGAATATCCCCATTCGACTTGCAGGCCTTTAAAACCTATTAAATACCTTTTCTCTATTAAAATTTGTTTTATATCGGTCACCACGCTCAAAAAGTGTAACTTGAATTAATATCAAAGAAAAAACTTGAATATCCCCATTCGACTTGCAGGCCTTTAAAACCTATTAAATACCTTTTCTCTATTAAAATTTGTTTTCTTATCGGTCACCACGCTCAAAAAGTGTAACTTGAATTAATATCAAAGGAAAAACTTGAATATCCCCATTCGACTTGCAGGCCTTTAAAACCTATTAAAATACCTTTTCTCTATTAAAATTTTTCTTATCATTATTATCTTATTTATCAATATCAAAGAAAAAACTTGAATATCCCCATTCGACTTGCAGGCCTTTAAAACCTATTAAATACCTTTTCTCTGTTAAAATTTGTTTTCTTATCGGTCACCACGCTCAAAAAGTGTAACTTGAATTAATATCAAAGAAAAAACTTGAATATCCCCATTCGACTTGCAGGCCTTTAAAACCTATTAAAATACCTTTTCTCTATTAAAATTCGTTTTCTTATCGGTCACCACGCTCAAAAAGTGTAACTTGAATTAATATCAAAGAAAAAACTTGAATATCCCCATTCGACTTGCAGGCCTTTAAAACCTATTAATTACCTTTTCTCTATTAAAATTTGTTTTGTTATCGGTCACCACGCTCAACAAGTGTTACTTGAATTAATATTAAAGGAAAAACTTGAATATCCCCTTCGACTTACAGGCATTTAGAACCTATTAAAATACCTTTTCTCTATTAAAATTTGTTTTCTTATCATTATTGTTATCTTATCATTATTGTTATCTTATTCATTAATATCAAAGAAAAAACTTGAATATCCCCATTCGACTTGCAGGCCTTTAAAACCTATTAAATACCTTTTCTCTGTTAAAATTTGTTTTCTTATCGGTCACCACGCTCAAAAAGTGTAACTTGAATTAATATCAAAGACAAAACGTGAATATCCCCATTCGACTTGCAGGCCTTTAAAACCTATTAAATACCTTTTCTCTATTAAAATTCGTTTTCTTATCGGTCACCACGCTCAAAAAGTGTAACTTGAATTAATATCAAAGAAAAAACTTGAATGTCCCCATTCGACTTGCAGGCTTTAAAACCTATTAAAATACCATTTCTCTATTAAAATTCGTTTTCTTATCATTATTCTTATCTTATTCATTAATATCAAAGAAAAAACTTGAATATCCCCATTCGACTTGCAGGCCTTTAAAACCTATTAAATACCTTTTCTCTATTAAAATTTGTTTTCTTATCGGTCACCACGCTCAAAAAGTGTAACTTGAATTAATATCAAAGAAAAAACTTGAATATATCCATTCGACTTGCAGGTCTTTAAAACCTATTAAATACCTTTTCTCTATTAAAATTTGTTTTCTTATCGGTCACCACGCTCAAAAAGTGTAACTTGAATTAATATCAAAGAAAAAACTTGAATATCCCCATTCGACTTGCAGGCCTTTAAAATCCTATTTAAATACATTTTCTCAAAAAATAGAGTTAGATCATTCAAATTTGGTACATCGAGGTTTTCGATACCTACAAATCGATTGCGGATATTTTTGCTATATTCTCATTGCGGATATATTCTCATTTATTCAATAAAAGAAAAAAAATTTCTTTTCTTATCGGTCACCACGCTCAAAAAGTGAAACTTGAATTAATATCAAAGAAAAAACTTGAATTAATATCAAAGAAAAAAAATACTGCATAAATAAAATAAATAAATAATTATAATTGCATATGTTGATAAAAAATGCTATGCAATAGCTTTACCGCGGCAGTCCTCGAGTGCCACACGTATTTTTTTTTTTTTTTTTTTTTTTTTTTTTTTTTTGTGCATTTACACGTTTTGAGGCTTCATGAATACCGAAATCAAGATTTCAACGTTTGATCTTTGTCTGTGTCACTTAAAGTAAATTAAAAACAAATAATTTCAGGCGATTCAATTGTTATATTTTGAAGTTAATACGTTTCTTACTAGAAAAGTTTGATCAAGACTGAAAAATTTTCAAGGAATGTTGTGTGCGAAAGGTATCTGGATAATTGTAAATGAACTTTTGAATTTAAAGACAGATTTGAATTCTGTATAAATGTAGGTTGAATAATGAAATGGGGGGTTGAGGGGACTATAGCCCCATTATATAAAACAATTTGTTAATTAAATCAGTTCCGAAGCCTAATTTGAATTGTTTTAACATTGATTTACATAACCGCACTCGTTATGTTACCCGTTAATCTCCAATCTGTATTTGTAATATTAAATTTCATTGCATTAAAAAAAAAAATGTTTGAGTGACATAACAGATTATATTGTATGCTTTTAAAAACCAGACTGTGGAACCTACTGCTTAAAATTGACTCTTATGTACACTACGAACAGCGATGACAGAAACAGGACAATAACACAACAGATATTAACTGAAAGCGAGAGAGTTAATTATTTAGGCACTATATATGCTTCAGGTATAAAGGTTTATTGAATAATACTTAAGTGCATGTATTCCATAAAAAATTATAACTTTAATAGACCTACGAAAATCATTACAAAATGTAGAAAATTTTTTTATAGCTAAGTCGGATAGAATATTGTTCAATAAAAACTTTATAACGAATACAGAAATGTATCGTTTGTTTGCATCAGGAATTTTCATATTTTTCTAGTCACAAATATGTAAAAACATATTTGTCTTTTCATAATTCTTAAAACTAAATAAAAATCATATATTTAGAGTTAAAGTTATAAATTTATATCTTCGTTTCTAAATACGTTTATACTAATTTAGGTATGTACTTCATTTTTACCTCTTAGCGTTTTTTTCATAATACTATTATTTTGTAATTTATGTTTTATGTCAAAGAAATTTTATTGGATAAATATATATACGGTAAGTGCACCAGTGATTGACAATTTTAGAGCAATCTCTAATGTTTTTAATATTCTAGTGATCACAAAATAATTTTAGAAATCTTCAGTTAGTACATATGGCATGAAAGACATTCAGAACCACAAATATGTTTAAATATATACATTTGATAGCAATTATTATTATTTTTTTTTTATGAATTTTTATTTGACACCCACTCAATGTTCCAGTAATTGACACTGCCAGTTTTTAATTTTGCAGAAATTGGCACTCTATGTTCCAGTGTTTAACACTGCTAGTTATTCATTTTACTAGTTATTAGCACCCTGTGCACCAGTGTTTGGCATATAAATTCTTATATGTAATATATATGATTTTAATATTTTTTATTTATTATTTATATCGGGATAGGAGTCAATTACTGCAGCATGCCAATCACTGGAGCACCTACCCTACATATATATATATATATATATATATATATATGTATATATATATATATATATATATACATATATATATATATATATATATAAGAGCAGAGTCTGTGTGTCTGTCTGTCTGTCTGTCCGCTATAGAAACCTAGGCCGTTTCACCGACCGGGACAAAATTCGGCACGGTTAATGTTTACGACCCTAGAAACACAACGCTGCAAGCGATTTTACAAAATTCGCCCCCCAAGGGGGGGGGAGGTGGGGCAAACGTAATTTCACAAAATCCTTCATATCTCAAACAAAAAAACAGATATCCGTAAAATTTTTTATTTAAAATATAGCTAATACAAATGTCTAAAAATCGGTTTCTGGAATTTTTGAAATTCGGTCCCCAAAGGGGGCGGGGGGGGGGGAGGGAACGTGATTTCACATGCGTAAAACGTAATTTCGCATAATCGTATATATCTCAAAAAAAAAAAAATAGATATACGTGAAATTTTTGCTGTAAAATATAGCTCATGCAACTATCTAAAAACCAATTTCTGGAATTTTAGAAATTCAGCCCCCAGGTGGGGCAGCAAAGGGGGCGGCTATGGAGCAAAAACAAATAGAAATACAGTTAGACCGTTCAAAATTGGTACAGTTAGGTTTTAAAGGCCTGCAAGTCGAATGGGGATATTTTCGATTGTGTAAAGTTATTAGGAGGGGCAAGAAGGGGGGGAGGGGAGGGGGGAGGGGGCCAGGAGAGGGGAGGAGGGGGGCAAAAAAATAAAAATAGTGTCAGATCGTTCAAAATTGGTACATAGAGGTTTTCGATACTTACAAATCGATTGCGGATATTCTTAAATTTGTAAAATTATTAGGAGGGGCAGGTAGGGGGTGGGGCGGTAAGGGGGGCTATGGGGCAAGAACAAATAGAAATACAGTTAGGCCGTTCAAAATTGGTACAGATAGGTTTAAGAGGCCTGTAAGTCGAATGGGGATATTTTCGAAAGTGTAAAGTTATTAGGAGGGGCGAGAAGGGGGGAGGGGGGAGGGGGAGGGCAAAAAAATAAAAATAGTTAGATCGTTCAAAATTGGTATGTAGAGGTTTCCGATACTTACAAATCGATTAAGGATATTTTCGAATTTGTAAATATATTAGGAGGGGCGGTAAGAGGGTGGGGCGTTAAGGCGGGGGGGCTATGGGCAAAAACAAATAGAAATACAGTTAGGCCGTTCAAAATTGGTACAGATAGGTTTTAGAGGCCTGCAAGTCGAATGCGGATATTTTCGAAAGGGTAAAGTTATTAGGAGGGGCGAAAAGGGGGAGGGGAAAGGGGGGCAAAAATTAAATATAGAGTTAGATCGTTCAAAATTGGTTTATAGAGGTTTTCGATACTTACAAATCGATTGCGGATATTTTCGAATTTGTAAAATTATTGGGAGGGGCGAGAAGGGGGGTGGGGCGGTAAGGGGGGGCCATGGGCAAAAACAAATAGAAATACAGTTAGGCAGTTCAAAATTGGTGCAGACAGGTTTTAAAGGCCTGCAAGTCGAATGGGAATATTTTCGAAAGTGTCAAGTTAATAGGAGGGGCGAGAAAGGGGAAGGGGAGAGGGAGGCAAAAAAATAAAAATACAGTTAGATCGTTCAAAATTGGTATATAGAGGTTTTCGATACTTACAAATCGATTGCGGATATTTTCGAATTTGTAAAATTATTAGGAGGGGCAGTAAGGGGGGGAGCTATGGGCAAAAACAAATAGAAATACAGCTAGGCCATTCAAAATTGGTACAGATAGGTTTTAGAGGCTTGGAAATCGAATGGGGATATTTTCGAAAGTGTAAAGTTATTAGAAGGGCCGGGAAGGGGGGCAGAGGGGCAAAAAAATAGAGTTAGATCATTCAAAATTGGTACATCGAGGTTTTCGATACAAATCGATTGCGGATATTTTTGAATTGTTAAAATTATTGGGAGGGGCGGGAAAGGGGGGGGAGCGGAGGGCAAATAAATAAAAATAGAGATAGATCGTTCTAAGTTGGTGCACAGAGGTTTTTGATACTTACAAATCGATTGCGGATATTTTTGAATTTGTAAAATTATTAGGGCGCTCATATATATGCATTCGCGCGTGCGCTTCGCGCAAGGGTCTACTCTGCCGAAGGCAGTGGGGACTCGGTGCGACATTTTTCCCGATCAGAGTTTTTTTTTTTTTTTTTTTTTTTTTTTTTTTTACATTATAAGAATTAATGCAACTTTGAGAATTCATTAATTAAATGATTCATTTAAAAATAGTGACCAGCGAAGGGGGCGTAGCCTGCTAGTGCATATATATAGCTAAAATTTTAAGAAATCATTTATTAAAGATACATTTACATAACTGAAGAAGGAAAATTCTCATTAAACACTTTTTTCTGAAAAACTACAGACTCATTTTATATACGTTCACAACTATTGATATATATATATATATATATATATATATATATACAGTACTTCGATAATTACAATATATTTTCAAAATAAACGGCATGATTATTTATCGAACTATTTCCCGTACATTTATATATATATATATATATTTGTGTGTGTGTGTGTGTGTGTGTAATCAAGTTGTTGCTAAAATAGGAAGCCATAATCACAATTTTAAATCTAAACAATGCATATTCATATGTTTTTAATCATAACAGAGGTCACACAGTAACAAATGAAAAATCATTAACTTGCTCTCTTAAGACAAACTAAAATAATTACAAACACCTATACCTATCAATTTCTAATTTCTCTCTTTGTCTTCATAGAACGAATCCCGTGGAGGGCAACGTTTTAATTAAAATATTTTAAAATTAACTACTCACTGTCTATAAAGGATAATTAATGCTCATAATAGTTTTCATTTTATTATACCAAGCTGTTACCAATATAAGCAAAACATTTACACGTTTTATTTTTTATTTATTTTTACATAAAAGTAATCTATATTTTTCACGTGTGAAAGCTGAAATGAAATTGATACAAAATTTATTTTGCATCTGATAAAACTGGCGTCATTATAGTTTTAACATTATGAAATGTATGCTGTTTAAACCTACTTACCATATATATATGAATAAGTAAATAAAATGTTTACACTATCCTTTTTTACACACAAATAAATATTTGTATTTCCCCCTGAGTAATGAAATTCTGAAATTCCTTTGAATTATGTATCGCTTATTCGCATGAATAGTAACCAACAAGTTACTGCAGAATCTGACACAGACAAACGCAGATCTCATAGTTCAATTAAGTTAATCTGAGTGTAAATGGCCTCCTTCTATAAACTTTGGCGAAAATTATATGTGAGAAACGGGACATTATATAAAAAAATGTCAGTTAATTCCGTTCCAAATTAAGAGGTCGCTTTTCATTTTGAAAGCCTTAAATTATTATTTTCCACCAAGTTTAGCCCCAGTCTCGCTAAGTCAACAAGTTCGTTGCATATGTGGAACTCCATTGGAGCTATCTGAATGCTATCATGTTTCATGTGGCTTTACATGAATTTTTACTCCAACAACACTTCTAAAAAATGAAGTTTTTCTTTTGTGATATCATTGTATCAAAAGAATAAACTTTTTTCCAAGAAAAAAAAAACTATAATGATAGCTAAAGTGCAAATCGATTTATGCGTTTTCACGTAGTGACTTCGCGTCGAACTCGTCCACTTAGCGATCAAATTTGTCAAAAATGGTAATTTAGAGTTGCCAAGTCTGGAAGTTTTAACTTAAATAAGAACAAAATTCTGGAAATTTCCTGAATAATTCACTGGTTTTTGACGCAGAAATATTCGAAAATTCAATAAATCACTAATTTCGCTATTAGACAGTACAACTTTACGCACAGCTTTTGAGCTGATTGATAATTTGAGCTAATTTGTTTGGCTCAAATCACTTTAACCCTGACTGTTGCATGAGTGGGAGTACGAACATTTTTTTTTCTGGCTATTCATAAAATGTTGTTTCTACGAGCAATTATCTCTCCCTTCTTTAGCGAATGACATGAAAGCTTTTAATATGGATCCAATAAAGAGCGATAAACAGGAGCCTTTTGATATATACTGAACACCTAGAAAACCAGTTTTTCGGGCAATCTTTCACTCAACATTTACAACCCTTTGTTGGACTTCAGCCTTTAGAAATTGTAGAAAAAATCGGATAAAATGAAAGTTGCGAAAACGTTGTAGTGCATAATAGCACCATAACGAGACTACAAAATATTTTCAGTTTTTGTTCATTATAGATAACATTTGCATGAATATATCTAAAACGAAAAGTCGTATAAAGATAAAAAAAAAAAAAAAAAAAAAAAAAAAAAGAAGAAGAAGAAGAAGAGGTACACAACAAGATATTATGTAAAATCTACATATGCATTTCCAACGTTCTACTTTCAACCACTTTTAAGTTATGCGACACACACACGCATACAGACATATAGACAACACGGAAATCGTTGATATGTTTAAAGTGGGGAGTGTCTTCAAAACGAGCTTTAGAGGTGTAAAACCAGATAGCATAAGAGTTTCAAATATAAATTTAGAAAATTCTACGACCATTCGTTTTTGAGCTATGTGAAATACAACATTTTTTTCGTAAATCGTTTCCCGATACTTTTTTTTTTTTTTTGTATAAGAAAGTAAAAAAAAAAAAAAAAAAAATCATTAAATGGTTTTAATTCCGATGTTAATAATGTTATATAGTGCCACTTTTGATTTTTAGAAAGCTGGGATATATTGTTAAAAAGCCACATTATTTGTTAGCGGAGTGAACAATGCATAACTTTAAAAAATTCTGATATTAGCTAAAAACTACTTAAAAAAAAAAAAAATCAGAAAATTATCTGATATCTTTTGTTTGAAGAATCTGCCCCTCTTTATATTATTTAATAAATATCAATAATAAAATCCATGAAAATTTAAGTGTGTCTATAATTCTTTATCTGTAATGCAAAACAGGCAAACAGGCACTATTTTCAAACATACGGCCTAAAAGTTAACTAAAATTTCATTAACAGAAAATCCCTCAGAAATTGAAAACGCACAGTCTTCAATAATTAAAACTAAATTTATCTTTAAAATTTCTTTGTAATTTTGCATTAATTCATACTCCTGCACTTGCGCACTGTAACATAGCCATCTCCTTTTCTGAAGGTTTTTATTTATTTATTTGTTTGTTTATTTATTTATTGTACCAAAGTTTAGTTAAATTTTAGACCGTTCATTTCAAAGTAATGACTTTTGTTTGTTTTGCAATACTGGAAAAAGAACTGTAAAAACGCTTAATGTTTTATGAATTTCATTATGAAATTCATTAAATAATATATTGAGGGGCGGATTCTTCAAATGATAATAGATAATTTTCTGACCTCTTTTTATTTATTTATTTATTTTGAGTAAAGATTAGATTTTGGGTAGAGGACGGTTCTAACATATATATACATTTTTAATCTTTTAGCGGATGCTTAGAATTCAGAACGATATCATAACTACACCGAGTTAAAGTCCGCTTACTTCCAAAAAAGTGGAAAAAGATAGCAATTTATAAATGTTATTATAAATCATTCAATGATAAAATAGTGTACGTTAATTAATAATTAGATTTTCAATCAAGTCCTTCACTCATTTGTTTCCTTTTGTGAAAACTAAAACTTCAGAACTTTCAATCGATGATATTTTTCTGAATTTAAAAAATAATTCCTTGGTATTTTTATAAAAATAACTCTGCACGTTAGATTAAGAAAAAAAAATGTTACCACTTCGCTTGCACACCGCAAGTATTGTTTCTTACATATTCTATTCATTTAATTTCATCAAATATTTGATATGTTTAGACTATGATTGCTCTACGTTTTGCTCTACTGTAACATGACAAATTTATTTTAAAATGACATGACTATTGTTTTAAAACCCTGGATGTTATACACAAAAAACTTTCAAAAATTATTGATTCTGTTAAAGAAGCCATTATATCTTTGTAAATATATGTTCTAAACTTATATAAAAGAACACATATAATTAAAATAAGTATTTAATCATATTCTACATCTATTGAAAAGGCGTACTTTTCTCGATAAAGATAATTAAAAAAAAATAATCGTAATCTTATGCTACACTTATAATGCATTTCAATCAATTCATTTTTTAGGATGATCCCGAATATATATGTATTGTAATAGGTATTTTAATAGAATTAAAAAACAATAATAATAAAACTATGGTTAATAACATTTTTAAATTATAAAAATCTGTCGAACAAACATTGAATGCGCGTGGTGAATACTCAGACAAAAACTGAAAGTTTTTTTTTTTTTTTCATAACTAAGTAAAGTTTCCTGTAATCAAAAATTAGTAAAAATAAGTTTTCTTTTTCTAGTTAACTAATACTGAAAAAGACAAATGGCGACGCCACTAAATTCTAGATAAAATGCTTGAAAATAAATGAGAAATTTGTTTTATCTTTTAAGGTATTAGAAAAGTTAATGCCTGAAAGCGAGGCTAAGTGAACGGTTGCTAAACTTAAAATTTATTTATGGAAAGGGATTTATTGAAGCCAACAAATAAATTTTTAAATCGGAAAAGTGAAAGAAAATTAAAGAAGACAGATTACCTGTAAAATAATATAAAACATTCTGATGTACGTTTTTGTTTGAAACCTGTGATTCTTTTTTTTTTTTTTTTTTTTTTTTTTTTCTTGTGTGTGTGTGTGTGTGTTCATACATTTTTTTAACTTATTTTATTAAATATATAGTTTTAAATTGAACTCAGCAGGGTATATACCACTTGAGAAACTGTATTTGACTCGGTTAATTTCTGATTGACTTAGTAAGTATGTGGACAAAAATGTACGTTAAATAAATCTTAAGAATAAAAACATACAAAGTAAACAGTTGGTTCATATATTAACCTACCTTAAACATTTATGTTTTATAGCTTAATGGAAAAAAAAAATTAATAAGCAATATATATATATATATATATACATTGTATATAATACACTTCTGGCTGACTAAAATATTACTATTAAGGTGAAACACTAAAAGTGGAATAACACATAGAACGTTAAGATTAGCTCCAGACTTTATTTATCAAATCGACAAAATGCTATATCACTTTATATACGATTAAGGAACAGAATATCTATCTATATATCGTTCGATCGATCGATCGATCGATCGTCTAGTACAAAAATATAAGGCCATAACTTATTTTGCTATCTAGACAACAAAAGAAATTAAAAGCAAAACCAAGTATGTCAGTACATCAAGTTTTGTTGATTTAGATGTAAAACTTGGAGCATTATCTTGCTGAAACTTCCATTATTCATCTCCTAAAAGTGATTCGAATGGTAACAGATTTGGAAAGAGCGTCCGTCGGTAACTGTCTGAGTTCATTTTTCCCTCAACTTTTTGCAGATCGCATTTTCTTGCATATGATACACACCACACCACAACGGAACCATCCTCCGACTACTTACTGTAGAACCTTCGAAGATTTTTCTTCACATTATGTCCTGGAACTCTACATGGAGAAATATATTATCTTAGGACGAGACAAAATTTAATTTAGATGGTCCAGAGAGCAATAACTGCTACTGCCATGACTAAGGTCAGATTCCATCTTTATCAGTCAGATTTCCTCTTTCTTTCTTACCATGTTATCCTACGGGACTCTTATTGCTTCGTTTTACAAAGATAGTCAAAAATGAAGTTTTTCCGTTTCTGTTTTGTGAATTTTAATTTTTGAATATGTCGCTTTTTAGATTAGTGATCAATTTTTGAAATAATAATAATAATAATAATAATAATTTAATTATTTTATTTTATTAAGAAAATCTAGAACTTTAAATTTGGATCTCTAAACGAAATATTTATTTATTTATTTATTTCAAAAAATTGCTCACTAAGCTAAAAACTGACGTGTTCAAAGAGAAATATTCCAAAAACAGAATCGAGAAACTTCATTTTTCAATGAGATATTCTTATAAAACGCAGTAACGAAAATTCCATTGCATAACATGGGAAAGAAAATGGGGGGAATCTCACTGATGTATAGTCTCATGATTGCAAAATCATCTTGAGTTCTACAGTAAGCTGATGGGAAGTAGTTCCGTTATCACGTGCAGCCTTATCTCATATGCAGGAAAATGCGTTTTCTGAAGAGTTGAGGAGAAAATGAACTAGTACTGGTACCAACGGATGCTATTTCGAAGTCTAATATCCTTTGGGCAACTTTTAGGAGGAACAAAATGGAATTACCAACTAGATAATACTCCCAATCATGTATCTAAATCAACCATACCTGCCAACCTACTAATTAATATCTGGAAAATTGGCAGTATCCGCCCTTTTAGTTTCACACCAGTCTTTTCTTAGAATATTTTTCTTATTATTATCCATAACTACATTTGAAGAAAATTTCTCTAAATGTAAAGTGGTGTGGAAAAAGGGGTGGGCTCGACAAATCTTCCGGATATTAATTAGAAGGTTGGCAGATATGAAATCAACAAAAGAGTGGCTTACAAGCAAAAAGACTGATTATATACACCTTGACCAAATGAAAGTTCTGACCTAAATGCCATAGAAATCTTACCTGGTTATTTATCTCGCCAAGTATATGAAAGTAACATGCAATATCATTCAACATATGAAATAGAAGGATACATTATGGAAAAATTGGACAATAATACCAAATCATTCCTTTAAAAATTAATGAAATTGACACCGAATTGTGTGTTTCAAATTATTCAGTGATATGTTGGGGCAATATCTTACTGAATTTGAGAACTGTATTTTTTTAATGGTGGTCTTATAATTTTGTAACAGTTATTTTGACACTTTTTTGTTTATTGGTGTTTTATTATTTCTGAATAATTCCACTAACGTTAATTGCTTCATTTTACTAAAAAATTCAAGTACTGACATAGAATGCTTCTGATTTTCATTGAAATATTTCTTTTATTACAGAAAATGGAAAAATATGATGTACAGTCGGTAATAAATGTGTCCGAACACTAGCAAAAATTCTTACATAAAAAAGTACGTTTAATACAGTTTTGCTAACTAAATCCTTGTCGAATCCTGTTCTTAGACTGACTAAGAACAGGATTCGACAAGGATTTATTTAACAGAACAGTATTAACTCTACTTTTTTATATAGGAATTTTTGCTAATGTTCGGACATTTTTGTTACCGACTGTAATCTTATACTTTTCTAATAGGCTGTATATATATTGTTGTGTACTCGATGGTTCGTGAATTGTCTGTGAATGAAAGGTAAATTTTGCATCGACTTAAAAGTTCATTTATAGAAAATTCCAGAAGATTACAGGTCTGTAAACCGATTAAGAACTTCAATTTAACCAGAAAACACAGCGTAAATAACAGCTCACAATGTCAAATTCATAGCATGAGCTGTAGTATAGCTTTAACACACAGCAATAGCTGCAATCAAATAGGCTGAAATAGGAGCTCTTTACACAGCCATGCCTCGGCGAAAACTGACTGATTTGGCTGCGATGTCAATCCTTATAAACTCTCGTAGAAAATGAGAATGTTCCAGTAACTTCTCAACCAATCGAGTTAGAACTTAGATATTCGAGATACTGATAATGAAGTTTTTTTTTTTTTTTTTTTTTTTTTTTTTTTCGCCAAAGAGAGAAATAATTCCCAAATTTGGCGCCAAGTTCATTACCTGACTTGGTGAAGATTTTAAACGGGTTTTTAAAGAAAAATGAGCTATTTAAAGCGAAAACAAGCTGAAGCGAGTGCCAGAGTGCGCATTAGCATTTCATGATGGGGATAAATGTGAAAATAGCCTCCCAGATAGGTATGTCGCTAGTCGTCTCTTTGAATTTAAGTACTGGACTTATGTCAGGATCTTTCATCTGGGTTTGTCTAACTTTCTTATCACTCCACATGCCCGCTTTCTGTGGCGTTGAAACTATAGCTTGGAAGGCAACTAGATTTCCCGCTGGAATTTCTCTTCTGCTCTCGAGCAGTACTTGTAGCTTTCCGTGAAGGCTTCTGGTACAAAGCAATCTGCATTTCCATATAGCGTTCCTTTAATATGACGTATTTTGAAGTCATGGAAATGTTCTCTGGCTTCTTTCCTAGTGGCTCAGTAGTTTAGATCCGGTTTAAACAGACATTTACTCCACTACGCAACAACACATTCTTGGCCATTAACTTCCTCCGAAAAAACCAAACCAAAACTTTCATGGCTTTCATCATTGTCCAAAATGAATTGTTTGCCAGGCTATGGATACGTCAGAATAGGCGAAGATGCTAGGTCCTCTTTAAGTCTCTTAAATGCTTTTCACATTCTTCTGTCCAAAGGAATTTCTATTTAGCTTCCATCAGCTTCTGGAGAGACCTGGCAATACTTTAAAAACTCTTCACGATCTTTCTGTAGTATGTACATAAGAAAAAGAAGCTTCGTTTTCACAGACATTTTCTCGTGATCGGTTCTTACACCACCCGTGGAAATTACTATAAGACCGAGATAACTCACTTCACGACGGAATAAGTTGCACTTGCTAGAATTCAATTTAAAATTAATCATTCTGAGTTTTTCCAGGCCTTTACAGATATTTCTTAAATGTTCTTTAAAAAGACGCCCCACAATGGTAATGTTGTCAAAGTACATAAGACAAGCTTCATAAAAAAGTCCTTATAACACTGTATCCATCAGGCATTCGAATGTTGCAAGTGCATCACATAATCCAAATGACTCAGCTTTAAATTTACACCATCATTGTCGCATAGTGAACGCAGTCTTCTCACAGTCGTCGTGACTCTACTAGCCAATCCCGCTCTTCAGATCCAATGTCGAGAACCTCTGATTGCCAGAAAGCGTGTCTAAATTGTCATAATTTCTAGGAAGATGGTAACTATCCTCCTTCGTGATGTCATTCAAACGACGATAATCCACGCAATATCTCACTGAACCATTCTTCGTTCGCACAAAAACTATGGGAGAGGCCCAAGAACTCATTGATGGTTCGATGATGTCAGTACGCTGAATCTCATCTAGAAGCTCAACCACCTCGTCCTGCACAGCAAATGGAAGTTTCCTTGAATGTTGCTTGGTTGGAAGATGATTTCCTGTGCCAGTTCTGTGCTGGGTGATGTTCGTCTTTTCGACGTCTTCAGGTGTACAGGAAAAGAGGTCGGTATCTGACACTATAATTAAAGAACTAATTTTTTTCGCTTAAGAAGAACACCAATATATTTAATTAAATACTCATTCGAAAACTGGTGGAATCTGCTAATTTTTGTAAGCTTCATCAAATAAATATAGCGTGCTGTTTAAGCGGTTCATGTAGCACTTACTGTTAACTTGGTAGTAATAAATTTTGGAAAACATTAGTATATCAGAGAAAATTCCTAGGCAGATACTAATGTAATTCAATTCAATTCATCCTTTTATTAACAGAAAAATCATGAAAACCTACGTTGAGGAAGGTCGATTTCAGTAACCTAACAGAAATAAAAGGCTAACTTGCTCCTTAAGTTTTACACCAATATGGGTATTTGTAAGGTCATCCGAAACCTAATAAAATAGAGAAGTTGCTGGTGAATTTTATCTATTATAGATGTAAAGTATTTGATGATTTTTCGATTAAAGCATTTGGTGAGAATTCGATTTTTATCTTCGACAATGTTTTTCCCCTCGCAAATTACTGTTAATTAAAAAAATTGTAATGTAAATGATATCATCTGAAAGTTTTGTTTCTATGCTTTTTCTAAACATGTGCTTATTTTTCATGTACGATATAACATAAACTTAAAAATTTGAAATATTATAAACCTTTAATTTTCACTCTATATTTTCTTTTGAAAGTTCCTTAACTATTTTCTTTTCAGAAATGGCTATTAGACGTATAGCTTATGATAAATACGTAAAAAGAAAAAGTTACATTTTTTTTTTTTTTTTTTTTTTTTTTGAGAAATCTCTGGTTTGAAACATCTATATGTTCATCTGATCAATTTTAAATAGTAATTAAATTAATAAAAAAATAACTTTAAATTTTTTTAACATTGTGTTCACAATTTCTAGTGTTGTGTCAGTTGTTTCAGATCAAAATAATTGTGCGGCCTTCATCAGGTAAAAAGACTAGGCAAGAGTTCATCATTAAAGCGGCTGCTACGTTTACTGAGAATTCAAAGTAACTATTGAATTTAACTCCTGTAGTATAGCCTTTATTAAATTTTGGAGTAGTGCTGCTATCTACAAATCAGAGAAGAGCCACAAGTTTAAAAATTCGATTCAAAAAGTGGACAAATATTTAAAGATTGTTGCACAAATAATAATAATAATAATAATAATAAATATTTGGCTTCAGTACGGTACCAATGAACGTTAACAGGTTAGGGGATAAAACAGAAAATTTATATATATATATATATTTAATTATCATAATTTAAAAACAGTTCGAGATAGGACGAGGTTCATGAGTATTTTATGCTCCTCATTAGGTCATTTGGCATATTTTGTGAAGTTTACACTTTATACTCTTGTCATCGCCCTCCAGCATTAATATATGTAACTGAATCGTACACAGTCCTATCCAGTCTGGATTTTTTGAGATTTTTATCATGAATCGTTATTTGGGCTTCAGCTAATATATATATATATATAATATATATATATATATATATATATATATATACACAATATTATACATATATATTTGTCTACTTTGCAGTTTTAAATGAACAGGTTTCTTTGTTAAATTAAAAATTCCATATCCAAGGAAAAAAATGTGTTATCTTTATCTCATATGCTCTCGCTTTTCTTCTCTTTGTTAACTGATACTAAAGAAGACAAATGACGATGTCACTAAATTCTAGATAAAGTACTTGAAAATAGATGAGAAATTCGTTTTATTTTTTGAGGTACTAGAAAAGTTAATGCCTAAAGACGGAGCAATGTAAACGTTTACTAAACATAAAATTTATTTATCGTAGGAAGCTTACTGCAACCGACAAATAAATGGTTTTTGGAAAGAAAGAAATAGAAAAAAAAAAAAAAAAAAAAAAGATTCGTTGAAACATGACTTCAATGTTTTTGAAAGAAATTTAATTGCATTTTTCTTATTAAGACTCGATTTATTCTTTAATGTTTTCGTGCTAAAAAACGATGACATGATATCTTACTATACAAATCTAGTTGTAATTTTAGCTTGACATTACATATACTAGCTAATAAAAAAAAAGTCAGCATACTTATTTGTTAAACAATTAATTTTGGTTATTCAATAATAAAACTTGATTGTTGGATTTTGGAAATTTATAAAGTTAGATAAGAAAATGAGAAATGAAAAAATGGCCGAACGTGATCGATTTAGGAATAGTGGATTACCTGTGCGTATATAGTGCCGCGAATCATTAACCCTTCCTGAAATCAAATATTTCATATTGCAATCAATAATAATAATTTAAATTAAATAAATAAATTAATAATAGAAGAATTAAGTTCTTACAAAAGAAAAGATAAACTCACCCCATCTTCATATGTGACACCTGTAAAGCAAAATTTTATAAAATCCAAAGGGAACATTTTTTAAAACAATAAAAACACATTCTTTTCTAGAACACAAATTCTTATTTATTGTAAGCTTTTCTTATATCAAATACTTATTGTGCCGGCACTTATTCTACAAACAATCGGACTATAATACTTAGAGGAAAACAGCCTCTCAACATGTTTTGATATCTTAGAAGGTATGTCTTCGATCCGGTGACATCAAATTTTTGAAATAATAATTTTCATATATTACACTCATATTACGTTATCGATCTTTTAGTTTGTAAAATGATGTAACCGTTCCTTTCATTATGAATATCGCCATAATTCGTGCGCATTTTATTTATTTATTGTATGAGCATGTTTCATAATTCATAAAATTCTATGCAGATTTCTTGCAGTAATTCATTTCACATTAAAAATTCATCACTGTATGCATCATAGGATCACGGCGTGGAAGTGCGGGTTCACATTCGTTGAGTAAATTAATGCGATGATCTTAACGTATGCCACTGTAGAGAAAATAACAGTTAACTAATAAGAAATCGTGGTGAGCCATTATATGTACGTTCAAGATTGTATTATTAACCACAAAAAGAAGCACTTCACTGATAGTTTCATATCTTGGGAAAGGCCAGTATCTAATCATCTTTATCAAGCCTCGATATAGGCCTAGTAGCGGGCCAGTACACTGTTGAGTAGTGAAGATATATCGGATCCTAATAGCATCCTTCACGAATTCGCATACCATGGAGACATCTTGAGGTGTTTATTTCATAAAGTATTAAACCTTTACACATCGAATGTTATTTGAAGTAGTTTTAAAATAAGCCTGTCCGCGACATTGGATAAATGCCGCGGACCGGCGTAAAAGGACATGTGTTTCCGCTGGCAGCTTACATCCAAGAGAGAGAGAGTGAGGAGAGATGCCTTCCAATCTCCCGCGCCGCGAGACTATGCACATTCAAATTGCTGCGCGCGATAAATAGTCCGAAAATGAATTATTTTTATCCGGATCGTCTGCTGAATAATAAATAATAAAATGGAAATAAATAAATTTAATTTTATGAACGGAATATTTTATATTGGGTTAATTTTTGGATTCAATATTAATATTAAAAAATACACATTTTCCTAGAGAGATGCCACTTTTACATCGGCGCCGTGATATATTCGCTGCGGACCTGACATATTCGCTGCGAACCGAATGGAACATTCCAGAAGAAAAATTTGAAAATCGTCAATGAAAATGACGTCACTGATTTTAATTAGTGAAAAATGAACGTTAGGAAAATTAATACAATTATTTTTAAATTATTTGCAGACGATGTAAAAAGATTTTGAACTGAATTACATAATAGATAAAATTGAATTTCTTTATTGGCTAAGGCGTTTGTTTACAATCAGGAAACATCGGTAGTTTTGTTTACAAACAAAACGCTTCACTGGAAATTCTTAAATTTTTTTGTTTATTGAAAATTACGAATTTTAAGAAATTTTAAATGGAGAAAATAAATAAAATAAAAGTAACTAAAATATTTTCCGGAGGATTTGATAAAAATTAACCGAATTCAAAAGTGTTAGAATTTTTGATTCTAACATTATTTATTTTGGTTAATTAAAGGAGTAGAGGTGAAAAATAAGTTAAAACAGTCTTAAAAAAAATCTGTTTTACAAAAAGACTTTTGTGTGTATGTGTTTAAAATAAAATCGGACATACGTCATATTATTTACAAAATAAAGCATATTAAAAAAAAAAAAAAAAAAAAAAAAAACTAAACAAAAGTTTCTAAAATAGCATGTTTGTATAAACAGCAAGTTCATACTTATAAAAGTTGAGCTGTTTTACAGGAAATAGATGCACAACTGATGTTTAGGCAGCGCAGAGTAGCTTCGAACCACTGCAATAACTTAAGTTATACTTTTCCAATGAATAAGAAACTACAAACTTCATACAAATACATATAATATGGATTAAAAAAAAAAAAAAAAAAAAAAAAAAGAAGCTTTTTTTGCCAAATATTGAAAAATATATCACTGAAGAAAGAAATGATTAAAAAATATAATCTTATATAAGATTGATAAAATTAAGTAGATTAATTAATGCATGTATTTATTACCATGCATATCCGCTCAATTATTTAAGTGATCATCAATTACTTTCCCTACACATATATATTTAAAAAAGTATGATTTGATATAAATATAGCATCAATATTCTGCTATATATTTTGATAATTCGTTGCTATATGTTGTTTAAAAACTTATAAACTTAAACATATACACTTTTTCTTTTTTTTTTTCAAATAAGACAGAAATTTTCCACAATAATCATTCATGCTAATTTTTTTACATGTAAATATTCGCGTATCTGTCAATCATGGCGATATTTTTTATAGTTATTTTGATATTTATTAATTATTGATTTTCATTAATAAAAATATGCAATAAAGTATAACAACAACTCCTTACAAAATCAATTTTTTAACTGTTTATTACGATTAGTAATTGTGTTTACAAAAATTAAATTTGGCACATCTATAAACAAAATATTTTGATTCAAATCAAAAATTAAATAAATTAATGAGCAGTTTTCTTATGCGAACTATCCAAAGAATCGTCATTGACGAAATTGTTCTGTTTGTTTGCCGAGAAACGCTTTGCTTTAATATAAGTAGAAATGACTCCAACAATTTGGCAATTTAACTTCCTCCTATGCACATCTATCTCTGTTTAGACAAACCCAGAACAAACTCTGCCTCCCCATTATAATTTCTTTCAGTTATATGCGTTTTCTCTAACAACGGACCTTAATCCTTGGAAGAAGGATAGCCTGGGGATGTCCTGAGGAAAATACGTGCTGTTAGGGTATTATTCAAAATGCATCCCGGTGCATAGTCTGTGCGCCCCAGATTCTGTGTAACTTTGGACGTGTGCACGTGCCGGTCGAATATATGTATCCAAGTAGATTATCAGTGAGCCAAGCAAATTAATTTCTTTCGAGAATTAACGAATTCGAGGTTTATAAAATTTCATGACAATGTGATGCTTGTAGAAGTGGGCATTCGCCATATAGTAATCTCTGGTAATTGTCCACCCCTGTAGATGGCAACAAACCCTTCGCTAGGCAGGTAGCGGCCGCCTACTCATATAGTACATCGTCTCCTCAGAACATCTTAGAGGTGCCCTGTGGATCACAAAAGCATCCTTGTGACAACCTCAGGATTTTCTACGGAGATCTGTCATGTAAGGACAGTGACATCTATGTCCAATAAAATATGTCCCACAGAAAAGTTGCCAATACTTTTAACGCAAATTTATAGCAATAGTGTTTTGGGGCTATTAAAATAATGATAAGTAAATTAAATTATTTTGGAATATGGCATTGTCCTTGAACTTAATATCATTTGATAAGTTATTTTATGCCAACTATTGTAAATCGATTTACTGCTTTTTAAAAATTTATACACGCTGCACATTTGTCCGCCTCTATTGTTGTACGCAAATATTTGTATGCAATGTATGCACTATAAATGTTGCAATAGTTTTAACAGGAATTATTATCTGTGTTTTCGTATAAATAATTTCGTTTTTATTTTACAGATAATGCTTATATGTTTCTGCATTCAATAAATTAAAGAGATCCAGTAATTATCCAATATAAAAATTAAAATTGGTTTTCACCAAAAGCAGGCAGGAAAATATTCTTCTCATTATTATTTACTTTTTTTTTTTTTTGAGGGGGGGGGGGCATTTCTTTCGGAATTATTTTTCATTGATGACGAGAATAAACTAAGTACTATGTTTAAAGTGAATGTTTTCTTTTCTTTTCTTTTTCTTTTTCTTCTTTTTCTCTCTCTCTCTTTTTTTTTTTTTTTTTTTTTTTAACCTAAGAATAATATGCGTATTTTCAATAAATGAATTTTAAAAGGAAAGCTTTAATTTTAAAACGATTCTTAAATTTAAAGACGATGACATATTTTGTTAATTTAGTTAAGGTTAAATTCTCGGAAACTCTCAAGCATTTCTCCGAAATATTTAAAATGTAAAAATTAATAAACGCATTAGTTTATCTTACAAATATATTAATTCGAAAAAGTTTTGATGTTAATTTAAATTGATTAGCGTATGCCGGTCCTCTTAACTAACCAATAACCAACGTTTGCTTTTGTTCCTTTAAGCCAATTTAAAACTAAGAAAAAAAAAAAAAAAAAAAAAAAAAAACTCGTAGAAAATTGCCGCGCTATGAGTTTCTTGATAAAATGCATAGAAATAAATGAGATTTTCGCTTTGCAGGCACAAGCGTCAGAGAAGTTAATACCCGGAGGTGGAGAAAAATAAACAGACGTTGAAAATGAAATTTATTTACTTCTATGAGGTGAGAAAATTCCTTTTTTTCGTGTAAGTGGTGCGTAAATGTATTTTAAGAACAGGTCGTGTTCACCGTGTGGTGTTTTGTTGTTTCTGAATGCGGGTTAATACTTTTGTTTGAAATTTAATAAGGGATTTTCTTTTAAATATTGTTGGTTTAGATAAAAGAAAAAATAACGCGTGATATTTTACAAGTTGACCTTTTTTAGTTCCTTAGAATTCATAGCGAATATGACTTTTAAGAACGTCCACCACTCTTTATCTTTAAACAAAAAATCTGGAAATAAACTTTTTTTTTTTTTTTAAATAAAATTAAACATAATTTATACGTCTCATTAATATATTAAAACCAATGTAACATAAAAAAAAAAATACAAAAAAAAAATACAAAAATTTAAAACTTTAAAAATACATTTTAATTAAAAACATTAAAACACAAGACAGACGTTTCGGCTAGAACACTAGCCCTCCTCAGTGTCAAACATACAGGCACAAACAACATTTACAAAAATTCATAATACATCATAGCAAGATTAAATATTCAGGAGGAATAGCTTTAGCCTCGTTCAAGGCAGAACGTTGCATTTTGGTAAAAGCTCTAGAAAAATACGGGATTCATATATATTTACATTAGAAGCTAATATTTTAAAGTTTTGAAAATCCGGTATATGATCACTATTGAGAGAATGGATTACGAGTTTTGATCTTAAATCTCCTGTTTTATATGAGCGTTTACGTTCCTTTAATCTAATTTCACCTGTTCTGCCAGTTTCACCGATATATGTAGAATCACAATTTTTACAAGGAATACTATAGATTACACCTAGACGTTTAAGAGGGGGGACAGCGGGTTTAAAGTTTGAGAGAAAGTTACTAATACGGAGTTAAGGTTTAAAGCTAGTAAAGATATTAACTGTTCTAAGTAATTTAGAGATATTTTCAGAAATACCTTTATAATAAGGGATAGTCGTACGATGAGTGGAATTTTTATCTTTAGGATAAACTGATTTATATTAATACCCTCGTTTTATTAAAAGAATTTATAAAGAAGAGTTCTATTTTTCATATAAATCAGTTTATCCTAAAGTTAAACATTCTACTTATCGTATTATATTAAAATATTAATTAAATTTAAGTATTTACATAAAAATTTGATTCTTTGTTTTAAATACTACAACTATTGGTAAAAAAAAAAATAATTCACTTTGATAAAACAGTTACTTATTCAAGGAATAAGATTGACAAAAGATATAAAAAAAATCACAAAACTTTATGAAAAAGGTAACCAATAAAACAAAATACAGAAACTCAGATGGGTAAAGATTTATATCACATAAAGAACTTATTTGATTGCGTTATCTATCTTTAATATATAAAAACGAACAAATTATTGTTTTCATTAAAATGAATAGATAAAATCTTAATTTAATTAGATGATGTAGCAGAAGTTCATATTAGAAAGCACAAACTTCCCCTTACAAAACACAGATTTCGTTGCTTGCCCATTATCACAAACCGATAAATCACAATCTACGAAAAAGCTGAAAAATCTCATCTCTAATTATTATTATTTTTTTTTCAATGAGGTATTAATTAATATTTGAGTATTGTTTATTTTTATAGTTGTAATTTTTATTTAGAAATACGTATAATGTGACAGCAAAATATATGTTAATAAAAACCTGATACGAGAAAATCCTAGGTTTTTCATCAATAATGTCTACTATACACATTTTTGCACGTTTACACATTTATATAAAAATACTTCACACATGCATTTCTGGTATAAAACTGTATAAAGTCAAAATGTTCTGAGAATATACAGTTTCGTGAAAATATTTCCATTTAAAACGTGAAACCCCCACACGACTTCCATTACCCACTATTACACGTACTATTATATACATTTTTTTTAGAGATATTGAGATCAGAAGACATAAAATTTACCTAACAAAGTAGAAAACTAAATTTTTTTTCCGGCAAGAGAAACTTGATATACGTGTGTAGACATATAGAACAAAGTTTACACAGCGAGTTAAAAAATAAGAAAATAAATTGGTGTAGATTTTT
This sequence comes from Salticus scenicus, assembly GCA_963930645.1. NCBI lineage: Eukaryota > Metazoa > Arthropoda > Arachnida > Araneae > Salticidae > Salticus > Salticus scenicus. Next base: position 168,104,480 of record OZ005650.1, on the reverse strand, counting down.
TTTTTTTTTTTTTTTTTGAAATACCAATTTCCGACATCTAAAACTGAACTACCTAAGCAGGATGACTGTTGATTTTCCTGTAATAACCCTGTAATATATGATAAAGGATATCTAAAATGGATTTACATAACAATTTTCACGAAAATCGTTAGAGCCGTTTTTGAGATACCAACTTTTAAAACTTGACATACTTAGTTATTGACCAGAAATCAATAATTACATACAAAAGGATATTTAAAAGATAGTTAATATGTCGAGTTTGAAAAAAATCCGTACAGCTGTTTTTAAAGGAACGCAACTGCGAAACATGAAATTGAGCTATTTATATAGCACGCCTATCAATTTTCCTGAATTAACTCTATATCATTCGAAAGGACATCTAATAGAGTGTTTATATAAGTAGAAACTTTGAAGAAGATCGCTAGAGATGTTTTTGAGATACAAACTTACAGTCCCACTTCCGGTTTTTCAATATTCACCAAAATTTAGAAAATTCATTTGTACACCAGACCTGTCACATTTCTGAATTTTCGTAGTTCTATTTTTATTAGTTTGGGAGATATGATAGTCAGAAGGTTCCCCACATACATACACACACACTGACTAATTGCCAAAAACTACTTTTTTGGACTCAGAAGACCTTAGAACGTGTAAATCAGGTGAAAACACGATATCGAATTTTCGTACGGAATATAATACTTCCATTACCTAATGGAAGCAAAAATAAATTAAGTGGCATAATTAATTAAAAATAAATTTTCACACAACCGTTACACTAATCGGTAATACATTTATATGTACTGCAATATATCCCATAAAATAATTTATTACACCATAAATAATAATAAATAAAATTTAGATAAAATAACAATGAAAATTTATTATTATTAGCAGGTTTATTGCAAGCAAATTGCTTTAAATTAATAAGAATAAGAATAATTTTGGATAATTCAGTTTAAAATCCAACAAGTAATGTTCTAATTGTAAAGTAAAGCCAACAACTTGTGAATATATAAATATATACAAGTTGTTTCAAATTGTTCAATTAGATGAGTATCAGTTAAACTGTTTACATTAGCATTATATTTGCAGTTTAATAATTACTTATCAAGCTATATTACATTTTATAAAGGGAGATAAAATTTTAAAAGAGAATGAGAGGAAATACACTTTTATTGTATTCCGGCATGCAAGAAGCTGCGATTAGTAAAACGATGTCGTTTGCAAAAGTACTTTTATTATTATTATTATTATTATTATTATTATATTTAAAAGTGTAATTTGAATTAATAATATGAAACAAAGATAAAAAATAAAGTATTATGACAAACTGTTTATTTATCTCTTTATTTATTTATTTATTTATTCTTTTTTCGGTCCACACGTTTTCTTCGAAACAGGTAGCGCTATATACTAGGTAACATATTGATATTAACTAAGTGTACCAAGTCAGGAAGAAGCAATGGCGGTATTCATGCGACTGCAGTGTTACGCGTCTAAATACAATTCTTTGAAAAATGAGTTTTATAAAATTTGTTATAAGTAAAGCACTTTCCCATTTAGAAACACAGTCGTTATTATACAGAAATATGAGTTGGTTTATTTAATAAAGTATGTTTCTAAATGTATATTACACATGCTAATTTTGTTATGTTTTTCGGCGTCATCCAGTAATAAGACCTAAAATGGATGGCCATATTGCCGGTTAAAATGATCCATTATGTGAATAGTTTTGGGTCTATTATGTGGTTCGTTAAGAATCATTATTTGAATCGGATGTGGTGGAAATAGTCATTATTTAATTTATTTCTGACTTTATTGTGGGTCTATTATTATATCTATTATTTTTGAATGATAATTTTTAAATATTCTATTTTCTTGTTTTTCTTTCTTTCTTTCTTTCTTTCTTTTTTTTTTTTTTTTTTTTTTTTTTTAAAGCTATTTAAGCCACTTTTTTTTTTTCCCCGTAAAACAACTTATGTATACTATTTGATTGTAAAATTTATTTTATTTCATTATGTATTGTCCTAATTATTTTTATATCATTCATTTTGCAGGTAAAAAGCAATTTACAATTATTTTTAAACGAAGCATCATTTTTCCCTGTGGTGAGGGTAAAATGATCCTTTGGACCCTTTTAGAAAAATCTATTTTTTTAATTACTCAGTTTAAGTTTAAAATATTATTAAAGCATGTTTAAACTGCAAAATATAGTGTAAAACACATTAAGTAAAGGGTCAAATTTTATTTAAACAGTTATATCGTTTCACACAAGTTTACTCCTTAAGAGGATCATTTTAGGCCAACTTTCCCCGTATGATTTGAATTTTTTTGAATACAGACCTACCATACAAAGTTTATCTATTTATTTATTTTTAATATACGAACTCTGATAAAATAGGGAATTTGAATGTTTTTTTTTTTTTTTTTTTTTTTTGTAAATGGAAATATTATTATAATACTAGCAGGCTTTGCCCGCTTCGCTGGTCATTATATTGAAATGAATCCCCAAAACAGCATATCATTAATAATAACAAAATATCATAAAAAAAATAAATAAAATAAAAAAAAAAATCATTGAAATCTGTCAAAATCTAATTTTAAGTTGCCCAATGCCTTCGGCAGTCCCTTACCTGCTTCTTACTCCCCCTCCCTCGCGGTTACAGTTGAAAGTTTTACAAAATCTCATCAAAGTGTATATTTCGCACACTTAATTAACACCCACACACCAAAATTCGCCATTCTTAGATAATTTGGACGGATTTAAGCTTCAAAATGTGTTTTTTGCCCCGCCCGCCCCAAGAGGAAGGGGGGGGGGTAAATTTCCAAAATTACTTTATATTGCATGTTGCATACACATACCTAACCGACACATCAAAAAATTGAGATCATGGAATTATTTAAAGCTGAGTTATGCTTTAAAACTTTTTTTTTTTAATCTCTCCCCCCCCGTTCTTAAAGGAGGAAATTTCGCAAAATCTCTTCATACTATGAGTTAGATACATATAATCGTCCCTTACATAAAAAATGTCCAACCTTAGATAATTTAGTGCAGCGTTACGCATGAATACATGTTTTTGCCCCCCATTCTCCAAAGGGCGGTAGGGTGGAATTTCATAAAATCCCTTTGTAGTGTGTGTTCAGTTCGATTTCCCCGTGTGTTGAGTACCCTTCTTCCAAAACCTTTTCCCTCCCCCCCCCCTAAAAATCCAAAATCGCAGAAAGTAATTTTTTTGTACTCAAGTCTGGTCTTTCCATCTGCAATTTCTTCACCGTTAAGTAATTTGGAGCCGAGATAAGCCTTCTGCCCCCCAAGGGAGACAGGGGGGGGGGTATTTTGCACAATTCCGTCTTAGTTGGGGGTCAGGCTCCGAAAACCAACCTGGTCAGTAAAATTTGTGACCATCTTTCCCACAGAATCGTCATGGCAGTGTTGAGTCAGTGAATCATTGAGTTTACTCTTTTATATGTACAGATTTGTTTATATTTTTTATGGACTACTTGGCTTAAGGTTGCTGTCACAAAAATAGAGTCCTTGGCGAAAAATGTCCTATCTACTTCAGTATTAAAATTAAAAATATACCCAGGATTATCAACTAATAAAGCTCTTTAATAGAGATATGAATTAGCTTTCATTTTCTTATTATTTAATTTTGATAATGACGTTATGTTGTCATGTGCCTAAGCAAATTTAATATTTATTATTATTTTTATTATTATTCGCGTGAAATATTCTTTGGCAACAATTAAAAATTAAAATAAATTATTTTAAAGTTTTATTATAGAAGAAATATTTATATTATATACAGGGATGGAACACGGGCGCAGAATTCATACCGGAATCTCTTTAAGGAATTTCTCTACTTGATATCGTTGATTTAAGAAGTAGAAAGTTTTCGTACATTGATAGTTGTATGAATTCTGCGCCCGTGTTCCATCCTTGTATATAGAAGATTAATTAAAAATTTACATTTTTTTCCGGTATAAATAGAAGCCTATGTCTTATTCCAGACTATTATCTATCTCTGTACAAAATTTCATCCAGATCCGTTTAGCCGTTGTGGCGTGATTGAGTAACAAACATCCATCCAAACTTTCGCATTTATAATATTAGTATAGATTAGTTATCATGTGCATGAGTTAGATTGAGTTATTTTGCTGTCAAATTGACAAAATTTTAATTTTAAATTTCAAAATTCTGTCGTTCTTGGCGCTTATTGTGTTTAGTGATCAAAAACGTAATACGAAAATATGCATGCCAGATGTGTACGAAATATTGTTTCATATTATTCATTACTCTCTTAATATAAGTTGTTAAAATAACCATGATTTTTGAAAGGAATTAAATTTTGCTCGCCAAATAATTCGTCGATATTTTTTTTTTCTGCTAAGTATGACCGATATCAAATCTATTCCGCTGCAACATATTAGTATCTTATATCAGATACTTTATTTAGACATTTGAAAACAAATTTTACTTCAAACTATGCTAGAATATTTATCATTTTCCTTTTAATTAGTATATTAGTTGGATATTTATTGTGTAAATATCATCTTTGAAATGAAATGTTTGTGTTTTCAATCGAATATGGAAATTTGCCATTTTTTTTTTCCTACAGTTTTGAAATTAAAAATTCAAATTTTGTCAATTTTACAACAAAAATAACTTAATCTAACGCATGGACATAATAATTAATACATACCTATACCTAAATATGGGGATTAAAATCGGGAAATAATTTTCCTCGATTTTTAATAATTTTTTACAAAAAAATCCAATGGACGTTTAACATAGGAAATATTTTTCTTGCATCCATGAACGGCCAGTGACGTCATCACTTCGCTTGCGTATTAGCACTTTATCAATGTGTAAAAGAAATTTTTTATTAAAAATGACGTCAGTTTTTGTGAGATGCATAATTTTTTTTTATAATTTTTTATCGTTCACGTTTAGATAAATGTATTTATTTTCCTGTTGAAAAAAATAAATAAATTCGTTTTTTTTTTTTTTTTTTTTTTTTTTTTTTTTGGCAACAATTAAATTATGGATAAATTTAAATGGCTAATTTTTTGCTTTTATTAGCTTACAAAATTGCTATTTTATGCATAAAAATCGCAAAAACATTTTTTTTTTTTCGGAATAAAAGGTAGCCAACTTTTTAAGTTAGGGTATAAGCTATCTCCATAACAAATTTTATCGAAATCCATCGAGCAGTTTTAGCGTGAAACTCAGTCAAATAAACGGACATTCACATTTATAATATATATAAGATTATTCAAACAATTTGTTTTATGTTAAACAAATCGAAACACTCTATATATTCACAGTTTTAAAGCTTATATAGACATATAATCACTTTTATATATCTTATAGATATAGAGTAACAAGAAAAAGAGCGGCCAAGCGTACAATTTGAATTGAAGTTATAGAATGTAACTCTGAATTAAGGTTACAGAAAGTTACTCATGTATTCTAGATTTAATAAATCCTATGTTTTATCTGAGCATCATAACCTACAGATGCGTGGCGAAATTCATACTTTAGACAACTAAGGATACTTCAGTCAAGGGGACCCCTACCCCCCCCCCCTTCCGCACCCACCCACACACCACTCAGATCTAGAACACTCGTATAATAAATTGGTGTTAACCCTAACACCAATATTTTAATCAAATTATGTTGGTGTTCGGGTTAATAATAATTGCCTACACTAGGGACCGGCATCTAAATATGAATGTCCTCCTTGGGGGTCTTAGGGTGTTGTAAGGAGTTCTAGCCCATTCTTAAGCTAGTTTCTGATAATACTAGGGAAAGCTCTAAAAAGGGGGGTTGGCATTCTCAACTTAAGATCGAATCTTGCACTTCTCGTCTTTCAGCTTGGAGGGCAGGACCTCTCAGCCATAGATGAAATCAGACTAGCTTTAATCAAAGATACACATTTGTTACATTGAAAAGATACACATTTGTTACATTGAAAACATTTGTTATATTATATAAAATTAGTCAGATTTTTTTCTATCATTGAAGCACAGTTAACAATTTTATTGGTAAGAATAAAAGAGAAAGAAAACTCATAGACGATGTATAAAACTCTATAATGTTATTGATAGTTTTATGCCATAAGATTAATTATGGGAGTAATGGAAATAAAACAATTTAGGAATTAAAATGAAGTTTTGGTTATATAATTCTATTTTATTTTTATTATTTTATTTTGTTGTGCTTTATTGATTATTTTCGTTTAAGCAACAGTGCCTGTAATTTACCTATATTCTCTTTCTCTTTGTGTGTGAAATAAAATAAAGTTATAAGGCAATAATTCTATAAACTAATTACTAAATATAAAGTGGGATATTTATTTTTCTGCAAAGCAATTTATTATTAAAAGATTAAATAAGAATTATAAGTATAAATAATAGCTTCCCATTTAGCTGTGCACATTTAAGTAATATCGTCGTATAAATCGTTATCGACTGTGAATATATAGTGTATTTTCTTCTTTAAACTAGTTCATTTTTTAATCATATATCCGTGCATATCTATATAATTAATAAAATAAGATGTGTTTGTGTGTGTATGTGGGAGTGTGTGTGTGTGTCAGTGTGTAATATATATCCGGAGCATTTTAAGAAAACGGCTGATTGCAGAGCTACACAAATTTGCATGATTGTTTGTTATGACCTCTTTAGATGCACCTAGAAGCCCAACTTTCGAATTTTTGATTAGAATCTTTAAAACTATTAAAATATGAAAATAATAAATTGGTAATAGCTCTAAAACTAGCCATTTAAATTTTTGATTGTAGCAAAAAAGTTTAGGATTTTTTTTTTGTTGTTGTTTTTACATAAAATGAAATATACTTTACGGGAATAATGAAAAAAATCAAAATTAAATTTGTTTATGCATATGACAAAATGGTGTCTTAAAAAAAAATAATAATAATAATAATAATAATAAAAAAAAAATCTGTGCCTCCTCAGTATCTTATTTTATTTTACTTATTTATTTATTTTTTGCCTCTTTGGTCATTAATATTAAGTTAACGTTTTAGATTCTATCTCAGATATTTGGTTCGCGGCTGCTAAGTTATTCGAATTATATATATCTCTATATCGTTTGCATTTCTAAAAATATTATTATCGCTTATTATTCATTGTTAGCAAGGATAATTACGTTACTGTGGTAATAAGGATATTATACTTGTATATAATAAAATAACATGTGCGTGACAGTGTGCCTATACATCCGGAGCTTCTTAAGAAACCGGATGATCGTAGAGCTGCCGAAATTTGCATGATGTTTCATTATGACCTATCCTGATACACGTCGGTATCCGATTTTAAAATTTTTTAATGCATTTATTAAAATTAAGTAAAATATGGAAATAATAACCTGGTAATACCTTTAAAATTAGACATTTAAAATTTTAATTTTTGTCGAAAAAGTTTAGGAGTTAATTATTATTTTTTCAACATAAAAATAAATATGCTTTCATGCGAAAAAAAAAATCAAATATTTATGGACGACAAAAATGCTACTGAAAGCAGCATGGCCCTAAAGCGAGCTTTTGAACAGTTTGAGTGGATTTTATTTTATTTTTATGTATATAAAGCGATATACAAGTAGAAAAGTTTCCTTTAAATATAGTGATCAGCAAAGTGGACAAAGCCTGCTGGTATAATAATATAACATTTAGTTGAAATAGTAATGCTTGGTGCTGCCATCTAGCAGTCAATTGTATTACAAAAAGCAGCTTCAGTTCAATATTTAAAAAGTAAAAATTTCAAAGCCCTTCGGATGTATAGGAATATTAAATATTACATGATAATATTGCATTACAAAAAAATATTATATATTTTAAATATATTTTCTGTCATTGGCATTAACATTTTATGAAAACGCTTAAAAGTATGTCGAGTTAATTTTATCTATAAAAGAAGAATATTTACACCTATTATTTAGTGCTGCCATCTACTTTTCAATATTATCACTACAGACTATGAAATTAAAGATTTTTCATATCAGTACCTTTGTAGTTCGAATATAAATATTTATTATTCAAAATAGCATTTACTAATTTATACTAATGACAAAATTATTGAAGTAAATTATCTAATTTCACTTGAAAAAATTTCAAAATTATTAGGTTTTAAAAACACATACATTCAAAATTAAAATTTTTAATATTTGTTTTGTTGTTCTTCAAATTATTTACAAAAATTTCTTAACTGAAACATATTTTAAAGAAATAATGACAAATTAAAATATGAAGCTTGCAAATAGAAGATCATAATTTAATGTTTTTCAGTCTGTGGGTCACGATTTACAATTCATTTTACATTATTCTACATACAAAGTAAAGTATTTGATTCGCTAATCAATGTTATTCGATTCTTTTCATTTAGTTTAAATGAATTTACACTTTTTGAGACATATTGAACATATCATCATTAAAGTGAAGAGAAAAAAAATCTTTTCTTTTTCTTTTATTTATTTATTTATTTATTTCAAAATGTAATAGAGTGACTAAAACTTGTCTTTTATATTCAATAAAAAAAGTACCGAGTTAGAAATAATTTTATACCGTAAATGCTAAACATTTACATAAAGGGCAGGCTTAAAAATTTAATAACCTCCGAAATTGTGCTATAGTTATGCTAATGGGCGTAAAGATATCAATAGTGTGCTTCAAATATAAAAGTGCACAGTAGAAATTTGTAATCGCTTTTCGAATAAGTTAATCCCTCTCACCCCTCAAAAAAAAAAAAAAAAAAAAAAAAAAAAAAAAAAATCATTTAAAAAAATATCTAAATGGCCACTTTGGCAAGGAATTCCAAATAATATTTCCACAACTATGTCGAGGAATGTGGCCATTTAAACTCAAAGTCCAAATATATTATATAAAAAGCTTTAACTTAGGATGGTTGGTTGGATGGTTTAACGTCGCTCTAGTGCTGCGCAATGGGCAACTGGCGAGGGTCAAGAATCCCCCCTAGAGGTGGTCCGTAGACATGCCATCACAATTTTGATCCTCCGCGGAAGGGATGGCTCTCCTGCTTCGGTGACCCCCAGAGGTATAATTTTTGATGGGAACATGGAGGACATTGCAGCCACGACAGATTTTACGCGCACCGGCTACTATTAGTGTACACGATGGTCTTTGGCCGGATCGAGTACCGAACCCACGCTTTAACTTAGGAAACTAGTTGGCATAGGTGGACTCTGCTCAGTTCCCCATTATATATATGTTCTCATAAATTTTTAGTACAGAATTTATTATAATCGCGTTAAGATAAATGAATTTGACGAAGTGCCAGAATGAAATCCCTGCCTAATTGGCTCTAACAGACTAACGAACATATGGACTAACACACTAAAAGACTAACAAACTAACGGACGGACATCCTACCCATTTTGATATTTTCGGATTCCTCACACCTCAAAACGCGTAAAAAAAAAAAAAAAAAAAAAAAAAAAGAAAGAAAGAAAAGAAAACGAGATTGAAAGTTTTTACGATTACCTGAATTCCTCATACCAATAGTATGATGGAGAATTAAAAATCACAACAATTATAATATCTACATATATATAAACGGCCGGCTAAAAGATTTCTTGGACTCTGTCTGTGTGTGGACGCACCAAGAAAACCAATACAAACAACGGGAAAAGGGAAAAACAAATTAGAAATATCAGTCGTATCGTTACAAATAAGGTATCAAATGAAAGCTGCGATTTTTCTGAATCAGGCGGAGTAAAAAGCTTATCGATCAGACAATCAGAATTTTTTTTAAATTAAGTATGAAAATAATAACCTGGTAACAGCTTAAAATTAGACATTTAAATTTGTAATTGTTGCCAAAAAATAAATAAAAAAATAAAATAAATAAAAAAAAATCGGCATAGATTGAAACATGCTTTCTCGCGAAAAAAAAAAAAAAAAAAATATATATATATATATATATATATATATATATACATTAAATATTAAATTTGCCCATGCATATTAAAAAATGATGTCTTTATGATTTTAAAATAAAATAATAATAATGAAAATCTTGCATAATTCTTCGAAATATTGTTTCATAACTTTTTTTAGTGTACCTTAATTTAAGTCTTTTTTTTTTTTTTTCTAAATAGTATGATTTTGGCATGAATCACGTGAGGCATGAAAGCTAATACTAAAGAGCTATACTTAATCCTGGGTAATTTTTAAAATTTTGTTGCTGAAATAGATCCTACATTTCTCGCCGAAGAGTCTTCTTTCGAGAAAACGTTAAGCCAAGTAGCGTATCAAAAATATAAAAATATTGAAAAATATTGAATAAAATAAAATAAAATAAGATTTAAATTAAAGACTTTTTTTATTAGCTTGATTCACACTAAAAGGTATGAAAAGATTAAAATGAAGTGTTGCCACCTATATTTCATACTTTAGTTAATATAAAAAATCGAATTGTTCTGTACAAAAACTGTTTGCATCCCTAGATTAAAAAAATTCACCCCTTTCATTTGTTACCGAATTTGGAACGAGCCACGTACTTTTTAAAATGACTGAAATGAATTAAAATGAAGTGTTGTCACCTAAATTTCATACTTTAGTTAATTTTTAAAATCCTAGTGGTCATGTCGAAAAACTGTTTTTACCCCTAGATTCAGAAAAATCTTTCATTTGGTACTGAATTTGTAACGATGGGACTGATATTTCTAATTATTTTTAACCCGGATTCAGCAGAAAGTTTATGACAGAGAGTATAAGCTAAATAATAAAAAAAAAGAAACAAGAAAAATTTATCTTTCATTGTCTATTGGTCACGTGTGTTAGAAATTCCCAGTAAAAATGTAATTTTTTTTGTGTCCACCAAAATTTCATACTTTAGTTAATTTTAAAAAAATCTAATTGTCGTGTCGAAAAATTGTTTGCACACCTGGAATCAGAAAAATTGCCCCCTTTTTTTGGTGCCGAATTTGTAGCGATAGGACTGACATTTCTAATTTATTTCATGTGTTACCGAAACAAAAAGAAACACAAAAGTTTTTGCCACCTAAAGTTTATAATTTAGTTATTTTTAAAAAATCTAATTGTCGTGTCGAAAAATTGTTTGCACCCCTGTATTCCGAAAAAATCATTTCATTTGGTACCAAATTTGTAACGATAGGACTGATATTCTAATTTATTTGCCCCTTTTTCTATTCTTAACCCGGATTCGGCAGAATGTTTATGACAGATAAAGTAAGCTGAAATAAACAGTCTTTAAAAGTAGAAAAGAAAGAAACAGAAAAAATAATCGCGTAAATTATGTATTTTTGTTTAAAATGGCGATAAAAATTCAAAAGTCACCAAGGAAAATATTTAGCCTGTATCATGGTCAGGTTTATATATTTAATTAATTATTTAATTATTTTTCTATATACCAACTACTATTAACTAACTCAACTACTATTATAACCACAAAAAAATTGTCTCATGCGATAGACGTAGCCGATCATAGCGTATTGTAATACTATGTTTGGTGTGAAAATGGCGTGAAATTTTAAGGTTCATCGAATAAATGAAATAAATATAGAAAATTACGTGACAGAATCTGTTCGGAGATCTTTTTATTGATAAGATCTACACTACTTTCACTGTTTTCACGAATTAAAAATGATTTTGTTAATAAAGTTTGATCAATTGGCACGCAAACAACATCAGGCCGAGTTTTGTACTTTTCGAGATTGATTTCGAAATTTTTCCTGCTTTCAGAATTCGGTTCGTCTCCGAACCGGGACTTTTCTAGTATTCAATAACTGAATGAAAAATCGGTATTGTATCTGAAATTGGCACATTGAGTGGAACAAGTTCAAGCACTCTAAAGTACCGCATCGGGACGGGTTGACATTTTTTTAATTTTCTTTTTCCTGTTGTGGATGACATTCATGTCGGGTTGACTGACTTGTTTTTATTGCGGGTCGGGTTCGAGTTGGGTCATCTAAATTTGTTTTCCTGTGGATCGGGTTCGGGTTCAGGTAGGGCTTAATTTTCAGCGAGTCAGGTCGACTTGAGATCGTCTTTGGAAATTTCTTATCATAATGAGCAGGAACTTGTTTGATACAATTATAACTGTATGACTGATATAAAGATATTTATGTACCCAAGATTAAAAATACAATAAATAATCGTATCGGAAAAGAGAAACAAAGAATTATCTTTTTTTTTTTTTTTAGGAATAGAGGGCTCTGTGAGCTTCGCCATCGACTCGTTCCAGTAACCATACTCTACAGAGACGTTGCTTCTTTCTCTAGATACCCATAAATAAAAGTAGCAATGTAAAAATTTACATTTAAATGTTATTATAGCTATTACATGTCACACCTCTATTTTCTACTTGGCTATAATTATTTTAATATTTTAATGACTAATGTGTTGTTGTCTATGCATATCCTGAATTACAAAATAATATTAAATTTAATCAAATTTCATTTCCCTTTCCATATTCAATTGCAATTACATCCGTCGCTTGAAAAATAGCAGAAACAACTGTAATACTTTACTATAAAGTAAAGCAAGACGCAATAATTTCGTAAATTATCAGGATTATCGTCTTGTTCAACCTGGACACACAAACTATCTTTTCCTTATTTAAGGACATCATCAATTTATATTTTTGCAGTTCTTGACTGGGTAGAAACGCCCAAATTTTCTCTCATTTATTAAGGTAGGTAAGAAGGAAGCGAAAATTCCACGTTAAAAAAAAAATTTCAATTAGGTTAAATAATAATAATAATAATAATAATAAAATCCTTATAAAACATTCAATTGAAATATTAAATATATATATATATATATCTTAAATGAAGTAAAATAACTTTGTCTGTGTATTACGAAAGTTTTAGAGAATTATTTAAAGTATTTTTCGAGATAGGAGAATATTAAAGTGAAAGTAATCTAGACACTAAATAAGTATTATTTTAAAGAAAATAATAAATAAAATTGCCAAAATCAATAAATAGTTACATACTGCTGCATACCACAATAAGCTTATGTATATCTTACCAAAATCTGATAAGGTTTCCATGGATACTTTTTGATTTTATGAAACTTTTATACCTAAAAGTTTTTGCCGTCATTCAACATCAAATATCACCTAAAATAATTTTTTGACATGCAAACAGTTTATTTCCCCATGTTTATAACACATTTTTGTACAAAAATGTCAGGTTCCATGCTTTTATGTAAAATATTTTTTTTTTTTACTGTATAAGCCCAGAAAGCGAAAAGTACACCAAAAATTGAAACATGGCAGCAGCAGCGGTAGTATTTCTTTTTTTCTTTTTCTTTTTTTGAAGCACATTTCTGTATATTTGAATTGTACAACATACATAAATGGTTAATAATTGTCATTAATCCATTTAAAAATAAATAAATAAATTTTTAACTTAGTCTGTTAGTAACTGCGTTTTTAATTCTTTTCAAAATGATTTACTATAACAATGAAACTTTGCTTTATTTTACAACATAAAAATGTTTTTAAATGAATTATTAATTTTTATTTAGTATTCAGGTTCCACGTAAAAAGAAATTGGATTTCGTGTCGGGTTCGGGTTGGGGGCGAATCATCAAAATTCTCTATTTCAGACTCAGGTCGATTTTCGGGTCGATGAAAATTAATATGACGGGATCAAGACGATTTAAAACTTATCCATTGAGTACGGATATGATAAAATCCGACTCTAAAGCACTCCCTGGGTAGCATCCGCCGGGCTCCATATCCCATTTTCCTTATATCTCTCCTTCCAAAGGAATACTAAAGTACCATCTTATTAATTATTCATTAATTACTAAAATGAGATGATATGCATAATTTTTATTGTTTATATCTTGGAAAATTCATTTTAAATGACAAAAAAAAAAAAAAAAAAAAAAAAAAAAAAAAGTTTAAAAAAATATATATTTTATAATTTGGGACATAAAGAGGTAAAAGTAACACAAAAATACATTTAATATTTTTAATTTTATCATTATTATTTAGCAAAGATAGCAATTACTACGATTATAGTATTAAGCCATTACGCAATATAAGCAAAAACAATAAAATTAAAGTTGTGTTTATAAGCTGCAACAACATATCATTAGGGAAGACCAGTAACAACAACAACATGTTATTAAGGTTGAGCAATATTTTTTACAACTGGTTAATAAATTTTGCATAAAAAATTGTTGGCATTTAAATTGGCTGCTTCTTCTGTAAATTTCATTATAGTTTAGTACAAATTGGCACAAGTCTAAAAATAACTATTTTAGTTTATCGTATTTAAAAATGTATATAAAGTACCCCAACCTGCATAAAAAGCATCACATCTTTACCTCGCAAATTATCTACTTGAGAGGCCGTTGTGGCATCTTTATTGAAATCTAGATGCCTTGTCGCAAAGGTCGTTTTTTCTACATTTTTTAATTAGTGACGTTTCTTGACGGATCAGTAATATTTCACAGATTATATTTAATAAATTAATTAAAAGGGTAAAAGTATTTCAGTTGATGTAAACTCTTAAATAAATAAATCAATAAAATAAAAAAAATAAAAAACTATTAGAATAAACACTGTTTGTAATGTAAACTATTGTTTCACTTTTCCATGAAAAATATTTTCTATCCAAAATAAATAAACAAATTAATTAATTAATTAATGTAAAATAAAATAAAATAAAGTAAATAAATAAATAAAAATCTAATTTGCAAATTATATGCTTTAAAATATCATATAACTTAAATGCTGGTATCATGCAATATTTCAATGCTTATTCTGAAGCAAATTTGCATTTACTAAATATTTTTAATTTACTAACTTATAAATACTTAAAACCGAAAATTGTAACCTGTGTAGAATTGATCAATAAAACAAATTCTTTCACGCAAACAATTGTATGTTGTTGCTATTGAAAGTTTTTGATAAGATGTTATTGTTATATATTTATCTACATCATTTGTAAATTGTTATCTTATCGTAAAAGTATTATTTATTGCTTATGAATACCACGTGAGAAAAGTTCATCTTTTGACAATATCACCCAGTGATAAATTTGTTTAAACATTACATGAAAAATGGTTTGAAAGGATGGAAATATAACATAAAAAATACAATTTATCAACGAAAATTTAAATTTAAATTCGCTATACTTATAAAGAAAAAAAAATGATACCCTTTTAAAATATGAAATTTCAAGTCCAACTTCCAAATGCCTTTAAAATATTTTTTCTATTATTTCTGTTGTTTTGGTGTTTTACATGGAATTTTCCCAGCGAGTAAGCATTTAAATTCCATTATATAATTTGATGCGAACAAATTTTAAATAATTTTGTTTATTTTCTTTTTGTTCTTCTTGTTTTCTTTCATTTCGATAAAATAATAAAAAAAAATATTTAATATCTAAACATTTTTCTCACATTTAAAAGTAAACTAGAAAAATTACTAGCAAAACCAATTATTAAAAAAATATTAAAGAAATATTGAATTATTAAAAAAAATAACAGCATGAAGGTAATGTTAATTGTTATTACTCAATGTATAACACATAACACTAAAATGAATTGTTGTAAGAAAAAACAAAAACTAAAATATGTTCGACTCAGATGATTATTCTAAACTATATTATTATTATTGTTATTATTATTATTATTAATTTCAATATTTGATGCGATGCGAAACAAATAATAAATAAACTTAGTTGTATCTTTTATTTATTTATTTACTTTTTAATCTTTTTTACACATTTAAAAAAGCAGAACGATTTTACTCAATACTGATTTTCTTCTTTTTCTTCTTTCTTTTATTATTATTATTTTTTTTTTTTTAAGTGTAGATAATGTCAAATTAAAAATTTTCTAATTTTAGACTTTTAAACATAATCTATATATTATATTTCATATGTAAAGGATTTAAAAAAAAAAAAAAAAAGTTCAATAAATTAAAATATTGAACAAAAAATCGGGGGGAGGGGGGGGGATATTATCATTACTTCAATCACTAGTTTTTCTTATTTATTATATACATATATATTTAAATCTTTATCGAAATTTTTAAAATAAGATTTCCAATATATGCTTTAGTTATGTAGGGATTTAAGTAATCAAATTACCCTATCGATCGGAATTAAGATACAACTTAGTTTTAAAAAAATACGAAAGATAAAATTAAAATTAACATTCACTTATTTAATGGAAAATCTTTTAAAGAAAAATCCCAAGCAATACAGTTAGGAAATTAGCTTTCTGTAAACCTAATTTGTAAAATCATGATAGTCCAATGTAAAATTAGTCATAAATTTAAAATACACTCTTTTACGCAATAGATTTTTTCTTTTCTTCTAAAGAATTTTTAACAGGATATTACACTTTTAATTAAACAGTTTTTTAGCTCCTATTAAATTTTTATTCAAATAACTTAAATAACACGTCTGCAAAATCGTACTTTATTTATTGCCGAAACGTCAGTGAAGGCCCTCTGTTGAGACTCAAAACGGTTTTGGGCTGTGTCTGTGTGTCTGTCTGTCTGTCGCGCGATAGCGGCCGCAAAAATAGCGCTATTGACTTGGAATTTGGTACACATGTTCATGATCCCCACGAAATCAGCTGTATAGCTTTTGGTATGTATTCCATTTGTAGTTCGTATACAGGGACACGCCAAAGTTTTTCTTATCATTACGGCCTATGGGAGAAATTGTATGTATCGCGATAGCGGCCACAAAAATCACGCTATTGACTTGCAATTTGGTACACGTGTTTATGTGCCCCACAAAATCAGCTGTGTAGTTTTGGGTGTGTATTCCATTAGTAATTCGTGTACAGGGACACGCCATAGTTTTTCTTATCATTACGGCCTATGGGAGGAATTTGTATGTACCACGATAGCGGCCACAAAAATCCCGCTATTGACTTGCAATTTGGTACACATATTCATGAGCCCAACGGAATCAGCTGTATAGTTTTAGGTGTGCATTCCATTTGTAGTTCGTGTACAGGGACACGCCAAAGATTTTCTATCATTACGGCCTATGGGAAGAATCTGTATGTACCGCGAGAGCCACCTCAAAAATCAAGCTGTTGACTTCCAATTTTTGCCGAAACGTGAATGGAGGCCCTCTGTTGAGACTCAAAAGGATTTTGGGTTCCGTCTCTTCGTCTGTCTGTCTGTCTGTCGTGCGATAGCGGCCGCAAAATTCTCTCTATTGACTTGAAATTTTGTACACATGATCATGATCCCCACGAAATTAGATGTATAATTTAGGGTGTGCATTCCATTTGTAGTTCGTGCACAGGGGCACGCCAAAGTTTTTTTTATCATTACGGCCTATGGGAAGAATGTGTATGTACCGCGATAGCGCCCCCCAAAATAACGCTATTGACTTGCAATTTCGTACACGTATTCATGAGCCCAACGGAATTAGCTGTATAGTGTTAGGTGTGTATTCCATTTGTCATTCGTGTACAGGGACACGCCAAAGTTTTTCTTATTTTTACGGCCTATGGGAAGAATTCGTATGTACCGCAATAGCGGCCGCAATAATCCTTCGATTGACTTGCAAATTGGCGCACACGTACCAGCTTTGCATATAAGTAGTTGCATAATTTTTATTGCTATAATTTTTATAAACTGTGTACAGGGACACGCCAAACTTCTTAACATTACGGCGCATGGGGTGAATTTCTTTTAAACGCATTTTAATATCATTACTTTGCAATGAAGAAAATTAAATTAGCGTACATGAGTAAGATGCTTAAACTTATGTTGTTTGAATAAAATGTGTGCTCTTAAGCTTTCTAATTAATGCACAGGATCTTACAAAAGTGTTTTGACAATGTCACGTAGTCATCCAAACGATGTTAAATTTGGAACAATTATTAATTAATTTTAAACGCAAAATAAGCTGAATAGTTTTTACTGGTGTATACAATGTTTATGGTTCGTTTACAAAGACACACGAAAGAATTCGTAACATTAGAGCCTATGGACAAATTTTTATTTAAGCGCGCACTTTAATGCGTTTATGCTGAATTGAACTTAATAAAGTTAACATACATTATAAAGATGCTTAAAATCATGTTTACTCTTAAAAAAGTTTATGTATATACTAAATAATTTATGGGACCACACAAAATAATTCCGAGTATGTACAGTAATCATCCAAATGATGTAAAATTAGTTTGGAAAATTAATGAGTTATAATTAATTAGGTTTATTCTTATTATTGGCGTTTATAATGACTGTGGCTACTTTTCCGGGATACATAAAGGAATTTCGTACTATTACGGTCTATAGTCGGTACTTCTAAAAGTGTATTTTAACAAGGTTACACCCAAATATAATGAAATTTTATTAGAATTTTAAAAGTATGTTTTCCTGTTGAAAATTGTATGCATAGAATTGATACTTATTTTAAAGGTCACGCAAAATATTTCCAATATGCTATGTAATTTTTCTTGTATGAAATTTGATAGTTATGAAATTTGGTATTTATGAATTTCAGGGAAATAATACAAGACCGTCGTTTATTACGAATACATATTTTTGCGTACTTGGGGGTTCGTAAGTTGTCCGAGAATGAAAGGCGAAACTTGCTAAAATTCCGTGATTTATTCACAGAAAGTTCCAGGAAAATACAGGTCTATAAACCAAGTATCAGCTTCAATTCAACCAGTAAACATAGCTTAAACAACAGCCGTTAGCAGCAAAACAACAGTACAAACTCTTTATCAATAACACATAAAGCAAGTCTCATTCAAAGAGGCTCAAAGCAAAGCAAGCATTTGGCGAAACAGACACAGATCTGAGATTGGCCGCCTTGGCTAAAAAAATGTTCCTTTTATACTATTTTATCGAACACAGACTGTTCTGCAAAATTCTCGTATCTCATCAGCCAATGAGATTAGAGCTTCCATATTTGGTATATCCCTAATAAGGATTTTCTCTCCAAAGTCGCCAAAAAATCGCCAAGGAGGGAAACAGTCGACAAATTTGGCGCCAAATCCATTTCTTCACTTATTGGAGCTTTTTAATGCGTTTTTAAAGGAAAATTAGGCTATTTTCACGCTAAAACGACTAGAAATGCACAAAATTAGCATTCTATCGACTTTCTAAGCCTCTTTGAAAGAATTTATACAAAAATAAATGCAATTATTTACAATTCCGTAACACTTTACATGATATACAAATAGGTATACAAAGAGAGATACAGCAGGGGGTTGAGCGGGGCGACGGCCCCCCTCAGGAATGTATCTGGTTATGGTAATAAGTCGATCGAATCAATATATACTATTATATGATAAGAAATAAATAAAAATGGCCTATTGAATAATGTCTGATGCAAATAGGACGTTGAGGCTCCTGATCTGCAGATTCACTAGTTTATTTATTTTTCACTGCGTTGTGATTCACTCTAATGTGCATTGACACGCTGAATTCGGAAATACTTCTCCTTTCTTCCATTCACGTAAGGATTTTTCACAAAGTGAGGATAGAAATTGGAAGAATTCAAACATAAGCGTTTACAAATTTGAAACTGTTTTAAGTTATTATTTCCAAGTTAACACTTAAATGTGTTGCTTTACATCGAAGCTCCCTTTAAAGATATTTCACTTGTGCAGGGCTTAAGGAGATTGAGAAGGGGGGGGATTCTCTATGCAGCATCAAACAATAATCTCCTAACACGTTAATACTCCATCGTCCCTGATACCCCCTATACATTTCTTTGGTGTCTTTATTAAGCGTTCTGCAACTTCTAGCACGCATGATAAAAATTGATAGTATATTTATCTACCTAATATACATTATATGTATATGTGTATACACCGGATGATCCAAAAGTCTCAGGATATATATATATTATTCAATAAGTATTGTCCATAGAACTGTGCGGTTTTCACTAAAAAAAATCCGCAGAAAAACATGATGATTTTTTTTTTTTTTTTTTTTTTTTTTAAAGTATCAAAGGATTTTTTTGTCAAATTACTTTAATTTTTCTTCTTCACGTGACACTTAAATTGTAAAAATTCTTTTCTTCAGTGATGCAGTACATTCAGCAACGCAACTAGCCGGCAACAAAATTATTCGAGAGATAGCAGAAATTCCTATATAAAAAAAGTACATTTGATACTGTTTTGTTAAATAAATCCTTGTCGAATCATGTTCTTAGTGTCTGAGAGCATGATTCGACAAGGATTTATTTAACAAATAGTTTCAAGTGAACTTTTTTTACATAGGAATTTTTGCTAGGGCTCGAATAATTTTGCTGCCGAATGTAAATGCCCATGTGACGGTCAACATTCATGACAACTGTCATCAGACATTACGCATTAGGAATACTCATGAAAAAGCTTAGCTAACAATATTTCATCTCTTAACAGTATCATAACGTTCTTTTTAGAACGATTAACTGCAGTAATAAGCAATAAATGTTTAGTTTAAATATCCGCTTTCAATAGAAATCATATGCAACACACCAAAGTCAGATTTATCAGTACTCATAAGAAGTTGGATTTGTTGGAAATATGAAAGGATACAACGTAAACAGCTCCCTTTGTTGATAGAAAATGTAATTTATACTTTTTCTTATATATATATATATATAATCATATGCTTTTTTTCGCATTTGAGTGAAAGCAGCATAGAGTTATGGTCAAGACTTTTTGAATAATATATTTTTTTATTCATTTATTTTCTTTTTGGGACTTTTAAATTATCCGGTATATATATATAGATAGATAAATACACACATATACGAATAAATCTATAACTTGGATATATGGAATGAATTATGATATACACGTTTGCAGTAGATTTCGATAATTCTAATTGAACCGAATGAATTATCATGAAAAATTAAGCAAAATTTAAATTTTGTTTAATACTGACATTAACATAAATGACTTATTTTTATAAATGAATTATTAACATGACTTTAAACAACTAATCAGTATATATATATAGCATTCTATGCACACAAAAACTTCATTTTCTGATTTAAGCATCTCTGCATTTATTGATAACATTAATCTTTTTAATATTCTTCCATTCCAACAATTATTTTCCTACAGCTACAACCTATACACTGAAGAAGCTGCCAGTACTACAGGAAAATCAGTGAAAGTTTTGAGCTATGATGGAATCAATTCTATGTCCTTAAAAAGAGAGAATTTTGTTGTGGATAACAAATATGATTCGGAATTCTCTAAATTCAAAATGGCTGATAAATTAGCTAATCCCTCTGATGTTCTTATCCTTTCGTTTAAAGAATGGAGGAAGATGGAAATAGCAAAATACGGTATTTATGCAATCTAAAATAATTTTGATTATATAATAATGTTTTGGTAAGAAAGCACCACAGAACTTGCGTTTTAAGATATTACATA
Source organism: Salticus scenicus (assembly GCA_963930645.1). Taxonomy (NCBI): domain Eukaryota; kingdom Metazoa; phylum Arthropoda; class Arachnida; order Araneae; family Salticidae; genus Salticus; species Salticus scenicus. Next base: position 168,083,094 of record OZ005650.1, on the reverse strand, counting down.
CAAAACTTTGAATAAACACCATATAATAATATTATAGTTTTAAAAAATTAAAGAACACGCTTTTATAGAAATGTGAACTAAAAAGCACAAAATATCTATCTTAGTATTAAAATGCAGGGTAAGAGAAAATCGTGTGAGTGACGCACCATAATATTTACATACATTTAAATCTTTAATTAAAATAATTTAGAATTAAACAAAAACCATTTTTTAAAAATCTCCCCTGACTGGGATCGAACGCTAGACCTTTAGGTTCGTAGCGCGAAGCTATACCTCAACGGAACGGCGTTCACGTAGGGAAAGGTCTTTTTTTTTTACAATATAGATTTTTTGTTTGCTCCCAGAGCGGTTACAAACATACAAACATACATACATACATACATACAGGTGAAGCTAATAAAAGCGTTTTAAAAATACAATAATCTCGCAACAATTGTTTAGGGTTGAAGGATAATCCATTACTCAAAGTTTTGTACGTAATAATAATGTTTTGTTTACATTTTATTGAGAATGCAAGCATTTTATAATGAACAAAGTTTCTTACTGATACTTATTTTAATGTATTGAATCTCATCATGTTTTCTCTTTGTAATTTTACATTTAAAGCACATTTAAAATGGCGCATATGAATTCATTAGAATTGTGTTCTTAACATTACAAATAACTGCAAATTTTATTTTTACAATTCTTATAAATTCCCCAGATGACTTTACGTGGTAGTCGAATTCATTTAAATATCCTGGATGAGCTAAAGCAGCCACGATATCTTCAATGTAAGTTTCAAAAACTATGTATGAGTTAATATTTCGAAGATTTCAACTCATCGTCTTTTTGACGAAAAACAATAATACATTAATCCTAAATATAATAAACAGGTTAATAAACAGTTTATAGCAAACACACACACACACACACACAAAAAAAAAAAAAAAAAAAAAAAAAAAAAAAAAAAAAAAGGTTCATTTTAATTACTAGATTCATAATCAACAGTTTCATCATATCATCTGAAATATGGATCAAAAATATACTGTAAGCTATTTTCTATAAAAACCCTATGGTACAGAATTTCAGACTGATATCTCTATCTCCAAAAGCAGTTTCTAGCTTTAAAAAGCACATTAATACGATGTTACATTAAGTTTGATGACCACTTTTTTTTTTTTTTTTTTTTTTTTTTTTAATAAATCGAGTAAACAATTTTAAACAGAGATGGGCAATAATATCTGCGTTAAATTATTTAAAGATAAACAAGAATCACTAAAAATATTACACAAATTTCAATACTGAAATATCCACCGTATCCTGGAATTTCGAAAAATGTGTACAAATTTATGTAAAAAGAATTCCTTTGTAGTGTAATTTTTATATAGTCACAATAGTTATGATATAATTACAATATAGTTATATAAAACTATATATATTACATAAAGCTGTATACAGGGTGGTTATAATTAAACTTCTCCTATAAACAGCACCCTACAGCGCAAACAGGTGAACGGAATGCAACGAAATTTGGTATACAGACTATACACGAGATGCGCTCACAGAATTCTGAAAAAAAAAAAAAATTCCAAAATGTCCACTAGATGGTGCTTTTACAGGAAAAACGTTAAATTTAACACAATAAACGACTAAAACGGAATACAGAAACAATATTAAAATTTACTGACTAGTTTCTGATCACCTTGTCATCGAACCAAATTAAGTAATACCTGTTTTGCATAATGCTTCTTCTTCGCAAGCTTGCAAATCTCGACATTTTCCTCCTAGAACTGACAGTTTTTTCCGGTTTTACATTTTATTACTCATTATTCTTGTTCTGGATAGTTAATATTGTTTGTGTATTCCATTTTGGTAGTTTATTGTGTTAAATTTAATGTTTTTTCGGAAAAGGCACCCTCTGGTTGACATTTTGGAACTTTTTTTTTTTTTTTCAAAATTCCATGAGCGCATCTCGTGTATAGTCTATATACCAAATTTCGTTGCATTCCGTTCAACCGTTTGTGCTGTAGGATGCTGTTTATAGAGGAGGTTTAATTATAACCACCCTGTATATTAGTTTTCTGTATATATATATAATTATTATAATAAATTTATAACAGTTGTTATGTTTCAGATTTTATTAAAGTAATAAATCGCCATTTATATAAATTTTTTATTACTCTTATCGTTGCTTTAATGTGAAAATTGAAAAATAGTTAATACTTTTACTATTTTAAGCCTACGATTTCAATTATAGATTACGATAAAACATATATTACGATAAATTGTACTAAGCGTTATGTCCTAAATTTTCAATGCAATATTTTAAATTAACTGTAAATTACATGTATTTTACCAAAATAATAGTTAGTTAGTATTTTATTATTATAAATGTGTTCTTAGTTCTCCTTTCATGAACATATTTAATTTCAGAGAAAACTGTTGCGGAAGATAAGAATTTATATCAACATAGAAAGTTGATCCGGCGAAAATTAAATTATGCTTCCTCGAAATGCGGGGCCAAGATATTAGCATCGAATCCTGAAGCCCGCCATAGAATGGCTGTACTGAGTGAAAAGTCAGATGAATATTTTCTGAATCCGTGTAGAGTTACAACCTGGTTTGTTATAGAGTTATGTGATGCTGTTGAAGCCATACAAGTAAATTCTTTTACTATTTTTGTAATCCTAAAATATTGCTCAAAAGATAAACATCTGTGCTTTAGAAAGTATTATTTTTCGTATTATTATTATTTACGAAAGTATTATATCTCTGAGATTTTTAAAACATACTGTTTCGGTATTAGTATACAAGAGAGGAGGAAAAAATTCTAAATTTTGTTTTAACTTTCCATTCGGCTTGTAAATCATTTTTAAGGTAATAAAGTAATATTACTTAAAGGTTTCTTTTTTATTTATATATATATTTATTTATTTTTGAAAATATTTAGTAATATATTTATAGCAGTTTTTTTTTTAATTAATCATTTAATAAGGATATACTTTAAGATAAGGAGTATCAGACTATGATAATTCTGTAGAAAAAAAAAAAAATCTTAGAAATCTAGTGTTTAATTTTCTTTTTTCTTACTTAGATTTCAGTAGATTATTTTTAACAATCACTACATAAAATCTAATATTTTTAAAAACGAAGGTTTTGAATCGTGAATTTTCATATTTCAGGGTTTTCGGTATTAGAAATAAAAGGGGAATACTGGAATTGTAAATCAATTGGTACAACCCTAAAATTCACATTTTATACTTTAATATATATAAAATATTCTATACAAGGTGCTTCCGAAAAGACTCTCCAACTTTGAAATGATATAAGTGTGAAACAGTGAGAGGCCGAAAGGTAAAAAAAAGTGGTATGTTGACAGACCGGTCTGGAAATTTCTATATAAATGAATTACGAATTTTTTTCTGGTCATGACCTTTTTTTAACATTAAATTAGTGTTGAAAGCTTCGCCTTGTCATCGTCAAACTTCGAGGTAAGTGATGGAATTTTAGTAAAATAAAAGCACATTCGCCAAGTAATTTTCTATAATAACGAATTCGATACAACCGCAATTGCCAACAATGAAACAAACTAACGAATTAACTTCTTGTACTTTTGAGTGCTATTTAAAACTTCATATGCTTGGGGTGCCACTTATTAACCCATCTTGGAACTATTTCTGCAAAATTGTGTATAAGAAATCCCAGACTTGTCCACCTAACATACCACTTGTTTTACTTTTCTGTTTCTCACTGTTTCGCAGCTATGCCATTTCAAAGTTGGGGGATATTTTCTGAAAATCTCTGTAAATCCCTGATTATTTGAATCATTCAATAAAAAAAAAAAAAAAAAAAAAAAAAAAAAAACATTTATCTTATAAAATGATAAAAAGGGGTAATTACAGTAAGTTTAAACGGATTATTTAACGATGAAACTAAAATTTAAAAAACAAAACATCATATTAATAAATTTCATCAATTATCTCACCAACAAACATAATGTTGTCAGTTTTTAAAATTAATCTAAAATTCAAGATATGATTTTAAATTTGAACATTCTCACAAATTAATTTAATTTTTATGTTAATGCAATATGAAAACTATTCCATGATATTATTTATTTTAAAATCAAATTTAGAAAATACGGTTACTATACAATACAAAAATAGCTAAAAATAAGTTATAGATTTCGCTTTTCAGGAGAAAGGGGAAAATATCGAAAGTATAACAAAAGAAAGGTCTCCTATTAAGTATATAAATAATTTAAACATTTATTGAGGAATTATTGATCCCAAGTACATCATTCCATTTGATAAGTTCGCTATCTTTCATTGCAAAAGCATCATTTGGTGGACAACCTTTACTTTTGTAAATTACTCTAGTCGATCTTATGAATTTTTTGCTCCTAAAGTTGGAGGAAACCTGGACGCACGTTTTAGCTGCAGCTGCAGGATGCTATTATATGTGGAACTTTTCTCCTTGTATATGTAGAAGTTAATTTACTTCTTAATTAGTTTATTTGAATCATGCAAATGTTTTTATTTCTTTAGGTGGAATTGGCAAATTACGAGCTTTATTCATCCTCTCCTAAGACGTTTTCGGTTTTTTCTAGCGAAATGTATCCCACGTTATTGTGGCACAAACTGGGAACGTTTGTAGCTGAAGACAAAAGAAGTATGCAGACATTCAACGTGAGCGAAAAGAATATGGGAAAATTCGTGAAAGTAAAATATAACTATTACTTATCCTAATGATAATGTTCATTTAATAATCTTATTTATAAAATACGCTAGTATACACAGAAAACATATATCGAAAAAATATATGCCGTCTTCATCTAGAACGAATAAGTAGTCATTTCTTAGATATCTAAACTAGAAATATAGATTTCCGAGCTATGCGTTTAAAATTAGCCAATATACTGAATTGACGAAAAGATCGAGAATTTTTAGCCTATAAATTTCTAGATAGTAAAACAGTATTGTGAATACCATGGCTATTATAAGTCATTTGTATTGCGAAAAATTCTCGTGTGGTTTCCTAGAATTAGATAATAAATTCAAATTACAGTTGCTAAAACTTGCCTATTGTATTCATATTTATTTTCAGATATTTTTAAATAAGTTTGTCCTTGATACTATAGGCAAACACTCTACTATTCTAATAGGGTTTCTAGAACTCGCTTTCAAAGGGAATTACAATTTATAAGAATGATATAGAACTATTTTCGCTAGAACCACAATTTAGTTCCTAGGCATCAGTCAGAATTTTTTTTCAGTGTTTTATCTCCAGAAGAATTCTGTTTTCGTATATATTTGGATAACTACGGTCATACTGCGTTTGAGTAAATTCTGCCAGTTTTAATAATTTCAAAGAAGCAATAATGGATTAATATATATTTTTTATTATTCTGGCTCTTTATCTTCTCGGCCTCTTGGCTGAGATCAAAGTGTATGTGGAATAGATATTTTACTCACCCAGCTTATTGGCAAATCTTACCAAGCGTTGTTAACTTCATGTATACACCATTCTTTATACAGTTTTAATCATATTGATGGAATGTATTTAAAATGCAATGGTGTAGCTTTATATTTTCTACTATGTTTAATGTTCCAAAATATTAATATATATTTCTTAATATTTTGGCTCTTTATCTGTATGTGGAATTGATGTTTTTCTCATCCAGCTTATTGGCAGATCATAGCAAGTGTTGTTAATTTCATGTATACACCATTCTTTGTACAGTTTTAATTATATTGATGGGATGTATCTAAAATGCAATGGTGTAGCTTTATGTATTCTACTATGTTCAATGTTTCAATATTATAGTTCTTGGAAGGACATCACTTTGATGACTTCATTCTTTGCATCTTATAATCATGTTTAAAAAAGTTAGACTTACTGTCTTTCGCAGAGTTGTTTGTGTCTCGAGAATGCTGTGAGCAATGCGCAGTAACACATTTTAGTGCTATTTCTTAAAATGTTTTAACCCATTTCTTAAAATTTTGTTAGAAATACCATTGATATGTGATGATAAAGCTTCCACATCTTCCAGGACGGAAGGAATTTCAACTGCGATCAACATGATAAGAATTCTCTTCAACAATGAAAGAAACATGTTTCTGTAACTTTCATCCTTACATTTCCTCTTGAACTATATGGAAAACTTACTGTTTTCATAAAATATATATGTAAACTTACTGTAGCCATAACCGTATTAAAAATATGAAACATTCATATTTTGAATACGGTAAGTGATAACAGCTATGTTTTCGCTTACTGTATTCAAAATATTCCCAGCAATATAGTTCACCCTGTGTGATATCTAAAATCACATATTCTAAATCATATATTAGATTTCAAATTTAATTATCTTCCAATTAATTTCCTATCTTTATAAAAAGCGATCTAAATTCTTTTCTTAGCCAAAAATACCGTTATCAATTCGTGAGAAGATTGGAAATGTACGTTAGAAACTCAACCACAAAAATTTATGGTTAAAGCCTTATCCTCAGTCTTTTAGAGGTGCATTTCACCAGCCCGCACACTTTTGAAATTAAAAAAATCGATTATGTCATTCGAAAGTACTTCGTTAGTACCGGTTAATACTGCAAAAATTTTCGTTAGTACCGACACCAGAACCAAGTACTGAAGAGAACAAAAATTCGGGCTGGTGAAATGGTAGCCCGCACACTTTTGAAAAATCAAATTTCAACGATGTCATTCGAAAGTACTCTGTTAGTACCGCTTAGTACCGCAAAAATTTTCGTTAGTACCGACACCAGAACCAAGTACTGAAGAGAACAAAAATTCGGGCTGGTGAAATGGTAGCCCGCACTCTTTTGAAAAATCAAATTTCAACGATGTCATTCAAAAGTACTCTGTTAGTACCGCAAAAATTTTCGTTATTACCGACACGAGTACCAAGTACTGAAGAGAACAAAAATTCGGGCTGGTGAAATGGTAGCCCGCACACTTTTGAAAAATCAAATTTCAACGACACCAATATTACACGCCCTGTAAAAGTACTCTAGTTGATAAGATCGAAATATCAAATATTTATCTTCTTTTTGTTATAAAGCTAAGTTGAGCTTTAAATAATTTAAACCTATAGACTGCAATGTATAACAGTTATATTTTGTATACTTGTAATATATATATATATATATGTTCTACACTCATGTAAATCTGTATGGTTGTTGCGATCATACCTTATCATACCAACCAATTTATATCTTAGTCGAATGCACAGTTTAGACACTACGCTCTTGAAATAAATTGTGCCCATTGTCCATAATGTTAAAGAATTTTTTTGCGTCTCTGTAAAAGGACTGTAAATCCTGTAATCATTAAAATCAATACACATTGTATGATGGTGATCTATAACATACTTACCAATTTTTAGTTCAATTGGATAAGGCATGTACAGGATATCGTGTTTTAATAATTTGAGCTCGTTTTCCATAATGATAAAGAATTTTCCTTTGTGTCTTTGTGTATGACATCATAAGACTTTCGAGTGACATCGTTGAAATTCGATTTTTCAAAATTGTGCGGGCTACCATTTCACCAGCCCGAATTATTGTTCTCTTCAGTACTTGGTACTGGTGTCGGTACTAACGAAATTTTTGCGGTACTAGCCGGTACTAACGGAGTACTTTCGAATGACATCGTTGAAATTTGATTTTTCAAAAGTGTGTGGGCTACCATTTCACCAGCCCAAATTTTTGTTCTCTTCAGTACTTGGTACTGGTGTCGGTACTAACGAAAATTTTTGCGGTAGTAACCGGTACTAACGGAGTACTTTCGAATGACATCGTTGAAATTTGATTTTTCAAATGTGTGCGGGATACCATTTCCTCATCCCGAATTTTTGTACTCTTCAGTACTTCGTACTGGTGTCGGTACTAACGAAAATTTTTGCGGTACTAACCGGTACTAACGGAGTACTTTCGAATGACATCGTTGAAATTTGATTTTGTAAAAGTGTGCGGGCTACCATTTCACCAGCCCGAATTTTTGTTCTCTTCAGTACTTGGTACTGGTGTCGGTACTAACGAAAATTTTTTCGGTACTAACCGGTACTAACGGAGTACTTTCGAATGACATCGTTGAAATTTGATTTTTCAAAAGTGTGTGGGCTACCATTTCACTAGCCCGAATTTTTGTTCTCTTCAGTACTTGGTACTGGTGTCGGTACTAACGAAAATTTTTGCAGTACTAACCGGTACTAGCGAAGTACTTTCGAATGACATAATCGATTTTTTTTAATTTCAAAAGTGTGCGGGCTGGTGAAATGCACCTGTCTTTTAGCCGATACAAAGTACATAATTTCTATTTAAAGAGCGGATGCATGTGTTCTATGTTACAAAAGTGACACATCAGGAAATATTTTATTCTATTTTACTTTACTGAGATGAAAAGATTTGCACTTCACAGAACATTATGCGAGCGAAACCACATCTGTTACTTTTATTTTTATTTATTGAAAGAAACAGAGAGAGAATGAATTTGATATTTTGCTAGAAGAGAAACCGCAGATTTAAATCGTTTTTTATAAAGATGGAAAATGAATCGGAAGAGAATTAAATTTTGAAATCTAATATATAATTTTGAATATGTGATTTTCGATATCACACCCTGCATTTCCAACGAATTTTAAAATTCCTTTTTCTTATTTCACATAAAAGAAATACCTATAAAAAGGAAATTAATTTAGAAACTTCTAAAATTAACCAGTTTTTTAATATAAATATGAAAGATTTTTATTTAATTATTTTTTTTTATTATTATTTTTCTTTTTAATGTAAGCATGCAAAAAGAAAAATTTTAACAAGCCTCAGAAACTTGTACTTTAAAACAACAAGGTATGTTTTTAACTTTCATTTTTCAAGTCATTATTTCAAAACATGATAAAGGAAATTTCACGTCACATTATTTGTCACATGTTAGGGCCGATGATCTCACCGAAAATTTTAGTAAGCTGATTACTTTTAGCTTGATAATCTGAAAAAATCTAATTATTCGATTTAACTGTTTACCTATTTATTTTAAAATTATTCAAACCGACAAGTAATTGAAAGAGCAAAGTTGAATGGAAACAGTTTTAATATCTTGAAGAGACTTAATTGAGATCACGTCGGGAGCCAGTTTTCTTGGAACTGCTGATATAGGGCGCTTCTTATTTTTCAAGAAAGCTACTTTAGAAAAATTTTCTTATGAATTGTACTTTCATCAGTGAGTTTTCTAGCTTAATTGAATTTTGATTCAAATAAATAACAAATAATGGTAATAATGCCAGTGGGGTACATTTAATTTTTTTGACACTCCACATACTGATTTAACGATATAGTTTAAAATAAAAATATTTATTTAAATTTCAAATAATATTCTATATAACTCTTCTAGGTTATAATTCACAGACATCATGGTAAAGAACATTACTGTCCTTTAAGCGTTATTCGAGTGGTTGGATATTCTATGGTACATACATTCGAAGATTCTGAGAATAACGAAAATAAAGAAGATTTTGGTTAGTGAAACAATATTAGCGTAATTTTTCTAACTTTTTCAATAGAATTTTTCAAATTCTGTTTAAAACTTCAATTAAAAGCTTTGTTTAAAATATAAATACCATTTTTTTTTTCAGACATAGTCAACAAAGCTGATGTGAAGTCGCCTAAAATGTCTTTTCCACAGAAAGGGTAACAAATTAAATAATCTGTGTTTATTCATTTTATCGCAATCTGTATAATATCATGATTACTTCTATAGGATATTTTAATCCTTTTGGTGAGCTAATTAAAAGCTCTGTTGCTTATATGTCTATGTATGACTGTTAATAGTTTGAGCTTCAGACAGCAATATTACAAAGGATATATTATATGGCTTATGGAATTATTTAAAACGTAGCGAATTCAGAAAAGAAATATCTACATTATTTTATTTTACTCATACATAGTAAAAAAAGGCTTTTTTTTTTTTTTTTTTTTTTTTTTTTTCTAAATTGCGTTTATGCTGTAGTCAAACGATATTTAAAGTCCCTTGAATCCGAAAATGAAATTTGAAGCAATTAGTTTGAGTATGCATGTTTCACACTGTGTGTGTGTCAGTGTGAGACTGTTATCATCATAACTATATTTACATGCTGATAAATATAGTTATGCTAATATTTTTAATATTATCCTGAAGCACGATATTAGCATTAGAAAGTCAAAACTCGGAAATAAAAAACTACATCTTATCGGGATAATATATAAAATACCTCACTGAGAGAGAACAAATGATTCATGCACAGGGACATAAAAAAACCTTTAACTTTATTACGCTTTTGGATCAATTTCTCGTCGACATCTCTAGATTGTGCTTAGCAAAACATGATAAACATGTATTCCTTATATGCACGATAGCTTGTTTTACACAGAATATCTTATATAAAATACATATTATTCGTTTAATGGAAAATCATAAACATTTGTACATATGAGAGCCGTGTTTTGAGATAGCTCGAAGATTATTTCAAATTGTAATATGATATCTTCTGTGCTAAATTCGTATACAGTAGTGACCAATTATATGGGAGATTAGCCAATAGAAAATTCAGAAACAACAGTTATGAAAAATTTTGAAAAAATTAAGAAAATGTGGATTAAATGTAAAATTTCGAAAAATCACTCAAAGGATCACAAAGGATCACAAAGGAGAGAACAGGCCTGTAAATCCTTTTGGAATTTCTACACGTTAAAGAATTTTCCTATGGCTATTTATTCGCTTATCAAAAGATTTTTAAAGTACCCTATAGAAGTAAAAAGTCATTTTTTTTTAAAACATCTTTTGACATACGCATTAAAAATATCATAAAATAAACACCTTTATAAATTTATTTGTTCTTTCTCTCCCAAGAATTGTTTTCTAAATTCAGCTGAACTATTTAAATTCTCATAAAAGTTATTGCTAATTTTTTTAAACATTTTTTTTTTTCAATCTATTTTTTATTTTACACTGATTTATACATTTGTCTCTCGATCTGCTAATTAATCAACCTATCTACGTATCTATATTGCTTGAAATACCTAAAATAAATACTTTCTTAAAATATTATACTCATTCTAATTTATGTAATATATTTGTAAAAGTTGTAAATATGCTAATGAAAAATTTTTCTGTTTGTTTTTGGTTATATATATGTATATGATTTTTTTTTCTTTGACTTTGTATCAATAAAGTTTTATTTTATTTTATTTTTCCAAATGGTTATGTTAGCATAGTGTTAAATTTAACTTGTTATTTGAAAAAATATATTTTTTTTTTCATGTATGTTTAAAATTTTTGCTTTTATTTTAAACAGGTCTCATAAAACTGATAGAACTGAACATAATAATATTCCTGCAAAGAATTCATTCACGAAAGAAATTTGTGAAAATATTTTTGAACACTGTTCGAATGTATCTACTATTCATGTGAATCAAGCTTATTGTCGATTTCTGGAAGAGATTACTAAAATTTCTAAAGAAAACTGCCTACAATTTTACTGTCCAAGGTACCCGGCATTATTTCTAAAAGGTTATAATTCTGCCTCTATTTTGAAATTGAAAACAGACTTTTCAAGCCTGATTTCATCAGAAATAGAAAAAAGGAAACATAACGGTAAAGCAGATGAAAAAGATATTATTAAAGATTATGAACGTAGAAAATCGTTAAGAATTATTGAAGAATCGAAAAATTATTTTTCTTCAAAATTGAAAGAAAAATACAAACAATCAAATAAAGAAACCAGTACTTTTACTACTCCTGATGATATCAATCAGAACTCTAAAAAAGTCACTGAGCTAAATTCATATAAAAGAAAATATTTATATGATAAAATACCAGGAATATCAAAATCTAAGTGCACATCTTCTGAAATAGATGAAAATAAAGGTGTTAATGAAATGAAATTGGTATTGAAAGAAAACATCATACAAGAACAAAAAGAAAATAGTGAAGGGATCGACAGTGCAAGATTAATAAATAAGGAATCTGTGTTATTCAAGTAAGTTTTTAATACAATTAAAATTTTTCATAACTTTTGCGACTTGGAAATTGCAAACAACTTCCGATTTTTCGTTCAAATCGTTTGAAATTTTAAATCTCTGATACTCTAAAATCAAAATTTAATATTGATTTTTATTTTATTTTATTTTTTTATTTTTTAAGAAAAATATATGCAGTATAAAAATCCTTAATAATATTAATTTAAGAACAATCTTTTACATATTTATGAATGTTTAACCTTAATATGTTAAATATTTCATGTAATAATTACATTCAAAAATGAAAAGTCCATTACGTGTCCACGCCTTTCTCTGACTTATTTTTATCAATAAAAAAAAAAAAAAAAAAAAAGAAAGAAATATAGCAATAATCATTTTATAAATAATTCTAAAATAACTCTATTACACCCATTCTTTTTTCAAATTTTTAAAAATAAAATCGCAGTAAAAATTGCACCCGTGTATTAGTATTCAAATGAATAAATTAAAAACTTTGTATGTAAATACCATATATTGCAAAATTAACACAATTTTGCCAATTTTTCGTGTATCCATATCAAACTATTCATTTTTTATTACCTGACATACTCAATGTCTTTATCCACATCCTCTGATAGTTCTCCCATCAGCCCTACTTCTTGCACAGTTGTTCTTAACTATTCTTAATTTGTTTCTAATTTTGTTCTAAATTGTTCAAAATTATTGAATTACAAAGAAATTAGCCTTCTTTATTAAACATGTTAAAAACCAGAAATAAACTGAAAATCTAACTGCTTTCTGGAAATAAACAATACTCTATACAAAAGTTAACATATATATACAATATATATGTATATATATATATATATATATATATATATATATATATATATATATATATATTATGAAACTACGCTCCTGAATGCACATAACTTTACTCGATCAATAATAACTGTTATATTAAAAAAAAAAAAAAAAAAAAAAAAATCGTAAGCGAACGTCATAAAGTGCAAAAAAACTGGTAACAATTGTTTAAGGTCGTAAAAGTATCACAGCCCTTCATCAGATGAAGAATATAATAAGCACACTGTATAATAATTTATGAATTTAATTAATTAAAGTTTATGTTGCCCCCCAATTTTATGGGCCAACTGAACATTTCTTACAGGTTAGCGGCAAAAATAAGATCTTCAGAAACTGAATTGAGTTTGATTAATAAGTATTTGCAGCACCTTAGCCAATCCTATCGACATCACATAAAACGAATGAAGACTAGTCTTAATACAACGTTCCAAGTAATGACTAAAGAATCCCAAAAGACAAGCGAATCTGTAAGTAATACTTTTTTGCAATAAAAGCACTTATATTTGACAACTAAACCAATTTATAAATTATTCTGAGCGAATATCTTTTATAACGCTCATATTATCATCTATTTTATAATGCTGTGTTGTTAATAATAATTTGTACTAAGTTATTTAAATAGTAATAAACTGTACAATAAATAAAAATGAAAAAAAAAAAACTATTGTGTTAAGACGTTTCTTAAAAAGTTTTAAACTATACTAAATGAACAATTTCTTAACCATATGCTTATTATTTCATATTATTCATATTATAAATATTTTATTTTTTATTTTTTTTATTAATTATTTGATTTTATAACATTATTTATTTACTATAAATTCTTCGAAAGCTACGCTACTTCAGTAATACTGTATTTAAATGGATTGGAAACAAAGCAAATTTATCTTCTGATTAAATTGGAACAAACGTCATTGAAACAGTGGAAGTTAGTTCAAAGTTTTGTCATAGAAATATGTTTTGTAATACAAAAATAAATAAATAGGGTAAGTGCACCAGCGATTGACACTTTTAGAGCAATCTATGATGTTTTTACTGTTCTAGTCATCAGAAAATATTTTTAGAAATCTTAAGTTAGTACGTATGGTATTAAAGACATTCAGAACCACATATATGTTAAAATATATACATTTGATAACAATGATTTTTTTTTTTTATGAATTTTTATTTGACACCCACTCAATGTTTCAGTAATTGACACTGCCAGTTTTTCATTTTACCAGTTATTAGCACCCTATGCTCCAGTGTTTAACATAAAAGATTAAAATTCTTATATGTAAAATATATGATTTTATTATTTTTCTTATTTATTAATTATTTCGGGATAGATGTCAATTACTAGAGCATGCCAATCACTTGAGCACCTATCCTAAATAAATAAAAATAATCTGGTGTGGATTTCACACTACTTTCTCTTACCCTGCTATTCAATATTATAAGGACAGATTGTAGCTCAAAGGATAAAATAACAGGAACTGTATATAAGCTTACGATGAACAGAATTCAATCTAGGTTTAGAAACAGTTTTATTTGACAAAACAATTCTGTGTGAGTCGGGTTACCGCTATCTTCAAACCTTGTTTGAATATATTACCTATATTTGTATAGAATTCAAGTCTGTTATTGAATTTAAAAGTTTATTCAAAATTATTCGGACAACTTTAACTAACACCATTACCTTAAAATTACCAATTTTGAGTACAATTTTGATGTAGTAATCTCATATGAATTTCAAAATGCATTTAAAATGCCTGCAGTTATTGTTTTTAAATTTCGCTGATAAGATAAATACACAACAATCGATTGTTAAAAATTTAGAGTATTTAATATTTACCTTAGTATTTACCTTCAAAATTAGTTTTATTATTTGCATCAAAAAGAAAACTATACAGAAAAAATAATGCTGAAAATTTAAATTAAAAAACTATTGTTTTTACCATATGGATACGAGGAACTAATTTTCATTCCTGAGCAATTTTCTTGGACATAGTAAAATATAGTAAAAAAACATCCATCAATTAAATTCAGCAAAAAAGAATATTTTCGTTTAATTATTGATAGGTCGCTATGTCTCATGTAAATTAAGTACACTCCACATTGTGTACTTAAATATAGTTATACATTAATAAGACACACAGACACACAACCTGAAATGCAATTGCAGCAATTTCTGATTATAATCACATTATATTCTAGTTCTCAAGAAAGTAATTAAAATATAAATTAGATGTGTTAAGTAATCTAGATAATGGTGATAAAGTTTCATTTATATGTCGGACGCATTTGATTATCTACCATGCACATGGGTAAGATAAAGTAAAAAAGACAATTTTTTTGTTTTACATGTAAAAATAAAATAATAGCACTTTTATGGATTTTTTTTTAAATGTATTATGATTCATTTGAAAATAAAAGGCACATTCATACATCTATTAGAAATAACTAAACTTTTCAAACTTAAACCGAAACACCATATTTTAATTGCATATTTTTATTCAACCACTGAAATAACTGAATCCCTATGTATGAATTTTTATCATTTTGAAATTAAAATTGATTTATATAGATTTTTTTTTTTTTTAAATGAGTAAATCAATGGTGTGGGGGAAATACTACTTCACAGACAATTAAATATATATATATAGATATATAGTGATTTTAATAGCCTTTTGTTTGAATTGTCTTTGATTTTTTTTTTAAATGAGTAAATCAATGGTGTGGGGGAAATATTACTTCACAGACAATTAAATATATATATAT
This sequence comes from Salticus scenicus, assembly GCA_963930645.1. NCBI lineage: Eukaryota > Metazoa > Arthropoda > Arachnida > Araneae > Salticidae > Salticus > Salticus scenicus. The sequence continues at coordinate 168,067,480 of OZ005650.1, read as the reverse complement.
ATATTGATATATAGTGATTTTAATTGCCTTTTGTTTGTCGGCATAGTATAAGCGCTATAAAGCACATGCAACAAACCAAACTTCTGGCGTTAAATTATAAAGCTTAAACCAAATTTTTAATTTTATTTTTACTTATTTAATTTGGATTTAAGCTAGCCTGTTTAAACAGCTAAAACAGCTAGATATGTGTAGGGCATGGTAATAATAATTATTTTCATTATTCCGTAAGATAATTCAGAGTTTTCTATACATCAGAAGACACATTTTCCAAAGAATAAAACAATTCCATACATGAATCTAGCATTCAGCCTTTATATTTGACATTTTGTACACACAAGTATTGCATGAGAAGCCAATTTTCAATACGCGCAGTACTGTAACTATTAAAATAAAATTATACACAATGATTTTATAAAGTAAAACAAAGTACAAAAATATTTTTGTGCCTATTACCTCTCACAATATCATTGTGAAGATATGCATTTTCTTTGTGTCTATATATACAACTCATTCAACTCTGTTAACCCGTTCAATTATTATTTGATTTACGATGATTTTTTGTTGAAAAGCAAGTCCTGAATACATTAAAAAAATACTCGTTTAATGCATTGCATATACACTATCTATCAATAAGTATTTGGAAACTTTCGAATTAAAATGTCTTGTCAAATATCTAAAATAAAATCTTTAGGAATCATCTTCAAACTTTGGAAGTATAAAGAACATATTATACCTCATATATTCCAGCAAAACTTTTGTCCTAAAGAGGAAAATGGGACCAGTAAGCAAAAATCAAAATATTTTATGGATCGCCCTGTAAAAAGTAATGCTTGAAAAGCGTTTTGGATTATAAGCAGTTTTAAAATTACATGTATATTTTTATGAGGCTACCATATATATTCATGGAGATATAACGTTTTTTTTTTTTTTTTTTTTTTATAAATTGAAAATAAAATTGCCACTTTTTAAATTGTAACACATAGGGTATTAGACTCAGTGCAAAGCCATTTTTAAGAAATTTAGCGCACTACATTAGACACAGCATACTTCAATAAGAATGCAAATATGTTAAATAGCTTACGAAATATGAGCATTTTGAATTTAAACAATCTTTTTGAAAAGTGAAATTATAATGTTGTTTACCTCCTCGTTCAAATTAAACCAGTTGTTCTATTGTACAGAAAAAAAAAACATTAATATTTTCCCAGATACAGATTTTATACCATGGTATGTCACAGATCGACTTAACCCAGATTCCACATAGGAACACACCGCAGTTACCACTCTAAATTTGCCACCGATTTCAACGAGTCGTCTTCTGAAAGCTATCTGGAATAAACCAATTATCAAATAAAAGCCTTAATAGAAATGCATTTCCTTCTCCTGACAATGTGAGGCCTTTACGAACGCAGAAACCCAGGAAAAGATTGCAACTGAAGATAAAACGGAATTCTACAGTACTAAGTGACCACCAGTTAAGCAAACATTGAGAAAAGAGCAAATGGAGGCAAAACAAATTAAAAAAAGAAAAAAATTTAAAAAGGCAAATGTTAAAGAGACGTTTTAAAACATGACGTGAGGGAAAATGCGGAGAAGCAGGATAATTTGTGTCTTTTCTATTTTAAATGATTTTAAAGCGGGGAAAATGGGCTGAATGTGCCATGTGCAGATGATGCGCACATGGATCATGTATTACTAAAATGGTATTTTACGTTTCTATTTATTAAAAAAGAGCCTCACCAGTGGTCAGACTGTTCTGCCCTCAAAGATGGTAGAGGAGAACTGTCGGGTTCGAACCCATGTCGTATTCAACAACTTAGGCGTTCCGAGTTTTCTGAGGTTTTTTCCGAAACATGCGTAAATATGAACTGGAACCATTTAGAAAGACCTCCACGGAGGGCATTTTACCTATAAGCCTTGGATCTTAATACAGTTCCTTAGCCTTTAGCCACACAACAAACCAACCAATCGTTAAAACAGATATAGATAAGGGCAATTACTACAATTTATATATAATACACTAAAAATTATTTTTTTCTCAAGCATCATTTTACATTTTTATAATTTTATGGCTTCTTTAGGAATGTTGTATGACTAATTTTCTTTGGATTATGTTGTGTTGTTGTGCACACGATATAAAAATTATAATCTGATAAAATTTTTTAAACATATCTGAACTTCTACACTGTCAGAACATTAAGCAGATGACGTAAGCTAACTCACCCCGTATTGAGAAAAGTTGGCCCAAGCGAGTTGTAGTCAGAGCTTCTAAACTAATATTGATAGTTAATATTTTCAAGTTTTACTACAATGAATTCTTCCTGAAGATACATTGATAATGTTAACGGAAAAGCAAATTTTAAGTGAAAAGTTGTAAAGGAAAAAAGGAAAAGAAAGAAAAGAAAAGTAGTAAAAAAGTGAGCCAAAACTCGTCGTCTGTCTAATATAACAACAAAAGTATGTGTGAAATTTCTAAGCTATAAGGTTTCTGTATTTCATATAATACGACTATATTATTTAAACTGTATTTATTAAGATATATTAATTTAAACTTTTTAAATTCTATTTTGTGGTAATGAATATTATTTATGAATTTTTATATTGATTTTTTTAATGATAAAATAATATGTTTTCTGTTTTATATCTATAGAATGTGAAACAAGAAGAAATTATAAAAGCTCTCAAAAGAAATATTGAAGTTTTGAATCGAAAAATTAGTTTTTTAACGAAAGGAAAGAGTGAGCTCACAAAAAGGGTAACTTTTTAAAATAATGTTTTCATATTATTTTTAAATTTGCCACTTGAAACTTTTTTTTTGTAAACATTAGTAACTGGAAAACAATTATTCCATTAAATATATTCCAAGAGAATAGGAAACCACATTCATCAAACAAGTAACAATGATTAAAACTACAACACTGCGATAGTAACGAAAAAACAATATAAACAACATTAACTGGATAAATGTATCTAATTTCTTAAATTTCATATTCCTATTCCAGAAAGACGTCAAATTACATCCATTACGTTTTAGAAATGCAGAAATGATCCTAATCTCAAAATTACAGAAATTTCTATAAAAATGTATTCACATTAAACGTGACTCTAATTCTTGAAAGTACCCTAATTTATGAATTAGAGTTTTAAAACATAGCCGTATTTTCAAAATGTTATTTAAAGGTATGTGGTGTGTAACAACCACGCAACATCCGTTACATATTATTACACTTATTATGTACTTTTTTAGGGAATAAGTGTGGCAAGAAGATATAAAATGTGCTTAAGAAATCAGACACCTGACAATCTTCCTGCAACAGCAAACAATTTTATACGTCGTAAAGTCATATAAAACAGTTTACAAAGCTAGTTAAAAAAAAAAAAAAAATCATTAGAGCCGGTTTTTTTAACTATGAACTTTCGAGATCTAAAACTGACTTACGCAATCAGAACGACTTAGAATTTACCTCTTGTAACCGAATAATTCATGCAAAAGGACATGTAAAAGAGATTTATGTAGCGAATTTGAAGAAACTTTTTAAATCTGTTTCGAGATACTGAATTTTGTTTCTACTTCGACTTTCACTAAAACTTGGAAAATTCATCTATTCACCAGAAACCAACAATTACGTACGAAAGGATGTGTAAAAGAGAGTTAATATGACGAGTTTGGGGGGGGGGAAATCATGTTTTAATGAACGCATTTCCGAGACTTCAAATTGATCTATTTGTACAAGGCGCCTATCAACTTTTTTTAACTAATCAACTAATATATTCGGAAGAACATCTAACAGGATGCTTACATAGCCATTTTGAAGAAAAATTTTAGAACAGTTTTCTAGATACGGACTTATAACCCCACTTTCAGTTTTCCAATTTACACCAAAAGTTGGAACAATCATCTATTTATTAGACCTATCTTAATTCTGAAGTTTCAACGTTTTAAATTTATTCATTTTCGTGATATGATACACAGAAAACTACCCACACACATACACGCATACGTACACATGTACACACTGACCGATTGTCAAAAATTGTTCCTTGATATATATATATATATCAAGTGAAAATACGATATTGAAATTTTTGACCTCGTGCAATACTTCCATTACGTACCTTAGTTAGGTAATTGAAGCGCAAAATGATTGCTTATACCTTTGTTGGGAAAGGTGTAACCTTACGAAAATGGAAAAATATCTCTTATTTGTATTAGCCCTGTTAATCTAAATTGAAATTACTATGAACATGGAAAAATTGCATTAGAAGCTTTTTAAATTGCGTTTTAATCAGTTATCATTACTGGAAAACATATTAAAATCCAGACAAAATCCAAACACGAGAATACGTCGAAAAACGGATTTAAAAATCTCAGATTGAGCGATGTGACGGTGTCGTACTAGGTTGCTATTTTATTAATTTTGTTTTCTTTTATTTATTTATTTCATTTCATTTCACTTCACTTCATTTCCTTTTACTTTATTTTATTTTATTTTATTTTTGCTGTAACTTTTTCTGTGTAGTCATAGCATTCTAGAAACTAGCGATATTTTTTTCTTGGTTTCATATTGAATTTCCTGTATGCAAATAGTGGCTTTTGAATTTTGTGTGATCTGTAAACAAGAAATAGATAATGGACAAACTGTAATAAAATTTTTGCTTAAAGGTTCACCTAGCATGAATGAAGCTAGCTGATGTATATCTAGCTGTTGGAATAGGTGTTCATACTTCGTGTTGGAAATCATTTACTAATAACAAAGAATCATCTTTGTAAAACGAAAGGTAAAGTGGGAAGAAATACCAAGGAAAAGTTCTCGCATAGTTGAGGGTCAAGAATCCAGTGCTACTCCATGTTTGTTTCATGAGAAATTTGTTGACCTTACTGCTGAATTAGAACACGTGAAATTAACACCAACAAAGTGAGCTGAAGTTTTAAAGCAATAATGTGAACGCCACTGCGCTGAATGGCCAATCACAGTAAAGTGACGATTTTCATATTATACATGTTATAAAGTTGCTGCAGCCTGTATTTATCACCAATCATGTAGTTTAAGATTTCCTAGTAGAGGAAACATTCCAAGTGAATATTGCTCAGCGAAAAAAAATTTCATAAACAAGTACGACCAAAGAATGAAGACACACATACCAAGCATTCCTTCATACAGTCGGTAACAAAAGTATCCGAATACTAGAAAAAATTCCTATATAAAAAAAGTAGAGTTAATACTGTTTTGTTAAATAAATCCTTGTCGAATCATGTTTTTAGACTGACTAAGAACATGATTCGACAAGCATTTATTTAACAAAACAGTATTAACGCTACTTTTTTTTAATAGGCATTTTTGCTAGTGTTCGGATACTTTTGTTAACGACTGTACCTGTGGAATACCTCGAAGATAACTATTAAGAAAAAATTTTTCTTAGGGGCCTCATTTCTAAGATTCTGAAAGGGCCAATGTATTAATTTTTGAAGATAATAAATTTAAAAGGTATCAGTTGATGAAAGAATAATTTTCAGTAGCTTCACAGTAGCCTAATCCGTAAGATGAGATATCCTATTAGTACCCTAACAGTATCCTTCACAGTATCCTAATCCGTATGATGCGAAAATGACAAAAAATAAGTTAAAATTAGAGATGGATTGGTCGCTTTATAGACAAGCGGCTGATCGCAGAAATAAAAAATGTAGTATAGAGGTCCGTTTTCACCTCTTAAGGACTTAAGCACAATTTCCGAATTTTTGAGTAGTTTTTAAATTCATTAAAATATGTAAATTTCTAAAATGATCGACTCTGAAGCTGAACGTAAATGAGAGAAGTCTTTTTTGTAGTCCGTTAATTCAGTTGGTTAGAGCGTCAAGAATGCGAAAGTCGGAAAGTGTCACATGATACAGTGATATTTTTCAGTGTCTTCACAGTATTCTAAGCCATATGAACGAAAGTGACAAAAACGTTAAATTTAAAGGTGTATTGGTTGCTTTGTAAGCAAACGGCTAATCGCAGAGCTACAGAATTTTGCAAGGAGGTCTGTTTTGAGCTTCTTTGATCAACCTCGAAACTCAATTTTCGTGTCTTCAACCAGTTTTTTATTAATTAATTAAAATTTTTGTAGCTGTAGATATTGTCTGGTGATGTCACCTTTTATCACAGAGCAAAGATGAAAATCTTTCTGAAAAATCTCTGTCGAAAAAACCTAGTTGTTAAGTAATAGCAGTACCATGTATCGTTCAGTCAGCACCTGAATTAAAATGTTCGGGTAAGGTCTAAATGCATACAATGTGCTCCCGGAACCCTGTATAGCAGGCGGTAACCCGAAGCGGTTAAGCTACTTTAACGTCATCTAACAGATCATTCGTTCGATAACTTACATGCCATCTAAACAGTTGTCCCACTAGTGGCCGAAGGTTCAAATCTTGAAAGCGTATGGTGCCGAGTTCGAACACAGGAAACGTTCGTTGGTCTAGTCATTAGAAGTTTTCACTTGTTATCCCCAAAATCGCATGAATACAAGCAAGGAATACTTAAAACAATCTTCATGGAGGACATGCAAATAAAGGTAGAACCTAGCATAGTCAATCGGCCTGAATCCCAAAATACAAAGAAAGGCACGTACACACACACACACAAACACACACACCAAAGAGTTATGATGAGTTCAAAATGTCGATATGTTGATTTTATATTCAGATGATACATCCTAATTTAAATAGCTTGTAAATTAATAATGCATATGGTAAGTTCTAAAAAATAAAATACAAAAATCTGCCATAATAATAATATTTAGAAATATTAAGGAATGTATTTGAATCAATGATTTAGAATTTTAAAATATTTAAATATACATTTATCATATAATAATATGAGACAATTTGTTGAAAACTAATAAACGTATTTTTAAACTTGAAGAAAGAGAAAATTATCTGGGATAATTTAAATAAAAGTATTCCTTTCTTTAAGATTTAAATTTTCCGAGAAAAAAATATTTTAACAATATTATTAATCCTTATTTTGTTTTTCTTATTTTGCCTAATTTTTTTGTGAACACTAAAATTATTCAATTTGAAAAGTTCATTTTTTCAGAAAAAATTTACATTCATGTAATTTTTATTAGCGTGTGATTGTAATTCTTTTTAGCCCATGCGTGCTTTAATCTATTATTAAAATAATTCATTTTTTCTTTTATAGGTTCTAGAGTTACATGCGTTTTTCCTGATTTTGGAAATCATCATTATAGCTACAGTTTTCAACATTTTCCTGAATATATTTAATAAAAGGAAAACTCATGAGAATCATTCTCTGAAATATAATTACTAGATAATGAAATATACTACCATTAAGCATTTGTGTTAATTTAAATGTTATGAACGGAGTTGTTGTTATTAAGTTTTAGATTTTTTATGTGTTAATGTACAATTTTAACTTAAGTGTTTCAACAGTATTTTTTCGCTTTGCATAGCCAAAAGGAATAACTGGTGGATTAAATTATATATATATATATATATATATATATATATATATATATACAGGGTGATTATAATTAAAATTATGATTTCAAAACACTATAATTTTAGAACTACAGGTCAGAATGGTTTGATATTTTACCAGAACAATAGTTAGGCGATAAAATTTTGTTTGGAAAAGGTTGGTTGGTTGGGTTTGGCGTCACAATAGTGCTGCGCAATGGATTAAACTATCATCTGGTTATCTATCTGATTAGATCTATTATCTTATCACGGGGTATATATAGATCTAACCCGTAACAACCCACCTAACTCATAGCGCAGCAATAGTGCGACGAAAAAAAACCTTTGCCAAACAAAATTTCATCGCCTAATTATTGTTCTGGTAAAACATCAAACCATTCTAAACTGTAGTTGTAAAATTATAGCGTTTTGAAATCATAATTTTAATTATAATCACCCTGTATATATATATATATATTCTTTAAAGAATAAGATTAATAATTATCCGCATAAACTCTTTAAAAGTTTCAAATGTAATTTTTTGTTTTGCGTAGCCAAAATATGTATCTGGTGTAAAGAAGTTTTAATATATATATAAATATTCCTGGAGATTAATATTAACAAATATCTGTAGTGAAATCAACGTAAATCAAAGATAAATATTATTAGGAAGTCTAAATTTGGTGTATTAAATTTGTATAATCCAGGATTAGTACTTAAATTGTTATTACAATTGAATAAAAGATCCATGTACGTTGGCATGGAAAATAATTCAAATATATTATGGTTTATATGCAGGAATTCTGGTTGGCACATTTTAAAATATTTAGATTTCACTAAACGAAATGAAAAATTATAAATATTTATTTTGCACAATGCACGCTGACTGTAAAGTATGGTATGAAATGTATATATCATTTGTTTACCTGTCCACACAAAACAATTCGGATAATCTGTTTTCATAGTACACTAGTTCAATATAACCATCTTGCCATCTGACCATCTTTCGCCAGCTTCTGGAGCTAAGTCGTTCGTCCTCCCTATGTGGCTCTCCTCTGAAAAACGGAAGGCGCACCCCTCCTGCCTTAAATCCGGATGCATCCATTACCGGGGCTCGGAATTTCCGAGTGGCATAAGAAACAACAACAACAACAATAAAAGATAACTGAAATTGAAAGTATTAAAATTGGTGGTTCCAGCAGTTTATTTACAATTTCTTTTTGCAAATTTTTCTCTTTTCTTATTTTTAATAATACATTTTTCTTTTCTTTTCTTTTCTTTCCTTTTTTATTCATAAAGAGAAATTTTTGCAAATGTTTCAAATAAGTTTAAAAAAAGACAGATGTTTGAATTTAAATATTTAAATTAACTTTGAGTTACAACCTGAAACAAATTAATTAAATAAATTAAAGTAAAATTCTAGTTTGTGCATGCGGCGAATTTTTATTGATGACTAGGTAAAAGAAGTTGATGAAAATGTTTTATAAAATGTAATACATTTTCGACGATTTACAGGATCATTTCTGTTACAATTAACAAGAGAAATATGAAACAGAAATAATTTTAGTAAATTATATATATAGATGTATAGATACATAGTTACAAATTTAAATGCCCAATATTCCCCGTCTCATCTGAAAAAAAAAGTGATACAATTATTATAAAAATGGCAACAAATTGTAATATCTTTGAAGGCATAAAATACTTTCAAATTGTGCAACAAATTCCTGATTTTTATCCCATTTTACCGCTTTTTATGCAGGTTAAACAAATTTTAAATTTCGTCATGAATATGGATTTGAATGAAGAATTTTCAGATTAAATATCAAGTTTCCAGCTTAATTGGTTTCCAAATTGTACGAAAGATTCCCTCTTTTAAAGTAGCGGAAATAGGGGCTAAGACCCCTTAATAGAAAGATCCCCACGGAAGGCATTCCTCCCTCAGGTCTACGACCCTAGTGCACTCAATAGGCCTTAATCCTAATCCTAATACCAATACCAACACCAATACCCCTGTTTATAACTCCCACTTTATTCCACTTTAATGAGTTGAGAAAAATTTTAACAGCATATTGGATATGTAGAATTTTTATACCAAAAGTATAGTTTGATGCTCAAATGGTTTTAGGATTACTCAGCACACTTTCTTGTTTCCACCCATTTCCTTCCCCTTTAATATAGTTTAGCAACATAGTCCATATGAATTTGAATTGGGAATTATCATACCAAATATCAAGTTTCTAGCTCAAATGGCTCAAGTTATATTTTGTATCAAGAAGTAAAAATCTACAACGAGCGAATCTGCTCTTTCACTCTCATGAGTACTTAAGGATTTAAAATGAATAATAATCATAGTTAATCACAAAAACCAAAAAAAAAAAAAAAAAAAAAAAAAAAGTAATCTTTCCTGAAGGTATCTTGAACACCATTACTCTAATGACGTTATCTGCCCAGGAATATTACAGAGTATTTTACCAACCTTTCTTTGTACTATGGAAATGTGCTTGATCAATAAAAGGACTATGTCTACCGTGTTTCATGTTAGGGGTTTACCTTCTCAGTTTCCGCAAATATTGAGACTTTTCAGGTATTCTCGAGTTCAACTTTCCCAGAATTTTCCTTTTGTCTAAAGAAGATGTTTGCATGTAGAAAAACGACTTAAGGGGACTGGGACCCACTGAAGGTTTCATATAATTATATTTCCATTTAACATTTATAAACTGAACTATATTAGGTTTGTACAATAAAACATATATTCAGGCAACGATTATTATGGTTTTGATAGATTGCATTTTTTTTTTTTTTTTCATAAATTCATGATCTTCAAAATGCTAAATTTTCTACAGATATTTAAGAAAACACTTTATTCCTTTATTTCTTTTTTTTTTTTTTTTTTTTTTTTTTTTTTTTGGATGTTTAATAGAATTTTATTTAAAAAAATAGGCTTAAATTATAAATTTATAATTAATTTTGGAAAAAATCCAAAAGTGTATGCCTATGTAAAAATTTGTAAAAAAACATATTTGTTATATTTGTCATATTTTTTAGAGAAGAATGTGTAAGTAATTAATAAAAATTACAGCAAATATCTAGTTGGTCTGGTGTGAGTGTCACTAAATCTATGGGATCGTTTGAGAGTGATAAGAAAAATCGTAAACTAATCCAGGCATATCTATTTGACATAATACTTTTTAATAGGTTAAGACAGCAATTTAAAAGAAAAGTGTCAATACTTTTAATATGCTAGGAGTTACATTTCTGAAATATTTCTTAGATAGCTTCAGAATGCTTAAGAAAACCTCCGACATTTTGAGGCATAAGAAGGTATAAAGAGCCTCTAGTTTCTTCTTTTGCTTACAGAGTCTCAAATGTGTGTCTGTTTCGATAATTTATATAAACATTTTAAATATAAATTGAAACCGACAAGGATTATTATATTGTCTAAATAATTATCTAATGGGTACTCCCAGCAGCCCATGATGTACCATGATGCGACTTAAAATTCATCTGTGGATAACCTGGATACACTTTCCAAATATATATGGTTTTTGTGGCCAAATGTATGGTTTAATAGTAGTTTTTGCTTACATTCGCCCTTAGTTGCAATGAGTTCAGCAAAATAGAGTCCAAAATTAGAAAATACAGGATTGCGTATAACTCTATACAAAGGTAAGTGCTCCATTTGGCAGACTAGAAACTTTGCTGTCAATAAAAGCTTATGCACACTGCTTAAAATCGTATTTGCGGCGAATTTAACTTAAAGGATCCAGATCTTCTGTCTAATAAGCAAAAAATCTAGATACCAGAATGGGTACTTAATTGATGATAGTAATTTCGATGTAATACAATATGCTTCAGAGAGAAGAATTAAGTACATAGGCATCCTCCAACACGAAATATATATATATAGTATATATATATATATTATCCATATAAGAATCTAATGAAATTAGTTTATTTTATTGTTTCAAGAATTTACGGTATTTAAGGCGTTTATTTTCTTTGAAAATATTTTCTGGCGTAAAGATAACACATTCAGATCACATAATTTTTTACTAGTTTACACGTTAAAATAAAACAAAAATATCCGTTTGAAATGTATATGAAGATTTTTCGTTGCGACAGTCTTAGGCACATTGAAAAGTTTCATAGGCCGCCTTAGATACCCATCAGACATTTCAATAAAATACACAGGTTTTGCACAAAATAATAGAAACACTTTCATTTTATATGTTTTGTCAAACATCTTGAAAAACACTTATTATGTTGTTCTTAAAATTTGGGAATAGGAAAATATTTCTTCCTTCATGTTTTTCAGCAAAGATTTTGTAACGAACGCCTTTATTGGGCGAATAACAAATCCAATAAAATAAAAAATATATATTTGTGATTACTGTATATATAGAAGTGCACCCATGTATCTGCAAATTTTAGATGTGTTTATAAACGTTATGTTTGAAATGTTGTGTAAAGTTTTGTGAGGCAAACTCGAATTTTTAAAGAGTTATAAATATTTTATTAAAAAATGCAAAAATTTTTCACGAGTTTTACTTTATAACTCTAAATGATTTTTTTTTCTTTTAAGTTTCCTGAAACTTTCAGAAAACATGAAACATATGCTTAAATCATTATATTATAGGTCAAAACAAATACATTTAATATTCAAAGAGATATGGACAGTTGTAGTGAATAATTTATTACTGCACATACGCAGACTGTAACAAAAAAGCTTTGATATAATTTAATACTCAACGCAACTGTATAGAGTACCTTTAAAAAAATCTGGAGTGACTCCACTCGACTTTCCGAACATTGAGTAATTAATGGTTCTGTAGATAAAATAAAGTAAGAGGAGTCGTTAAATAAACAAAAGAGAGAAAATCATAATAGGGAGTTTGAGTATTTTTCTTTATATAGTACATGATGTTTAATTTAACGCTATTTTACCGAACACTTAGCTTATGATAATAAAGAATATTTTGTTGTGTCCCTGTAAAAACTTACAAATGCTAGATTCACCAAAATGTTTATTTTTAGTGCAACAGTGACTTATAATATTTATACAAATTTTCAGCTCCATCAGATATGGCAATTAGACGCTATCGTACTTTAAAGTTTGGGCCCATATGCCACAATGATAAAGAAATTTGCATTTTGTCCCTGAAAAAGAACCATAAGTGCTAAGTTCTCGAAAGTTCATAAAGTTCGTGTAACGGTGATGTGCAACATGTATATAAATTTTCAGTTCATTTGAATAAGGCGTTTAGTCGCTGTCGCACTTTAAATAATTTGAGCCTATTGGTCTTAATGATGAACAATTTTTATTTGTATCCCTGTAAAACTCGTTAAGTGCTAGGGTCACCAAAATCTGTATAGTTTATGTGATGGTGGCCTTTAACTCTATAAATTTTCCACTCCAACGGATAAGGCATTTAGATGCAATCAGACATTAAATAATTTTACCCCATAGACCATAATGATACAGAATTATTTGTTGTGTCTCTGTAAAAACACTAGAAGTGCTAGATTCACCAAAATCTATTCAGTTCATGCAACTATTACCTATAATTGTTTGCTCAGTTTAATAAGGCGTTTAGACGCTATCGCACTTTTTAATATTTGGCCCCATAGGCAATAATGATAAAGAATTTTTCTTTGTGTCCCTGTAAAAAAACTATAAGTACTAGATTCTTCCAAATACATACAGATTGTGTATCTGTGACCTATAATATGTGTATAAATGTTTTGCTCAGTTGAATAAGGCGTTTAGATGCTATCGCACTTTTAGGATTTTGGTCCCATAGGCCATAATGATAAAGAATTTTTCTTTGTGTCCCTGTAAAAACACTATAAGTGCTAGATTCATCAAAATCAATAGGGTTCGTACTACGGTGACTTGCAACATGCGTACCGACTTACATCTCATTCGAGCAAAGCGTTTAGACGCAAGCGTGTTCACTCACAGACATACACACACACATACATCATCGTAAAAATAGTGAAAACGAACTCAGAGGACCTGAAAACATATAGAAACACCAAAATCTCTATTTCGGATTTTTGACATGATTACAATACTTTCCTTACATATGTATGCTCGGAAAGTAAAAAAATCCAGTTGAATATCAGAAAAAATCATAGAGATAGTGATTAAATGAGCTGTTTTTCAGCATTTTTCTAAAAAGGTCCTTATTATAAGAGGTCATTCACAAATGAAAATTTGTGTCATAAAAATTGTTTGATTTTTCTTTTCAAATATATAATTTTTCTTTTTTTATAGGTATGTAGTACATACCTATGAAAAAAAAAAAGAAAAATGAATCACAAATATTGTATCAAGTTTCATTTGTAACATAGCTTTTTTCTGATACAAATTTTCATTTGTGAATGACCCTTTATCGTAAAACCACCTTTAGAAATCAGCAGCTGAAAAACAGCTCATTTAATCACCTGATACAAATTTTTATTTGTGAATGACCCCTTATCTTAGAACCAGCTTTAAAAAACAGCTGAAAAACAGTTTATTTAACTACCGTTATCTCTATGAATTTTCATGATATTGAACTGGATTTTTCTAATAAGGTACTCTATACCGTTGAGTATTAAACTATATCGAAGTTTTTTGGTACAGAACACGCATCCACAGTAATAAATAATTTAATACATCTGTTCATATCTCTTTTTTTAATGTTAAATTTACTTGTTTTAAACAATAGTGTAATGATTTAGTGATATGCTGTAATGTTTTCTGAAAATTTCGTGAAATTTCGAAAAAAAGAAAAAAAAACTTAAGAGGTATAAGTTGTAAGACCTTCGAAAGAAGTTTTCCATTTTTTTTATAAAATACTTATAACTCATTAAACATTCGATCTACCCTCAGAAAACTCTACATATATAAATATATATATATATATATATATAACATTTATAACCACACCTAAAGTTTGCAGATGAATGGACGCACTTCCAGATAAAGAGTAATCACTAATATTTTTTATTTTATTGAATTTGTTTTTCGCCCTTAAATGCGTTCGTGACAAAATTTTTTCTGGAAAAATATGACAATCTTCATATTTTCCTAATATCCAAAATTCAAGAACAACACCTTAAGTATTTTTCGAGATATTTGACAAAACGTAAAAAAATGAAAGTATGTCCATTGTTTTGTCTGATACCTGTATCATATAAAGTCCTAAAGTTTTAAAATTCCTACAAAAAGGTTATAATATTTATGGATGTTTCCGAGCAAATTCTTTATTTTGGTAAATAAAAAAAAAAAAAATGAGATAAAAGGTTTATATAAAACAATTGTTAATGTTTCTACATATGCTCTTCGATAAAAAAATAAATAAATAAATAAAAAAGACAGATGGCGTTTTAGTGATTTATACACAATTGATGAGTGATTTAATCGTAATATAAGTAAATAAACACATCTACAAATTAATTACGGAAGAAATTTGCTTCAGCTAATTTCTAGGTCTTAAATGATACACTGCTGAAATTTTGTACATTTCTGTATTGGAGAATGGAAACCAATTTACACACAGAGAAATTTATCGCGTGGAAAATGTATAAACAATTTACAAATTATAATTTTTTAATCCCTTAAAATTTTGATCAAATTGATAAAAAATCTCTTTGTAACCTGTGATAAATATTTAAGATAAGTATTTTAGTAAATAACCGTTGTCAACATTATTTAAATAACGTGTATTACTTTAAAAATCTGGTGTGAAACAACCACACGACTTCCATAATCCCTTAAAATTTTGATCAAATTGATAAAAAATCTCTTTGTAACCCGTGATAAATATTTAAGATAAGTATTTAAGTAAATAACCGTTGTCAACATTTTTTAAATACCGTGTATTACTTTAAAAATCTGGTTTGAAACAACCACACGACTTCCATTACCCACTATTACACCTATTATATGCATTTTTGAGAGATAATGTGATCAGAAAACATATAAGTGACTAAAGAAGTAGAAACCTAAAATTTTTTCGGTAAGAGAAACTTATAAAAACATTTAAAACGAAGATTACATATAGCGAGGTAAAAAATAAGAGAAAAAAATGGTAGTTATTTTTTGAAACACAAATTTCCGAGATTTGAAGATGACCTACCTAAGCAGGAAGACTGTTATTTTTCCTCTAATAACCACGTAATATACGAGAAAGAAATGGATTTATATAACAATTTTCAAGAAAATCGTTAGAGCCGTTTTTGAGATTTTTTTTACAAAATTTACAGATTTTTTTTACAAAAAATCAATTATTGACCGGAAACAATAATTACTTACAACAGGATATTTAAAAGTGAGTTAATATGGCGAGTTTGAAAAAAAAATCCGCACAGCCGTTTTTAAAGGAATGCGCTTGCAAGACCTGAAATTGAGCTATTAATTCAGGACGCGTATCAATTTTACTGAACTATATCATTCAAAAGGACATCTAATAGAGTGTTTATATAGCAAATTTGAAGAAAATCGCTAAAGCCATTTTTGAGATACGGACTTACGGTCCCACTTTCGGTCTCCGATGTCCCGTCCAGTTTTTCGAGTTTGACCAAAATATGGAATATTCATCTGTACACTAGGGTGGTTCGAAAGAATCGTTTTTTTTTTTTTTTTTTTTTTTTTTTTTTTTCCGGAATCGCATTACCTCTCAAAAGTTGTAGTTTAATGTACTCAATTGGGGAAAAATAAAAAATAAAATTCTAAGTTGACATCTTCAGTTCGCGCACGAAGCTGAAAGTTTGAAAAAATATGTTAAAAATTGAAATTTTCATAAAATAACAAAATTAGTTTTTTTGTAATTTTTTATAATGCAACAGCCATAAATTGTCAGTATATAGCGTAGTTTGAACCTAAAAAATATTTTATAGCTTTTACATCTTTAGTTCGCGCATACGCCTTAAATTTGGCTAAAATCGCCTAAAATTTGAAATTTATGTGTCTCTAAGATTCCTCAGATGTGTTGGGCATTGTTTTAAATTGAGATTTATAGTCAAAAGACGGCATAGTTGACATTGAGAGCAAAGCTGTCCTTATGAAACAATCCCTGTTCCTTTCTCCACATACTTTAGTATAAGATTCTTTTACGAGCTTTACAATTCTTTCGACACTTTGCGTGTGGCAAGGGAATTTAATTAGCTCGAACTCTGGGAGAACATTAGTATTAATAAGTTCTTCTAGGCCATGCGTTGACACATTGCTCATTTCTGGAGGAGATGTAAGTTTGCACTTGGACCAATCAATAAGTTCAGTGTAATTTGTAGCAGCAAAATTGATGGTCGGTAGTTGAAAAGTTTTCACCGATTTCCCTTTAGATTCTTGTTTTCTTGCTTTTAGCAGTCTTTGAAAAGCTAGCAGTCTTACGTGCACTCTCTCATCTAGTATCATTGAAATTAAAAGATTTTCGGGATGATAAAAATACGCATTCCTCTGAATGACAGGATCAATTATTTTACGTACCCTGTCTGGCAGCTGTCTTGTCTTCTGCACTAATTTAAACACGTAAACTGGTCCAAACTTTATAGGGGGATGCATTTTAATTCCAAACCATACTAGAGCATATATCTTCATAATATAGCTGACCAGCAGTTTAATTTCGTCAGAAGGTTTTACTTCAGAAATATATACTTTTAAGATGCTATTTGTACAAGTTCACTACCTAGAATTACTAAGAGGAGCAGGATCTTTCACAGCGAGATCTGGCGCAGACTCTCCTGTTTTGACTGCTCGATAAATATTAAGTAAATACTGTTGGTCCTTGCTTAAGTCAGTTTTGGTCACATTTATCTCCTCACTATTAATCGTTTCAAAACTAGCAACAGGGAGTTTTTCACAGTCAGTCAACTTCTTGCCAATTTGTTCTGAGATACTTGTGGGTCCTGTAGTATCACCATCTACACTTTCAAACAAATGTCAGAACGGAAATTCGTTGAAATGTAATAAACATATAAACTATTATAAAGGACGACCAAGTTTAAGCTCAAGGTTACGAATAACACCGTTTTTCCATCCTGTGTTAGTCGCTGTTTCGTCACATCCAATTGCAACAAGCTTAACATAATCAAAGTTATTGTTTTCTAAATAGCAAAAGATTAGCTATTTCACTTCCAATCTGGTTCTTGGAGGTGCCAAATGTCCCAGATACTTTCCTCCAGGTTCTAAATGACTTTCTTAAAGTGTAGTACTTATTATGGTAATCCTTTATCAATTTAACAATACGTTCATGACTGACCGTTGGCATAGAAACATTACAGTACAGTTCTTCTATTTGAGCAGCAATGCAATCTGAAATCTTTGAAAAAGGTTCGTTTTTTACAGATTTTGTTGTTTCTTCAAAACAAGCTAACAAAACAACTGCACATGTGGATAAAACACTTTGACTTAACGCTTCGGTGCACCGAAAAACGGACAAACACTTAAGCGTTTAGAAGTTTTCGGGGGCCCCATTATTTATTATTTGGAGAACGGAGACCAATATAACAAATTTTGAGCATAAAAATCTCAATAACTTTACAAAATAATCCACTCAAAGCAAAACACGCTGCACTTTTTGGTTCACTTGCAGTTACATATTAAAGATGCTGCTTGCTTAGCGGCTACTAACTGACTGACAAAGTGAGAGCAGAGCCTTTAAACAGTCTACTAGAATGTGTCTACTGTCTAGACAAGTCGGCGGTGGAATAATAATGCGATTGTGCGGTGCCAACTTAGCGCTTTCGGTCAGTTACTGTTCGTGTTCAGTTTTTAACGTTTCTTTTTTTTTTTTTTTCTCAAATTTTAAGCCTCATGCGCGAACAGAATATATCATCTAAAAGTTATAATTTTTTTTTAGGTTGAAATTACGCTATATACTAATAATTTATGGCTGTTGCATTACAAAGAATTACAAAAAAAACTAATTTTATTATTTTTTGAAAATTTCAATTTTTAACATATTTTTTCAAACTTTCAGCCTCATGCGCGAACTGAAGATGTCAACTAAAAAAAATTTTTTTCCCCAATTGAGGATACCAGACTACAGCTTTTGAGAGGTAACGCGATTCCGAAATAAAAAAAATCGATTTTTTCGAACCACCCTACTCTACACCAGACCTGTCTTAATTCTGAATTTTTGTAGTTCTATAGCCAGAAGATTCCACACATACATACACATGTACATACACACACACACTGACCAATTGCCAAAAAAACACTTTTTTGGACTCAGAGGACCTTAAAACGTGTAAATCAGGTGAAATCTCGATATCGAACTTTTGGACCAAATACAATACTTCCATTACCTACGGCAGTCGGGTAATGGAAGTAAAAATAGTACTCAAAAATTGTACTTATTATATAAGTAATAGTTAGTATACGATCGTGAAGAACGGGGATTAAAAGAATGTAAAAACAAAATTAAAATTACAATATATATTTTTCTCTTTATGTGCATTAAGAAAGTTTTCTTTATCTCTCTCTTCCATTATTATTTTTTTTCTTCTTTTTAATGCAAATGTATATTTTTAAAATACTTCACTTACAAAACCTTAGTACTTTGCTGAATCCAAATGAATTCATTCAAATGAATTTCGACCGATAATGAATAGCAAAATACCTTTTTACTATTCGTAGCTTACTCCTTAAAATGATGTCCGAGCATAGGCTGAGCTTTGTCTGGAATCAAGATCAATATCTATTCAGAATCTGCGGATTAAAGTAAAAAGTTCTGAAATTCTTCTTCCCTTTTATTCCCGCTTTTCTATTTTAGACAGAAGAGTCAAGAATAAGTACCCATCGTGCTGTACAAGAAGATCTATTGATACACTTATCTGTAGCCTCTTTTCATCCAATGACTGACGTCATTGATTTATTACATGAGAAAAGAGCCATTCTTACAAGAATAGGGGGAAAAGAAGGCGAATTTCTACCACTGTCATTTTTCAAATCTGTTAAGCTTTAAAAGTGGCTTATAGAATAATTTTCATTCATATGTTTGAAAATTTTACCTAGTTTTATAATTATGTTTTCTTGTTTTAAGATATCGCTTAATAATGACAGTGTTGTGAAATAATGAAAGTTTGTGAGGATAGATAAATAAGTTAAGAAGAAAATTGTATTCTCTTAATATAAAATGCGAGAATTTTGAAATTTATTTTATACTTTTCAGGCTAAAAGTTATATAATTTGATAGAATATACTCACCAGCTATCTATTAAACTAATACATATTTTTTTTTTTCTTTTTGAAATAGCTAAATATGGCCTTGAATTGAAATAAATATTATTTTTCTACAAAATCTGAAAGTATCAAGCGAAGTAAAAGATATTTGAACTGTGAACATATAATTACTTTTCGTAGAGAATTTTTTTGAATTTGACTAACATTTTGCGATCTAAAATAAAGATTTTGAATTCTACAATCCAAGGACTACATATATTTTATTTGAAATTAGCCTAAATTTTTAGCTATAATCCAAGCAATATATTGGGTGTGCAAATGACTATGACCCCATTAAAACGTAAAAATTAAAAACACGGATTGTGATAAAAAAAAAAAAAAGTCACTTGTTGCATTGTTATTAGGAAGACAATAAATTGGGGAAAATATATAGTTTATAATTAGTTTAAAATTTTGACTTGAGAGGGCACTGTTGAATTTTTTCTCTAGTAATAGAGAAATAACGTCTAGGTTTCAGATAATCTTTCGTAAGAGATTTCATACTATGGTAAAAAGGTTGATTGCACTAAAAATGCAAGTTAACAGGCAAAGTTAAAAGTGCAGTAAAAAATGAGTTATTTAGATTTTCAGTCCGTATCTCCACTTTGTGCGAAATTTGTAACAAACATAAAAAAAAAAAAAAAAAAAAAAAAAAAAAGTATATATATATATATTTTATTTCTTGCTTTTCTAATAATCGAGCAGAAAGCGGTGAGTTTTTATTTCAAACCCTGATTTTATTACTTACATTAAAAAAGTCAGTGATTTATTGGACAACCGTTAGGTATATTATAACAAAAATTAAATAGAAACTTTGTATTATTTAACAAATAGGTAATTGTTTATTAGAGGTATCGTCTTATAAAATACTAAACGTTGACTTTAACGCATGAAATAGAAAAGATCTTTTTATCGCACATCTATACGAAACAAGTCTAGGAAATAGCATAAACGCATCGAGAAATAAAGATCCTGAATATTCCGATAAACATTATGTAATATTTGTGGTTTTATCAATCAATATAGATTAAGCATGGTATCTTAAAATTTAATCTGAACAAATTATAAATTTTATCGCTATATTTTAGAAGAATTACTCCAATATTTTAATTATCATGAATTATGAATATATATAGGGTAAGTATAGGATAGATGGCCTTAGTTTTTAAAGATGAAAACAAAAATTCTTAGAATAAAGATACAAGAAATATTTATACATATTTAAAATCATTTTACATATACTCATCATGCTTTGGCTAAAAAAATAATTACATCTTAAAAATAAAAAGTGGGAAACATAATTTGAAATTAAAATGATAGAGGGCCACCTCTCCTCCAAGCCGAGTAAAGAAGGCCACCTATATAAGAAAGAAAAAATGAAGTTAAAATAGCAAAAAATAATACATTTCATATAGTTAACCATTAAAAACATATAGCAATTTGTAAAGATTCAATTATATTACGAAAAATGAGTGAGAAATATTCGAATAAACAAAAGTATAATTTCAATACTTCACTTTTCGTAAAATTTGATCACAGTTTTGGCAAAATTCTTGATAGTGTGTACATGTCTCATGAAACCATTTGTCTCCTTATACATTTTATCCAGTCATTTGTTTTGGGTCTGCTATTGTTCACAACCAACACAGTTATCCTCATGAAATTCTATTCCGTTTAAATCTGCAGAATCTAAAAATTTCAAATGTATTTCGTCTCCTTCGCTGTTGAAAGCGTCTTTGTTTTTCCTTGCGTTTTAGAGTTTTTCCAGGTTTTTTTTTTTTTTTTTTTTTTTTTTTTTTGTCAACTTTATCCGTTTTGGGGATGAATGTTTCCGACTTTTTTCAATATTTTCTGATGATGTCAAAAGCAAAACTACATATTTATCATCAAACACATCATAAATATCGTTGGTACGTTTTGTAATTGTTTTTGCTATGTTTACATCTGGAACTGGTGCAGTATCATAAAGTACTTTTGTTGGTGATAATACATTAGGAATTTTAGATTTTTTTAAACTGGTCATTTATGTTCGATTTGGTTTGGCCATCGCTCCTTAAATTTAAGGATAGATATTCACGCAATTTAAAACATCACTCCACCATTGTACGTCTTTATTTTAGGTCTAGAAGCAAAATTTGGATAGTATACGCAACTTAAAAATCCGGATTTTAAAAAGAAATATAACGTATGTACGTATTGTAAAACATTCAGATACCTACCTCAACCACTAAATTAAACAAACAATAAAATTTCACTTCAATTTTATAGTCGAAAAACACAGCTGCACATCGAAATGAATGAACTCTCTGAACTATTTCCTATACTGTAAAAAAATGTCTTATTTGCTGCAAGAAATTCTCTGTAATTTGAGAAAATACGCGTAACTTATGGAAAAAATTACGTTGTCAGAACATATTTTCTCAAATTATAGAGAATTTCTGGCAGCAAATAGGACATATATTTTACAGTGCATGAACAAAATTTATGTTACCATCTATGATCAAGTTAAGGAAATATTTAGTCTGACCATCTTTCCTCTATTTCATCTATCCTTGAGTTTCCATATATCCTTATATGTGAATTAAACTATCGTACTTTCTGCTTATAAACCATATGTCTGATAAATCGGTTTTACACTAAAAAGTTTGATTTTTAAACGAAGATATATTTGTACAAGAAAAACCTCAAAAAAAAAAAAAAACTTTATCTGTTAATAAAAACATCCGATGTGAAAAAGATTTAGCAGATCTGCGAGTTATAGGTAGAAAAATACGATAATTATCTAAAAGTTTACTTTTTAAGGAAAACGAAAAAAATATTTTCTATTTAAAATTAGAAGCCATTTTGAAATTACGTAATTTGAGTATTTTATGAATGGGTGTTTCCCGAATCACCCAAAATTCTGATACTACTATATTCAGAGTTAATTTATTTAAGGAAAGTAAATAATAATAGAGCCGTTCAGTGCACACATCGACTAACTCCACTTTTTGAAAAATCTTAAATTTTATGTCAAAGCACTTGGTATAATCATAACTTTTTGTATTTATAATAACTTTCCGGAATAATAAAGATTAGCACCGTTAAATGGCAAATTTTTTTTGGCCATTGAATAATAAGTAATTTATTTCAGAAGCCATTTCGATTAACTCCATACTCTAATGTAAATCGTTTCGGTAACGCTGTATCTGTTCTGGCCGTGCATCGACGCTTATTTGTTTTTAAACAGCGGAAGATGCTCTCTCCCTCTCAATAATATTCGTAACAAAATCGCATCGGTAAACAGATAAAAAGAACAACGTTTACAGTAGACTTTACCTGTAGTAAAAGTAATATGTTTTTTTCTTTTAAAATTATACTGCTAAAATATTAAATTATACTGCTAAAATATTAGTTAATGCGCTGGATAAAGTTAGAAAGGTCCAAACCCTATCTCATACAATTCAAATGTGACTATAATGAAGATACAGAATTTCAAACCATTAATATAAGAAAATCTTTAGTGGGTAGACCGCAAAGTTTGAAAAATATAGATCAGCCTTTATTATATCCTAAAGGTAGAACTGTGACAAGGGAAAAATGGAGAGACATGATGGACCTGCTAAAATTCATTCCTTCTGTTAAACACGATTACTATAAGAACTTGTCAACAAATCGAAATGACGAATCCTCGCATACAGCTGATGAAGAAGACATTATTTATAATATTGCTGAATCATCCCAAAGAATAATGCCGCTGACATAAAACTGCTATGAATTAATTACAAAAATTATAATATAACAGAACTGACAACATACATTCTTATGGAAAAGCTGTGATAAAAATGTATAATAACTAACTTTTTCTGTAATAAAAAACTTAAAAATGTAAAGACTTAATTTAACTTTATTACTTTTTTCAGTTGCCAAATCGATTAACTCCACCAGTCACATAAAAACTGTAACATTACTGACGATTGTTTGTTGGCTATTCTTTCTTATTAATTTTATACACCGTTAGATGAAAGCTATATCTGCAATTATGCATTCTACATTATATATTTGAATTCATATTATCAGAGGAATTTTAAAAAACAATATACATTACATCATCGCGTTTCTCAACTTTTTGTTTTATGGAGTTAATCGATGTGTGCACTGAGCGGCTCAATAATAACACAGTTTATTTTTTTAAAAGCACTTCATAGTGAACAAGCGTGGCATTACAAATGGTGTTATTAAATTTTCTAGAAAAATAAGAATATACATCATTTGCAAAAATATTCCAACAAACAATCATATTTTAATAATTTGGTAAGTTCCAAGTTATTCAAGAAAATTTGACATTAAACAATGTGAAAAGGAAATTTCAGTTTTATCTTTTATCAGTTCTTTTAGAATATATTTTATTTTCTATTACTTCGATTTCCTGGCGACTTGGGATAACTCGATGGTTTTGTAGCACTCTAAAAAATAGCCCCAAAATTTTATTGCCACCCCAGTGAACATTATTTTCTTAAAAGGATTTTTAAAATTCTTGAAAGGAATGAAACAAGTGTGTAAAAGGGTTTTACTTTTTTGAAAAGTAGTCTAGTTTAGATTTAAAAAAAAAAAAAAAAAGAAAAAGAAAAAGAAAAAGAAAAAAAAAAGAAACTATTAATATAAAATACTGTTGTTCATTAAATTTTTAACTACTGATTTTCTTTTATTTTACAAGTTAGTATAATAAATCAACATTTTGAATAAACTTAAAAGGACTACAGACGTACTAGAAAGAAAGTGATTTTTTTTTTTTTTTATCTACGTTCTGCCATATACATTGATGAAATAAATTTATTATTATATATTTTTTTTCCCCATAGAAAAACCTGTTTTTTTTTTTTTTTTTTTTTTATGAAACATCTACATCTCCGTTTGTCAATATAAGAAGATTGTATTAAATACTCTGAGTTATTGATATTAAATTTGGGAGTTAAGTTTTAAGAGCTATATTATTAGAACAATCAATTGAAAACCTTTCTGTATATTAAAGTAATATGTGCATGCAAATAGTTCAAGTGAGTAAGAATGCATGATATTTATAAACTGCGGTGAAGTCTAAATAAATAAAAAAAAAAGGCTGTTCCTATATAAGCTTATTCGCTCTAATAATTATTTTATTATTTTTGAATGCATTAAAACTTTTATGTAAAACTATGAAGACCTTTTGATCCATAATGTATAAAATAAAATATAAAATTACTAATTAACAATTTAATGATCATGTAGAATGCAGTGTCAATTTAGGATTACATGACAATTTCTGAAGTTTTGTACATGAAGATTATAATTGTATTTTACATCATAAAAATGGATGAATGATAAAGGAGTTATCTGAATGAGATGAATATCTGTAGATGTGATGTACATGCATTGAAAATGAAACGATAAAAATATCTTTGGAATTGAAGGTTTTATTCAAAACGTAAATCTTTAAGAACAAATAAATAAATAAATAAATAATTGTCCATCTCTGTCCTCGATCTGAGTTGTTATCCAGTTGGGCACTGACTCTTAGAATCGTCGTATGTCCAACTATGTGATTTTTGCCATACGTATTCCAATTAGCGAGTTAGATTGTTGTGATCTTGGAACGGTGGGAAACGGTGTTGAGAGCTAAAACGTGTTCCGTTTCAGATTGACCTGACGAACGTGACGTTCAAGATGATGACGGAGAAGCAAGAATATAAACTTTAGAAAAGCATGTTGTATATGGTCTATCACTAACCTTTTGGAATGTAAGTCTAAGGACTCATGAAATGAAGAACGACACAACAGGGCGTAGAATCTCGTCGACTTACTGCTGTACAGTAAACTTGTCACGGTTGGCTTCTAAAAAAAAAAAAATTCGATTCTTAAAGCAGATGACATTCAATGCAAAAACACCTGGTTAATGATCTGTGTAGCGGACAATAGCCATGTAAATATTCCACAGATATCCTGAACAACTTCAGAAACTGTTTAAAATGTCTTTGGGTCCAATTTTAGCACTTCGATTCAAATATTGAACAATCTTATAATTTTAACATAATGTTAAGATTAGTTAGTTTAACCGCATGTCACCTTTCAAATTTTCCCTTCTACCTACACTGTTTTTAAACTCCCTTGTTAGGCGGAATTCGCGCAGTCCCCGTAAGTCAACACGACCGAAATCGGTGTAAGTTAGATCCCAATATTGGAATGTGCTGTACACAATTATGATGTTTGGTTAAAATGTATTGGAGTCCCAGTTAGTCAGTTATTGGCCGCCAAAAGTTAATCATTTTCATCTTCTATCGTAAGCTATGTGCATGCATAATTTTGTATTATTTGGATAATCCCCCTCCTTGGGTGTTAATTTTTACTTCTTTATACGAAGTGTAAGGAAGTATAGTAATCCCGATTTGGGAAATGGATTTTATGTCTCGCATAGCTCAAAAACGAATGATCGTAGAATATTCCAAATTTATGTGTGTGACTTTTATGATGTCTAGTTGTGCATCTGCAACTTTGGTTTTAACGCAAGCTCCCGTTTTACAGATATAGACGATTTTACACGACTTTTCGTGACGTCTCTATGTAAATATGTGTGTGTGTGTATCTCGCATAACTCAAAAACGGTTGGACGTAGAACATTGCGAATTGGTATATAAGTTTGATATGACATCTAGTTGTCAACCTCCCTTTTTGGAAATTCTGCGATTTTCCGTTTTGGAGATATTTTTGAAAATTATATTCATCATGAACAAAAATACGAGGTTTTGGACATTATATATAACCTACCATCATAGAGATTTCAAAAGAAGCTAATGATAGAGCCAATAATGATATTGTTACAGAAGCTGTCGACATATTTGCGTGTAGAAAGTAATTCTTAGAAACATAATTAGATGCTAGTTTACGAATGCACTTTATCCAATGAATATTTATCCCGTAGCTAGAGCCCGTAATGATAATGTTATAAAAGTTGTCGATATTTTTACGCACAGACGATAATTCATAAAGACATAATCAGTTTCTAGTCGACGAATGCATTTTATTTAATGAATATTATTTCCGTAGACAGAGCCAGTAATTATGTTGTTATAAAAGTTGTCGACATTTTTGTGTTTAGAAAGTAATTCTTAAAGACATAAGCAGGTACTAATCAACGAATTAACTTTATATAATGAATATTTAGCCCGTAGATAGACCTCGTAATGAAATTGCTATAAATAATTATAAGATAAAAACTTTGTATATACCATGTTCTTAAATTTTCTGTTGAATAGATATAGATCTACATTAGCACTTTATCAATGTGTATAAAATTTTTTAAGTGATAATGACGTCAGTTTTTGTGAGATGCACAATTTAACTTTTCACAATTCTTTAAAGTTCACGTTTAATTAAACGTATTTCATTTTAAGTCGAAAACTCGTAATTTGGGGTTTTTTTTTGGCAACAATTAAATTATAGCTAATATTTTAATGGATATTATTAAAACTATTAGGATGTTATTATTTTCCTATTTTAATTAATTAAAATAAACTATTCGAAAATTTGAAAATCGGGCTTCGAAGTGTTGTGTTGTCATCGGGTTCTGAGCTATTCTGAAAGTTTCAAATGTCTAGCTAGTAGGAAAGTTAGTTAAAAATCGATTGTAAGATTTGTACCGGACAAACAAGAATCGAAGTTAATAAAAACATGGTAAAAATTTGTCGAGATTTTTGCGGGTAGAATGTAATTCTTAAAGACATAAACAGGTTCTAGTCGATGACTGCACATTATCTAATGAATATGCAGCCCATAAACGGAGCGCGCAAAGATATTTTTATGAAAGTTGTCAACATTTTTGAATGTAGAAAGTAATTATATAAGACATAAGCATGTTCTATTCGATGAGAGTGTAGAAAGCAATTCTTAAAGACATAAGCAGATGCTAATCAACGAATGCATTTTATTTAATGAATATTCATCCCGTAGATAGACCTCGTAATGAAATTGATTTAAATAATTATAAGATAATATATATATATATATATATATATATATATATATATACCATGTTTATAAATTTTCTGTTGAATAGCTATAGAACTACATTAGCAATTTATCAATGTGTATAAAATTTTTAAAGTGATAATGAAGTTTTTGTGAGATGCATAATTTATTTTTTTACAATTTTTTAACGTTCACGTTTAATTAAATGCATTTATTTTTATGTCGAAAGAAAATGAACTCGTATTTTTATTTATTTATTTATTTTTATTTTTATTTATTTAATTTTATTTATTTATTTATTTATTTATTTTTGCAACAATTAAATTTAAGCTGTACATTTGACAATGAGAGATTCTGTAATAACACGTCGAGAATCTGAAAATCTACTATTTTTGTCACGGTGATATATACATCTATATATAATGCTATTTTTATGGTTTTTGTGGTTGGAGTATCGGTTATCTATTTATTTATTTATTTTCTTTGTTAGGAATGTTCACAGAATGGAATCTACCTGTTTATTTACGAATCAGTTACTTCGCACAAAAATTTTAATGTTTTCGTATCAATGTATATTTCAATGAGTGTATAAGTAAGTCATGTGGTGTCCAAATCAGATTTTTTTGTAACAGAGTGTGGAACATGGGATATAATAAAAAGACAGTGTACATTATATTGAGTTTCTTAAAGTATATGTTATTAAAAAGACAGTTTTTTATGAGTATCATCTTCATTTGTAGTCCACATATATCACTGAGCTTCACAATCACTATATACATCATTCAAAAACACTATATACATCACTAAATACTATATACACATCATTTAAAAACACTATACACATCATAAATTTTTTTTAGTGAGTTTACACTTGTATATTATCGTAATAATAACAATAATAATAATAATATATTTCCGAAAAAAATCATAAAGATCGTGTTAGCTTGTTAAAGAACCGAACATGATCACTGTTATGTTGAATATGACAAATGACATCAATAATTTTAACAAAGAAAAATGATGTTAATTGCGTCAGAAAAAGGAAAACATAAGACAAGACAGCAGAATATTATAAACATATATATACAGTTAATTTCTATAATTGTGACATTTGTAAAGCTTCCGAGTTTAAAAATCTAGCAAGAAATTTTCAAGTCCTTGAAGGTTTAGATTTTAATACAATAAAAATGTAGTGTCTTGATGATCGAGTTTCACTCAATCATCTGCAGATTGGTTTGTTTTCTAAAATCATCATACTTCTTAAATGATTGAACTTGTAGCATTATGTATTTATACTTCAGAGAAGAATAACCAGGCAATGTCACAACGATTTCAAATTTCAAATTTTCTCTTACCCGTTATTTTTAGATTTTTTTTTTTTTAATTTATTTAAAGATTTTTGTTAAAATAACGTTACCAGGAAAGCATATTTCCTCGGGCTGAACTCGGGTAACATCTCAGCTCAAATTTTCTTATACATGAGAGTTATTTAAATTGAAGAATCTTCATAGAATACCTAAATTTTAATTTTTTAAAAAAAATTTCGAACAATTTATAAAATAATAATAATAATAATAATAATAATAATAATAATAAAAGAAAGAAAGAAAGAAAACACGTTTCTGCAGCATTTTCCCAGGGAAAGCATGGGATACCAACGGACGCTAATTTCCTGAAGATGAGTACAGGTCTGAACGTTTTGTCACTCATAAAAAAAAAAAAAAAAAAAAAAAAAAAAAAACTTAATTTTTTATTAAAATAGTTGGAGTCTATTTACAATAAACTCAGGACAACTGTATCAGACTAATCCGTTTAATAATAGAATGGTGGTGTGTCGTGGTATAGGTGTTATGACCGATTGGCTACCGAAGGCTCCTAAGCCTAGACCCAGGAACAGTTCTGGGGTCTTTCTAGGGTTGTCTTTCTAGTATTTATAGCATGTTTTCTTAACCCATTAATTCTAACATGTTCCTTTATCCTCTATTCTTTATATTACTGTAAATCCCTTATTCTCAAGAATTTTAACCTCAAAATCTAGTGTCCTACAAATATATACAAGAATGCTACCATTATTGTTCAGTACATGATAGGGAGTCTCTAGCAGTGAAGATAATGGAAGTGTCTAATCATTTCTAGCCAAAAGGTAAATGCATCGCTTCCACTACAATTTACAAATGCAACTTTTTTACTAAAATTACTTTATTATGTGAGAAACGTGCAGTATTTTCATGTTTTCACGAACAAAGAAATTGTTTCAAAATATTTCATACAAAATAACTATACATAAAATAAACTTGCTCTTTTTTTAATTATAACATACTGTCCTACTATTAAAACATTTTAAAAATTAATTTGGTAATTGGCAGAATGTTATAAAAGTTCATAATTAGAATACTTACATACAATGTAGAATATCTAACCATTCATTGTTTTTTTATCTTTTAATTTATTTAGTAAGTTACAAGAAATTCTTATTACGTATTTTGCGAAACTGTCTTAAAAATGATGAAAAGAAGATGTGTTATTATTATTATTTATAATGTAAATTAATCGTTTAAAGATGAAATACATTCATACACAAAAATAAAATGAAACTTAAAAATTATATTGGATCATTAAGATCTAGTTTAAAAATTTAACGAGTTTTGAGAAATTTCTCTATTATTTTAAACTATTCAAAATCAGTACCAGGAAGAAATTTTGAAAGCATGATGTTGCAAAATATTTCTTTATCAATTAAGTTTCAAAAGATGATTCCAAACACATTTGAAAGGTTTCCTGTAAAAAAGACATTTTATAAAGGGATGAGATTGCAATTGCCCCCCCCCCTCCCTCCCTTTAATTAATTATTTAACGCAAAGTGGTTTTTTTTTTTTTTTTTTTTGGTATTTATTAATATAAGAGTTGGTTTTATTATTATTTTGTACTAGGTGGCTTTGCACGCTTTGCTGGTCTCTATATTTAAATTAACTTTTTTTTATAATGATAAATCTGATTTTTTTTTTTTTTTATTCCTATTTATTCATGACTCAAAA
The DNA here is from genome assembly GCA_963930645.1 of Salticus scenicus. Classification (NCBI taxonomy): domain Eukaryota; kingdom Metazoa; phylum Arthropoda; class Arachnida; order Araneae; family Salticidae; genus Salticus; species Salticus scenicus. Next base: position 168,036,792 of record OZ005650.1, on the reverse strand, counting down.
ATATTAATTATGCCATACATCTAAGCTGATTTGTAATGTAATATATACTATGCGGTAATTCATCTATTATTCGCCCCTGTAGAAATAAATAACCTGTAAACTTGGCTTACGGGTCAAAGGCAAAGTAGGGTGCGTCTCGAGTTTAAGGTAGTTTAAGGTAGGAGCCGTTCAGAGATTTCCAAGTCTCAAAATTATAAACCATTATTAAAATATGAACAGCTAAAAAAGAAATATTTTTGGAATAATTCATTTGTAAAATATAAACCTCAAATGGCTACATTCTTAAAAAAGAAAAAAAAAAGTTTGTATTTGCTATGCAGACGAACAAAATATCTGTAACTTTGAAAAGTTTTCTCCTATCTATAATTGCGAAATACCACTGATTCACTTATTCGTCTATTAACGAAGAGTACAGTTGGTGAAGCTAAAATCATGTTCAGTATATACTTTTTATGATGTAGGATACTTATTATAAAGGAATTTAACTCGAAGTTTCTTTAACCTTTTCCCTGTATCTCTGCAGAGGTTTCTAACAGGAATTTGAAGTTTAACAAAATCGCTCTTCTTATGCCCTAATTAAAGTAAAATATGAGAATATAAAAAAAAATGCGTGAAAGGGAATTTCACTCCTATAAGTTTTTCGCACATAGAAAATCGCAGTGGTTTTCAATAAAAACTTTGAATTTAGTACAATTTCCTCTCTTAGTCAATACTTAAAGTAAAAAATGAGGATCATTATAAATTTAGCCATTAAGGTTGTGAAAGGTGTCTAGCATTTCTGCCCGTTCTTCACACGTAGGTAATCGTAGTGGTTTATCATAGAATTTTTCAAAAGATTTGAATGAAGATTGGAGTTTACCAGAACTCAAAATAAATAATCTGTTGCAACAGGTCAAATTAGTTGGCTTTGCTTTCATTTTTTCCCCGTGCAAAGAACGGGGTAGTTGTAACGGGTTAGAATTGCTAGTTGAACGGTGTAGAACTGCTAGCTGTAATATGATTGGAGTTAAGATTACTTACTACTTATTCTATCGATAGTAAATAAAAGTACCACGCAATCGTATTAAAGCGCAACAGTTTTTTCTATTGAAATGCATTTTTCCTATTTAATTTCTTCTAAGAAATGACGCTATTTTGAAAAATTATAGTACTTTATTCGAGAGATTATTTGAAAGTGACATCATTCTAACATGCTATACAAATTATTTTGATTTTAATAACTTTAAAGCACTGCGTTATTTTAACGTATTCACAGCAAAATATTTAAATAACATGCATTTAATTTTGATGAAAGTGTAACTTATGAACTTTAGAATAAAAAAAGAAACTTTAGAAAAAAAAAAAAGTCATTTCACAGTTATTTCATTCAAACCTCTGATTAGGGAGAATATATACATTAGAAGTAACCTATATATAAAATTTGAAGTTTCTAGCTACATTACTACTGTAAAAATCATATAAAAATAGGATTTTCAGGACTTTTTTTTCTCACTCCTCCTACTGTGCATGCACTAGAAATTTAAAACACCTCCAATACTTTAACAGATGTCATAAACAGTAAGTGTGTTAAGTTTGGTTCAAATCGATTAATTGGTTTGGGCAGAAGTGTAAGACATATCCACATACAATGACTTTTATTTATATTAAATTAAATTTAAATTTTCTTTTTTTTTTAAACTTAGAATTATGAACTTTCAAACTAAAACGTTAATATTCCCCCACACTTTTTTTAAATAATCATAGAAGAAAGTATTGGGTTAGTAAAAGTTTTTCACTTCCAGTTTTTTTATTTATGCACACGTTTTGAGACTTCCTAAATAGAATTTGACTATTTTTTTTAATATAGCCGTTTGTTTATCTATCTTATCAAAATTTTTATCAAAGTTGTTAACTCAAGAAATAATGTAAAGAATTTCAAGAAATAATGTACAATTTTTTCTAGTTATACATTGACATAAACTGTATCAAAACAGCTATTTTTTGCAAATTGCTCAACAGGTAGCACTGTTATGCTGGGACCTCGACCACACACTACATAAAATACGCTTAATTCAATTTAGATACATATCGGGTACCAGGTGTAGTTTGAGCTATATTTGTACTGATTACATTTAGATATATATTGCCGAACAGGTGCACTGCTGTGGTGAAATTTTCCTCGTGTACATGAAAACTATAGCTAAGCTTTTATAGTGTATAAAAGCACCAAACCTGATATGTAAAATGACCATTATGAAAAAATGAAGTGCTGACTAAATTTAAAAAATAAATAAATAAATAAATAAAGATATGCTGATTAAATTTATAGGTCAACTGATGGCGCTACTATTGATCACATTCAGCTATTTTCCGTATGGCGACATTTCAGCATCGGTTGATTAAAATTGCAGCGAACTGCTTTTGTAAAACATTTATTATAAGATTCTATGTACTCTATAATTCATTATTTATTTATCATAGAAGCTTAAGATAGCGCTGTTATATTGAAAGATACAGATTGCTGCAACATACTATAATGAAGCATCAATAATCCGGCAACATTAGTAATTCAGCATTAATGAAGACCTTTTTCTTTTTCTTTCTTTTTTTTTTTTTCTCCGCCCGTAAGTCGTAGTACTCAACGACTTACTCGCAGATGAACATGGAACAGCATACTTATAATTTTTTGTGGATCATCACTAAAGTTTACGTATTTTCATTTAATTTTACAGATTTACGGATAGACTTGAATGTTTTACGGATTGGTAAAAATGATGACAAATTTCCGAAAAAGAACAATGAATTTTTTTTTATCTCGCAGTCGCAAATCTAGCTCATTTCAAACGTTATTTTAATCATTTAAGCTTTTGATAGTGTATACATTAGGCTAATATACATTTTCTTAAAATATTTTTTAAGAAATATTTCTTTTGATGCTGTGATTGATCGACAATTTTGATAAAATTTCGGAACACCTATAATCTGGAAAAATCAGTAATCCGACAACTTTTATTTACCGCAGATGCCGGATTACCAGTGCTTCACTGTCGTTTTACAGTAATAGAACTTTTATTTCCCGCAGATGCCGGATTTTCAATGCTTCACTGTTCTTTTATAGTAATAGCATTATGATAAAAGAATAATTATTTAAATAAATAATAATAATAAAAAAATCTAATTAAATGCATATTTTTAAGACCAGTTGTTTTGAGTATTACCAACTATCTCATATTATAATATTACTTTTTAAGACCAATCTAATAATACTTGTTTTTCTTATACATTATCATATTTCATAAAGAAATATTTTTAATTAATTTTATTTTTCTTGTTTCCTTAACTGCAGATTTATTTTATAAGATAATTAAGACTACAGATTTATTTTGTAAAATATGTAGTAATAAAATTTTTACAATATCGCAGAAGAAATTAAGCCGTGTGGTTCACATAGATAATAAATACTTTTGAACTGTATTTATCTGTTAACCTTTACTGCATCGTTTAACCTTTAATCTACTTCGCCTTCATAATGACATCTGGAAGAACATTTAGTTTTGAATTAGGAGGAAGAAAACTCTTTATCTTTATGCGCATTTTTCTTGATTTAACCCTTTGCGGCGCAAGACAATTCGGGTCATTTAAATTATCCTGCCACCGGAATTCATGAACTAAATTAAACTATAAGAAATTTTAAATTTTAAGGTTAAAAAAACCGACCTTTTCCGATATGTTATAAACGTAAATTTTTGCTAAAAAATTTCCGGGATGAATTTTTGCAACTGGATCTTAAATTTTGCGTTCTCGCAGCGAGGACAGCGGTCGTTAAGGGGTTTAAAAAAAAAAAAAAAAAAAACATACATCAGATTTTGTGTGTGTGTGTGTGTGTTTACAATCCAATCTACTGCAATGATTTACATTGAAACACATTATTACTCCGCATATCATCTTAACCCTTTATCTACTAACAGTACTTTAACCATCGCTTTCCCAAGACGGGGTCATTTTGACCCCATTTTGTAGATGAAATTCAGTTAAGCCCGACTCATTCATAAAGTGCGCTAATTTGCCAGAGATAGCAAACGTAACCAGTTGAATGTTGCAACTTCTAAACGATACAAGAAGGCGATTGGTGATTTTCGCCAAACGTGCCAAGAGGCACCTGAAAGCAGTAACGCCTTGATCTTGGGAAAGCGAGGGTTAACCATTAGTTTAAAAAGCGTATAAAATGAGATTGATGCAAGAAATTTCAAAGGTATTTATAAGAATTGAATGTACCGGGTGATCCAAAAGTCACAATATATATATATATATATATATATATATATATATCCTATACATATTATTAAAATCGTTGCACTCTGCAGTTTTTACTCAAATCAGCATGAGATTTATTTTATACATAACAAAAATATTTGTTATATTTTTCACCAACATGTAACACTGTATTCGCTGTATCCTCTCATATTTTAAATAGATCTGATTTCTTCAGTGACGCCCTATTGACAATACTGCTTAATCTGACTTTGACGTGTTGCATATGATTTCAGATGTTAGTTAATATTTAAATTAAGCATTAATTGCTTATTACTACTGTTAATCATTCTAAAAAGGAAATCGTGATATTGTTAAGAGATAAAACCGAGTTAAGCTTTATGATGTGAATTCCCAATGCGCACTAACTGACGGCTATTCTCATGAATGAAGGTTGTCGCATTGAACATTTTTAGTCCTAGTTCTATAGCTGAATGTACCGTGCCACTGTAATAAAGTAATTTTACAATTAAAGCTTAACCTGATGGAGAAAAATTAAACTAATTTGTAAATAAATCTTTTTTTAATTAAAAAATAACTTATGCTTTTCTGTGCATTTCAGTGAAAAACCGCATAGTAAATAAGGAAAGTACTTCTTGATTATATACATATATATATATTTATATATATGTATATATAATACTTCTATGATTTTTGGATCTCCCGGTATATACCTCAACTTAATCTCACATTATAGTGTGTTCTCGTGGTTTTTCATTCGATTTTCATGATCTTTACGTTTGTTATAATTAATATATGTATCACCACAATAATCTACCACTAATCTTAGAAAATATAAAAAGAATACATAAAAAAATGAATACTTTTATATATACTTTTTTAGGGTCTTGGTAATTTTTTTGACCTCCATGTATCAATGTTACACCACCTCAAAGTGCCACTTCATTAAATCCTGATTAAGTACTATGATGATGTGATATCCATAATTTTTATTACATATTTCTTTAAAAAAGTATTCATAAGTAACTAAAAATACGTTTCAAATGCATTTTTTGTCTCTTTCATAATGTATCAAATAAACAGTTAAAAGAACGAATCAGATAAAATAGACTTTATTTTTACTTTCTTCTACCTTCAATAGAAGAAAGTATTGGATTCGTAAAAATTTTCGATTTCGGGTTTTTGATGGATTTACACGTTTTGAGAGCTGTAGAACACGATTTTATCATTTTTTGAAAATGTCTGTCTGTCTGTCTGTCTGTGTGTGTGTGTGACAAAATTTTGTGGCAACTGTATCTCTGGAACTACTGCACAGAATTTCATACAAATTGGTATGTAGTTGCACCTTGACATAAATTAGTGCCTATCAACTTTTGGTAAAAATCGTCTTACAGGTTGCGTTGCCATCCCGCTTTTTCTAAATTTTTAACAGGGTGATATAGGGCAAACATTTTCAAGATGGGTATCTTTCGAAAGGTCTCGTCAGTACCTTTAAAACGAATGGTAGAACTATAAATCTGTGATAATTTAAAACAAAGTTATCGATTTTTTTTACTTTTTACGAAAAAAAACTTAGAAAAAAAATCTTTTTTTTTTTTTTTTTTTTTTTTTCTCTCCCCTTAATTTTATCAAACTCCCACGGTTTCCGTGTTCTGACAAACTTAAACTAATTGTTGCTTTTTTCCCCTAATTTTGTCAAAGTCCTACGGTTTCCGTGTCTTGACAAACTTTAACAAATTTTCACATTTTACCCAAAATTTTGTCAGAGTCCCACTTTTTTTTTTTTCTCTCTCTCCCCTTAATTCTATCAAACTCCCACGGTTTCCGCGTTCTGACAAACTTAAACAAATTTTTGCATTTTCCCCCCAATTTTGTCAAATTCCCACGGTTTCCGTGTTTTGACAAACTTAGAATAATTTTCACATTTTACCCAAAATTTTGTCAAAGTCCCACTTTATTATTATTATTATTATTATTATTATTATTATTATTATTATTGTTACTAAGTGATTTTGTATAGGAAAATATAGAAGAAAGTCTCGTGGTGGCCACAACATACTAGTTAACTATGGAAAGAGGACCATATTTTTGGTTATATACCTAAACAGAAAGCATTAAAAAGTTTATGTAGCTGTGCATATCGTAATAATTTGCTTAAGGTCATAATATGAGAGTCGTCTGAATTTACTTAAGGGGAATGATAATAATTTATAGACAAACGGATTGAAAATCGGAGAGCAAACTATTTTTCCACATTCTCACAGTTAAATATAAAAACATCAATTTCAATTTATATAATTTGATTTGTTGTTTTATTTGCCACTGAAAAAAATATCATGGTATTTTAATAAAATAAATTTATATATATATATATAAAAAAGAAAGAAAGAAAAGAATAATAAAACATTTATATATTCACGCACATACTTTTCACATATTTTTCATTTTTCACGTAATTTAATTCCATTATAACACTATAACAGAATTAGCCTGTGTTTAATTAGGAAGAAAAACTCTCATGTGAAACTTATATATATATATATATATATACACATATAACCTTATATATTGTTTTTGTGTAGCACTCGCTTGTCAAAATTTTTGAAATATAATGTATTAAAACAACCAGGTTTTACAGAAAAAACAGAAATAGTTAAAAACAGAATGTATCTACATTTTGGTTTTAACTATACAGTAAGTAAACATAATCTTTACCATTTTATTACTAAAAAGAAATCCTTAAAAAGATTGCATTTTTGCAGCCTTGCATATCATCTAAACTTTCCATACGTACCATATAATGTATCAATCAAACTTCCATAATGTGGAAAATTTACATTGACAAATTTACCCTGTCTCATAATGTATTAAAAACAAGAAAGAAAAATCATGCAGCACGCATTGATTAGTAACACTTTCCAACTGTACGTAATTGTTGTATCGAATAACTTTTAATCTGAAAAATTTAATCCTATCATATTCTATACAAAACATTATTTTAGAATATTAAAAGTACATGTGAATATTTTTATGATTTTTACAATAGAAAGATTTTAAATATAACTTTTAAAAATTCTGTCCTAAATCTTAATCCCTTGATATTTTTTGTTGTTGTTGTCTCTGTAAACAAACTAGTTCCACAGGATCTATTAATGTCATTTTAAATAGGGCATGGTGAACTTGATTGTATCATTTAAAAAAAAAAAAAAATCTAAAAACATTAACGACGCTAGGAGCCGGAAACAAACAGATAGAAAGGTAGACAATCGGACAGATAGATACACAAATTGAAATCATATTCCCACTAAAAATATAAGAAAGTGTTAAAACGCTTAATGTAAACGAAAGTGCAATTCTAGCAAATTTTTATTAATAGCTCTTATAGTAACTGAATATTTTTCTGTTGCCCTGCAAATCTAATGCTATTCATACTATATTATATACAAGGCACTCTTTTGTGCATACAAATGATTAATTTCAATTTTGTGAAAAGTAAAATTATTTAAATTTGGTTTATAAAAATAACTCTCACAGAACGCAATGCTTTGGAATACTTTCAAGTGCCCCTGTACACAAAAAAGTTAGAAATGTACTCAATTTTACATAGAAAACATCCGAAAGGGAATTTGAATAACATATTAAAATTTCATTAAAGTTTCTATATAGTAAATGTATTAAAATGTGGTTTATAGAAACTCCTCTCATAGAACACAAAGCTTCCGAATATTTTTGGGCGCCCCTGTACACAAACCAGTAGAGGTATAAACTTCATTTTCAATAGGGAACACCTGATAGTGAACTTGAATAATATATATCAGTTTCAAATTTTCCATAAATATATACGGGAGTTAAAGCACGGGCAGACGACCAGACGGACATATACACAAATTTAAATCATATTCACACTTGCCAAATGTTAGAAAGTGTTAAAAGCGCTTAATGTAAACGAAAGTACAATTGTAGCAAATTTTTATTAATAGCTTTTAATATAAATGAATATTTTTGTATGTCACCCTGCAAATCTAATGCTACTATGCTATATTCTATGCAAAGCATTCTTTTGTGTACACAAATAATATATTTCAATTTCATAAAACTTCGTGTAAAGTAAAGTTATTAAAATTTGATTTACAGAAATATCTCTCATAGAACGCAATGCATTGGAATACTTTTGAGTGTCCCTGTACATAAACCAGTGGTGATATTTACACTATTTTCTACAGGAAGCATCCAATAATGAACTTGAATAACATATTTCAATTTCATTTAAACAGATGTACAGTAAAGATATGAAAATATGGTTTATAGAAATACCTCTCACAGAACACAATGCTTGGGAATACTTTCGGGTGTCTCTGTACACAAACTAGCAGAGGTATAAACTCCATTTTCAATAGGGAACATCCGATAGTGAACTTGAATAACATATATCAGTTTCAAGAAATTCCATAAATATTTACGGGAGTTAGAGCGCGGACAGACAGACAGACAAACCGATGTCATTAACACTTTTCAACCTTGTTGGGAAGTGTTAAAATGGGGGGGGGAAGGCTTTCTATATCAAAGTTACGCTAATCATACCTTACTTTATAGGGATAAAGGTTCAGTGTATCTTTATAATTAATATTGGTGTCGTTAAGTTGCGTGAAGTTTAATTTTAATAAAATATGATTTACAAAATGCTTCTCATAAAAGCAAACGCATCGAAAATCTGTTAAAAAACACTGTGCGTAAACCAATTACATTATATATAGCATTCTTATTATAGAACTTGCTATAATGAACTTGAACAATATATAATTATTTCAACGAATACTATAAATATTAATGTAATTTGAGAAGATTATATAATTATATCCATGTATAAACGCTCGCAGGGAGACAGACAAATAAATAGACTAATATTAATTGAAGTGATAATCAATCTCAAACATCCTTGGAAAGAGTTAAAAAACTGTTAACAAAATTCGAAATACAATTTCAGAAATTACTAATTAGAACCATTAAAGTACTTGGGTATTTTTGTGTGGCCCAGTAAACATTAATGCTAATCATGCCATATTCAATAGAAAACATAGTTTTGTGCACATAAATTTCAGTTTCCTTATGTTTTGTGCAGTACAAATGTATTAAAATATGCTTTATATAAATACCTTTCAAAGAATGCATAAAAATAAAGACCAATTTAATAATTTCTACACTAAATACATTATTTTTGACACATTTGTTGTAATCTGTTAAATTTTTGAGAAATGAAATTAGAAGGAGAGAAGTTTTGAGAAGAGATAATTATATCTCTTTTTTTAAAAATAATAAAGAAAAAAAAATCTTTAAAAGTCGACAATTTTATGTATATATTTTTTATTATTATCAATTAAAATGCTGTTCTCTCATTGCTTATCCCAATTTTTAATAGTTCTAGTATAACCTCCGTTCTAGGCAGCCGTGATTTCTAGCTTCACAACTTATCAGAAATATTTAGGAACGCGCAGTGGTGGCGCCATCTACTGACTCTCATGAAAACATATTTTAAATGCTTGAAAATATTAAGAAAAATGAAAGCATGAAATAAATTTTATATTCATGAAAAAATAAATAAATAAATAAATAAATAAAAATAATAATAAAATAAATAAATAAATAAAAATAAAAGCTATAAAAATCTAGAAACTAGAAACATAACTAGTTTTTCTTTGGGGAAAAAAAAAACTAATCTATAAAAATGAAATTTAAAGATTAATATAGGCTTTAAACTTCATTCGGCTTTTAGATTTTAAGTTGTGTATACGGAAAGAGTCTTCCAAATTTCCTTAAGAACAAAGCATGAATACTAACAGGAAATTGGCTTTAAAATTAAGTTATGTTATAGATGAATAGGTAAATATTAATTACAGGAACTTATATATTAATATTGTTTGCTTACTTAAATTTATAATTCATAATTTTTCAATTATAAGTTATAATAATGTGAATTAATAAATTTATTTTTTACTAAATTTTAAAAACTCATTTTTTTTTTTTTTTTTTTTTTTTTTTTTAAATAAATAAAAATTCAAAGTTAAAATATGAACAATAATTTTATTACATTTTTAAATAAATATTTTTCCCCCAAATTAGAAAAACAATTAGCTAAAAATAATTTGAATTTTTCGATAAATTATAAGGAAATTCATAAATAAAATTTTAAATAGAACACATGGAGATGTAGAAAATATAAATGTAATTATTTGGATTATTTTTCAAATAAAATTTACCTCTCATACATTTTGGATTGTTTTAAAATTTTTAATGATTTTTTATTTTTTAATTTTTTCTGATTTTTTAAAATACTATTTACAACGGAATGTATCTAAATACACACACACACACACATAACCCCCATATAACCTCCGACCTTATCTTCAACCTTACTGACTCTGAAGACAAAATTTCTTTCCTGGATTTAAAAATTTAAAAAAAATGGTAAAAACTGGTTTATTGGAATTTATGATAAAAGACAGGATTTTAACTTTAAAGTTTGTAATTTATCGAATTGGTTCTCTTGTGTCAGTCATATAGAGTTTTAAAAAATAAATTGTTTACCCACATTAACAGAATTAAAACGATTTGCAATAACCATTTAGTTCTGAATTTGGCTCTGGAAAATCTCAAAAACGTATCAACTGTCAACCGCTATACTCTTTTCCTACTCAATAAACAACTCAGTCTGCTTGATTACAATCCTGATTAAGGTTTTTTCATATATTTCGGGCGACCTTTAAGAAATGGCAAGTGGTCCTACCAGCTGAAGAGGACTCCATATTTTTTATGAGGGGGAGGGGGGGAGTCAATTTTTCTCAATCTGCTGACTATTTAAGTTTGTCCTTCTATTTATTTATATTCTTGTATTTTTTATTGATGTATTTACTTTTATACTTTATTTATGAATTTAATTGCCTTTTGTGGTTTTTATTAATGCAGTTTTTTTGCTGTATGGTCTTACCTGTGAGAAATCGGGGGCTAGAAACGTGTTTTTTGACTAAGTTGTCAACGTTTCATCAGAAGATTCTCATATTTCATTCCTTACACGAGGGGGGTGGGCTCTTCTCAAGAAGGCCCTCACGTGTTTTGGGACAATGTTCATTTATCTTTGGTTATTTTGCTTATATATGTATATTAATTATGATAATAATGAAAAAATGAGAACGAAAAATGAATAGACGAATAATTTACCACAAAAACCCAGAAAAGTCAATATGGTACCTAGTTAACCGGGAAAGTTTTAATTATTTTAATTTATTTGAAAATGAATAATATTACTTAAATTTAATTCCTTTAAGAATGCAAAACACTTTGAAAACATAAAAACTAAGGATTTTTAAATTTATTGTCTTAAAGAGGTTACAAATTGAGCTTACTATAACAAAATGAACCGAAGGAAAAAAAATGAGAATAGCTAAATATATATACCAAGACACAAATAATAGAATGCATAATAAATAAAATAGCTTAGAATGCTGAGGTATTTTGTCAGGAGTTACCCCCATCAACTTTGGGCGAGTATATGCAAGGTTTCTATTTTTTGCAAGCCATCTTATGCAAAATACCAAAAATAAACTCAACCCCTCATGAAACAAAAGAAAATAAGAGAGGTTACAACCTGGAATTATAATAAACAAATTTTCACCAGAAATAATTACGTAAAGCACAACACGTGTTATAAAAATACTTAAGTTAAATATTGTAAAAAATCAAGCGTGCATGAAGTTTAGTGATATTTTTACGAATATACCAAAATAATTAACTTACTTGATTTACTTTACTTTAAAAAACTTTGATTAATTATAATTTTAATTACTAAAATAATTAATTTTATGCAAGGATTTTTTTTATCAGCATAATGAATATTAGTATATAAGGTAAACGCACCAGTAGTGGACCCTGTCCCAGTAGTGGACACTTTTAATTTTAAATTCGGAAAATAAGCTACCTAGATTCGAGCAATGTTCAGGAAGGGAGTTATAGTCCTTTACTGTTAAACCCTTTAACAAAAAATAATTCCGGTCATTAGTTTTGAAATAATGTTAGTTTAACTAAAAAACATTGCACTTGTTGTGATTTTGCCGTTTTCTTCTTATCACTTTGAATAAGGAAATGAAATTGTATTTGCTGGCTTTCTGATTATTTTTAACTGATTACTTCTACTTTTTATTTTCATATGACTAAAATAAGTATGTAGAATTCATTTATTGTGCTGTTTTTTAAATCTTATATTAACACATAGTATTTTTATGGGTGTCCACTACTGGTACCAAAAAAAAAAAAAAAAATGTCATCCTGACAAATAGTGGACAGCCCTGTCCACTACTGGCTCATGTGACTTTTAATGCCAGATCCAGTAGTGGACACAATTCTGTAATCTAGCAATTTTAGAGTTGAATTTTAAAGCAAAAATTCAAAGGGGTCCACTACTGGGTCTTTAGTGTGTCCACTTCTGGCTCATTTTAAGCTATTCAGATTTTTGATTTTTTTACATATATAAATTCTACAATTAGCAATTTTCATAATACACTCGTGTTAAGAAAGAGTTAGTAAAGGTCTGAAATATTAATTATTTTTGCGTTTACCTTATATATATATATATATATATATATATATATATATTAGTTTGTTAAATAAAATTGAATAAAATTTATACATATTGCATTTTTATGTTAAAAAATCTAGTGTATAACAGCCACACGACTTCAATTATCCACTACTGTATATATTATATACTCTTTTTAGAAATAGTGTGGTAAAGAAATTTAAAATTAATTTAAGAAAAAAAAACGCCTAACTATTTTCTTGTAAGCGCAGACTGATGCGTAAGTGAGCTTAACACTACATAGCGAGTTAAAAAAATAAAATAAAATAAAATAAAATAAAATAATATAGAGCCATTTTTGACCCATTTCCGTGATCTCTATCAGACCTACCTAATCAGGACGTCTCACAATGGTTCTGTAGTAATCCCGTAATGTATACTAAGAGATACCTAAAAAGTGATTTATGAAGCAAATTTGAAGAAAATCGTTAGAGCCATTATTGAGATACTGACTTTTGGTCCCACATCCGATATGTTTCCCAGAACTTGGCAAACTCAATTGTTCACTCATTTGTTTACATACGAAAAGGATATCTAAAACGAAATAAATATGGCGAGTTTAAAGAAAATTCACAGAGATGTTGTTAAGGGCGGGCAATATATATCTCGCCGAAAGCGCAATCCATGTTATTCTATGGGAATTTTTGTTTCCATAATTACTTATGAATTTTTTTTTTTAATTCTGTTTTCAAATTAAGAAAATTCCTAATCATTATATTAGCGTTTATTTTCCAAAAATGGAATTTTTTTTTTTTTTTTTTTAGTTTTTCATTTTGGGACAAAAAAATGAGAAAAATGTAACTAGTGAAAATTTGGACTTTTGAACTAAATTATTTAAAAAACACGTCAACATTTTGAAAATGAGTATTTAACAATTGGGAATTTTCTGAATGTGAAAACAGAATATATATATATATATATATATATATATAATTTGAATAATTTAATTCCTTTGCAACACTCAGTAAATGAAAGATAGATGAAAATACCAACATATGAAATTTTAAATGAGATATATTTCAAATAAAATTATTGTCACAATGATAATTTAATTTCATTACACTGATTAGTAAAAACATGTTAAAGTACTGAGAAATGACACAAACATAACACATAAGCCTAACAATGAGATAATTTGCAAAAACCATTAAACCAATGGAAACATTCATCAAATAATAGAAATGGAAAGAGATAAATTAACCAAAAGGAACTGATAAAAGAAAAGAGAATTCCTGAAATGAAAAATAGAATTTTAAATGCTGAAAACCAGAAATGTTCAATATTCAGGAAACTTGCACCTCTGTCAGCATAATGCATGATTTCGGAAAGCTGTGTAGCTAATTCAAGCAATAGATATATATATATATATTTCAGGTAATGAGTAATTCTAAATTTTTTCCCATTGGTCTGGCTATCCGTAGGATTAGGTATTGTCCTTCAATAAAGGAACGCAATTGGGATATCTAAGATTACCTATTTATTCAGGAGTCTATCAATTTTCTGAACTAACCAACTAATACATACGAAAGTGCACCTAAAAGGGTGTTAATAAACAAATTAAAAAAAAAAAAAATGTTAGAGCTGTTTTTGAGATACGGACTTACGGCTTAACTTCCGTTTTTCCAGTTTTCACTAATAGTTAGAAAATTCCTTCGTATATCAAACCTGTTTTACAGCTAAAAATTCATCGTTCTATCTTTACTGCTTTTGGAAATATGATAGTAATAAATTTTCCAAATTGACGGAAAGTTATTTAAATAGATCACTTTTATTTATTTTATTTATTTATTTATTTTTTTTTTTCAATTATTTTATAACCTGTACATAATGACAAAATGAAATTGAAAGTTTATCAAATATATATATCTTAGATATTTTATTGTTATTGAAAAATATTTTTGAATAAAATAATTACATTTTCTAATTAAAAAAAAAAAAAAAAGAAAAGAAAGGAAAAATTATTTTCTCAAACCTTTTTAAAATGAAAAAGTATCATTTCGTAAATATAGGTGACACATAAAACAATGAAATACTGCAACGGATTTTAAATTTTTCTATTCGGTGTGCAGTCCCTGATTAAAAGATTTTACACTTTCTTTATTAAGAAAAAAATATATATACAACTTACAAATTCCGATGGAATATGTCATCATTTCTCCATAATTTCATGAATATTTCAGTTGAGAAGGACTTAGTCTAGACTAACAAGCACATTCTTTTTTTAATTAAGAATTCTAGTTCTAAAAGTTTTCTTTAATAAAAGGCTATGTGAATATCATTAAAGCAATTAAAAGTTTTTTTTTTTTTTTTTTTTTTTTTAATATATTATATACTATTAATTTGGATGGATGAAAAATCATAATTTTAAACAAAATCTTTGAATAGTCGATGCTGAGATCACCAATTTTAATTCCTGTTAAGGAGACAAGGGATGATAAAAATTATTCAAATTGATGGAATTAAAATTATCTAGATAATTAATATAGAATGCAGTAAGCTATGTAATATTTTTAAAGTATTAACATTTTACAGCGCCTCATTTATTATTACTATTTTTTATTTTTACAAAATTTTAAACTTTCTTTTTATTTATTTTTTTTTTTTTGAGAGAGAGAGAGGAAGGGTTTCAAAATTTAAAATTTCAGAAATAATTAATTATTGATAATGCTCCGAGCTAATTTATTTTCAGTCAATCCTCTTACAAATTTGCGTATTCATTTTGAAATCAAGAAATTATTGCCGAAACGTCAGTGGAGGCCCTCTGTTGAGACTCAAAACGGTTTTCGGCTGTGTCTGTGTGTCTTTCTCTCTGTCTGTCTGTCTGTCTGTCTGTCGCGCGATAGCGGCCGCAAAAATAGCGCAATTGACTTGAAATTTGGTACACATGTTCATGAGCCACACGAAATTAGCTGTATAGTTTTTGGTATGCATTCCATTTGTAGTTCGTATACAGGGACACGCCAAAGTTTTTTTTTATCATTACGGCCTATGGGAGAAATTTGTATGTATTGCGATAGCGGCCACAAAAATCACGCTATTGACTTGTAATTTGGTACACATGTTTATGTGCCCCACGAAATCAGCTGTATAGTTTTGGGTGTGTATTCCATTTGTAATTCGTGTACAGGGACACGCCAAAGTTTTCCTTACCATTACGACCTAAGGGGGGAATTTGTATGTACCGCGATAGCGGCCACAAAAATCACGCTATTGACTTGCAATTTGGTACACATGTTCATGATCCCAACAGATTTAACTGTATAGTTTTAGGTGTGTATTCCATTTGTAATTCGTGTACAGGGACACGCCAAAGATTTTCTATCATTACGGCCTATGGCAAGAGTCTGTATGTACCGCGATAGCCACCGCAAAAATCAAGCTATTGACTTCCAATTTTTGCCGAAACGTGAATGGAGGCTCTCTGTTGAGACTCAAAAGGATTTTGTGTTCCGTCTGTCCGTCTGTCTGTCTGTCGTGCGATAGCGGCCGCAAAAATCACGCTATTGACTTGAAATTTTGTACACATGTTGATGATCCCCACGAAATTAGCTGTATAGTTTTGGGTGTGCATTCCATTTGTAGTACGTGTACAGGGACACGCCAAAGTTATTTTATCATTACGGCCTATGGGAAGATATTGTATGTACCGCGATAGTGGCCCCCAAAAGATCGCTATTGACTTGCAATTTGGTACACATATTCATGCGCCCAACGGAATTAGATGTATAGTGTTAGGTGTGTATTGCATTTGTCGTTCGTGTACAGGGACACGAGAAAGTTTTTCTTATCTTTACGGCCTATGGAAAGAATTTGTATGTACCACAATAGCGACGGCAAAAATCCTTCGATTGACTTGCAAATTGGCGCACACGTTCCAGATTTGCATATATGCAGCTGTGTAATTTTTATTGCTATATTTTTTATAAACTGTGTACAGGGACACGCCAAAATTCTTAACATTACGGCGTATGGGGTGAATTTCGTTTAAACGCATTTTAATATCACTATTTTGCAATGATGAAAATGAAACTAGCGTACGTGAGTAAGATTTATGGTTCGTTTACAAAGACACACGAAAGAATTTCGTAACGTTAGAGCCTATGGAAAATTTTTTAATTTAAGCGCGCACTTTAATGCGTTTATGCTGAATTGAACTTAATAAAGTTAACAGACATTATAAAGATGCTTAAAATCATGTTTACTCTCAAAAAAGGACTAAAAGTATAGACTAAATAATTTATGGGACCACACAAAATAATTCCGAATATGTACTGTAATCATCCAAATGATGTCAAATTAGTTTGAAAAATTAATGAGTTATAATTTATTAGGTTTATTCTTATTATTGGCGTTTATAATGACTGTGGCTACTTTTCCGGGATACATAAAAGAATTTCGTACTATTACGGTCTATAGTCGGTATTTCTTAAAAGTGTATTTTAACATGGTTACATCCCCATCAAATATAATGAAATTTTATTAGAATTTTAAAAGCATGTTTTCCTGCTGAAAATTGTGGGCAGAGAATTGATAATTAGTTTAAAGGTTACGCAAAATATTTCCGATATGCTATAAAATTTTTTTGGTATGAAATTCGATAGTTATAAAATTTGGTATTTATGAATTTCAGGGAATAATACAAGACCGTCGTTTATTAAGAATACATATTGTTTCGTACTTGGGATTTCGTAAGTTGTCCGATAATGATAGGCGAAACTTGCAAAAATTCAGTGATTTATTCACAGAAAGTTCCAGAAAAATACAGGTCTATAAACCAGTAAACATAGCTTAAGCAACAGCCGTTGACAGCAAAACAACATTACAAACTGTTTATCAATAACACATAAAGCAAGTCTCATTCAAAGAGGCTTAAAGCAAAGCAAGCGTTTGACGAAACTGACACAGATCTGAGATTGGCTACCTTGGCTAAAAAAATGCTCCTTTTATACTTTTCTATCGAACACAGACTGTTCTGGAAAATTCTCGTATCTCATCAGCCAATGAGATTAGAGCTTCCATATTTGGTATATCCCTAATAAGGATTTTCTCGCCAAGGTCGCCAAAAAAACCGCCAATGAGGGAAACAGTCGCAAAATTTCACGCCAAATTCATTTCTTCCCTTATTGGAGCTTTTTAATGCATTTTTAAAGGAAAATTAGGCTATTTTAACGCTAAAACGACTAGAAATGCACAAAATTAGCATTTTATTACTGCAAAAACGCCATCTACATAACGAAACCAATAATTTTTTTTTTTTTTTTGATGAAAAACTTAAAGAAAATTTTTTTTATTGGTTTCGTTATGTAGATGACGTTTTTGCAGTAATAGACCAAAAACAGATCCCACAGAAATTCTAAATATTTTAAATAAAATAGATCCAAATATTAAATTCACCCTTGAAGAAGAGAACAATAAACAACTAAATTTTCTAGACGTCACCATCACTCGCCATGCTGACAAAATAACCACACAAGTTTAAAGAAAACCCAATAGCAGTAATGAAATAATCCATAAAAACAGTAAAACCCCTTTTAAATATAAGATCAATGCTATCCAAGCCCACATCAACCGTGCAATAGTAATTTGTAAAGACAATAAAATCTTAAAAAATGAAATAAAAAATATAAAACAATTCACACAAAAAGCAGGATACTCTAACAAATTAATAGATAAATTATTTAAAAAACGATTAAAAACTCTTAATGAAATTAACAATTTTCAAAAACCAAAGCTTAAATATACTACCTCCATACCTTATGACCGTGGAATATCTAATAAAATTAAGAAAATTGCAGCAAAACATAATATAAACGTACCCATAAAGCCTAACCCTAACATTTTTCAATTAATAAGAAGTGACAAAGATAAAACAAAACCTTTAGAAACTGCAGGAATATATAAAATTCCATACACTAACGAACAAGATAAAGAAAAGTGTTATATAGGAAAAACGAAAAGAAAAATAAAGACTCGTATCAAAGAACATAAACATGATATAAAAACAGGTAAATTAACCACAGCCTTAACCCAAGTAAACAAAAAAGAAGAAATTAATATTAAATTCGATGAAGTAAGAAAGTTGGCCAACTACCACAACCACGGATACGCAGCGATCAGGGAGTCTGTTGAAATTTTGGCTAATTCTGACAGTTGTAATGGCAACGATGGAGCTATCCTTAACCGTCAATGGCGCAAAGTCTTTAAAAGAACAAGAAGACGGGAAAACTACAGTTTCGAACACCAACAAGGTAGTGACCAAGCTGGGGCGCCTCAGATGAAACTAGTCTACCAAAGATGAACGTGAAGATAGTAAAAGGTTGTATTTTTCAAAATTCTATTAAATATATATAAATCATATAAATCACATATAAATCACAACACAATACATCCCAATAAATTTTATTCAAATAAAGTAGAATACGCACAAATTATTTGCAACCAATGTGATTTATTCAAACCTGTTAAAGACTGTTTTATTATGAATTGTTTAAAAATATATCTTTATTCAGATGTTAACCAAAGTTTGTGCTTATATTGAATGTATATAAGCAATCATATCCTGCGATATTTTAATATGATACTCTGTTAAAAATTTGTGCTAATTTGAAATAAAACATGGTACTACCGTAGTTGCTACCGTAAGATATTGAAATGTTTTATAA
The DNA here is from genome assembly GCA_963930645.1 of Salticus scenicus. Lineage (NCBI taxonomy): Eukaryota > Metazoa > Arthropoda > Arachnida > Araneae > Salticidae > Salticus > Salticus scenicus. Next base: position 168,017,253 of record OZ005650.1, on the reverse strand, counting down.
AGATTTGGTGATTTTTTTTCAACAAGAAGCAATAAACCATGGAAGAGGATTTCATCATGTTATGGTTGCTATTAATGTTGCACGAAGTTTTGGCACATTTTAATACGTTTCAGCTACTGCAGTGATAAATTTTGGTACAATCTAGCACAAATTTTTAACAATGTGGACGTTCTTCAGATTTAACGTTACAAACCTTATAAAACTTGTAAACTTAAATTAAAATTCTGATTTTTGTTTTAAAATTTCTTCGATATTTTTGTATTTATAAGTCATATATATATATATATGATATATACAAGATCTGTCTTAAAAGTAATGAGAAAAAATTTCTGCGCATTTCTGGCACATTGCTAAGGAAAACCGGTGGCTCAGAAATATGAATTGGAATGTCAGCGATGCATTCCAATAGTCACACAGTTGTTTCTAATTCTCAGTGCTGGCCAGTGGTCTAAAAATGAGTCGTTGTGAGCGTGGCTCGTTACGCTTTATATGCAGAGATCTATTGAACAACGCTATGTTATAATGTTTTGTGTTAAACACGGTAAAAATGGCAATGAAACCGTACAAATATTAAAGGAACTTTCAAAAGATAAGGTTTTGTCACAATAGAAAGTCTATAAGTGGCACACTGCGTTTAGGAATGGCCAATGGAACGTTGAAGACGATATTATGGCAGGTTGACTATAAACAACGAAAACAGATGAGAACAACGAACGAGTGAGGGATATTCTGAACACCGATCATAGATTAAGTTTGCATTCAGTTGTGGAAATGGCAGGATTGGTAAAAACAGATGTTCACCTTGTCGTTACTGACAAATTACAAATGCGTAAAATTTGCGCGAAATTATTGCCTAAATTGTTGTCCCTGTACTTATGCATCCACCATAAATTCCCGACATGTCCCCTGTGATTTTTTTTCATGGCTTAAAATGGACAGGAAAAAGTGTCGATTTGACGGAATCGAACATTTCTAAACAACTGTAACCGAAAAGCTTCGCAGTATTTCACAAGATTTCGAACAATACACTGGAACAAATGTTTGATCCGTAATATTGCTGCCCAAAGCGCATACTTCGAATATTCTATATTTTTAATTACTTTTGGGTCAGAACTTGTATCTATCTATATCTATTTTATAAGCTGTTATCTCCCATTAGTTACAGTTGGTAAAAACATCTTACATTAAGCTCCGTGCCAAGAATGAACTTGATCAAGTTGTTCTTATAATTACTGCAATTTTTAAAGATTTCTATATTATGGTTGATTACTTTATACTTTTAACTGTAATGCTACAGAATAAGCATGCCTAATATGTATACACTAAGCGACAAAAAAAAAAAAAAAAAAAAAAAAAAAAAAAAAGTCGTACTGCAGAAAAATAGACTTATATTTTTTTCATTTGTAATAACTTCAAATCTAATGGTTGAAATAAATAAAACATTCATATCTGCATAAAATCAAAGAGATGAAATGATACCTATGTACATTTTTTATTTAATAAATCACTTTATTACACTGTATGAAGTAATTATTAAAAATCTACATAAAACATTCTTTTTAAACGTAATATAATAAACATATACTTTGTACTGTATTATGATTTATTATGTGATATAAACAAGTTATAGTTTAATAGATGAAATAAAACTATTTATTTGCCAGATCTAAGCAATTTTTTAATAAAAATATGTATTCTGCATTGAGTTATTCCACCTTTATCTGAAATTACTGATTTAATGCGCAATGGCATAGTATTATGCAGTGTTTTAATATAAATATCAGAAATTTCTTTAATATAAATATCTTTAATATAAATATTATTTTAATATAAATATCAGAAATTTTTTCTAGTCCTTGCAGAGTTGTAGGCTGCAATTTTTTAATCCTCTCCCCTTTCCCGTGAATTTTTATAGACTAAACATTTTCGAGCGGATTGAGATTAGGGCTATTTCCAAGTCTGATGAAAAATAAATTCTACGATATTTTTTCTGGTATTTAACTTAAAGTTAAAAAAGATATGATTGCTTACAGAATTATAGGTGCTTATGGGATAGAATAGGTAGTTTTAACAATTTGAATCGAATAAACGCACAACAGACGCCCTTTAGTATGGTGCAATATCATCTTGAAATTCTGTTTGCGGGGAAGTCTGAGATACCTTCAAAATAGTCGGTCAGGCGCCGTTTTCATAATGGCCGCGTTTTATTTCGAGTTAATTGATCTCTTGAGCATGAAAATTTGCCCAACTCATTGAAAATAAATGCACCTCCGTACAATAATGTACGGAGAATGTGTCACTGTTTTATGAATGCAATTTTCAATAATTCGGTCACATTTTTATCATCTTACTAGTTTTTGTTTTTTATCAACCGAAATAAAATAAACTTGACTCATCAGAAAAAACCAGTTCGGCCTAATAATTAACTGATATATTTTTTTAATTTTTGGTGAAATGCAGTCTTGTTTTTTTAATTCTTTTCCTTAGTAATGGCCTTTTTTTTTTTTTTTTTTCAGATTTTCTGGTTTTTAACATACTTTGTTTAATTGTTCCCGCACTGGTTTTGAAGAAATTATTTTGCTATGCACTTATTTTTAATCTTTTCTAAGTTATGAGCATGTACAAATCGATTTTTTTTAAACTTTTGTTTCTTAACTTGCCATCATCTCGCTTGGATGGGCAACATGGTCGGCTAAAGACACATTTTCTGTTTAAACAGCCAAAAATTTTTATATGTTCCTAAAAATCCTCTTAGGAATATTTCGTTAACGTTTAATTAATTTGGCATCTCACGTATCAAAATAATTTTTGACTTTCATTCTAAAATTAATACTTTTTGTGGCATCGTTAAATGCATTATACTTGCCATTTTTGAAATACTTTCTAAAATTATATAATTTTCCTGACAGTTACATTTTATTTTTAACACTGGGCTCAATCCTAAAGTGTACGTGGAGGGCGACGTAATAAAATCTGTTCGAAAATTTGCTTTTTAAATGATACAATTGGCGGTTGGAAAGAAAAAAGAAATGTCCAAGTGCGTTTTTTTTTTTTTTTTTTTTTTTTTTTGTCGCTTAGTGTATATATATAGCTATATATATAAAAATGAATGTTTGTCTGTATGTCCTTTATAAAATCGTAAACGACTTGACCGATTTCGATCATTCTTTTTTTGTTTTTTTCCTTATAGGTCAGGGATGGTTTAGGAAAAAAACAATTGAAAAAATTTGCCACCAAGGGGGGGGGGGAGGGGGGCAAAACGTGAATTCAAAAAATCCTTCATATCTCAAACAAAAAAACAGATATCCGTAAAATTTTTGCTTTAAAATATAGTTAATATAAATGTCTAAAATCCAAATTCTGGAATTTTCGAAATACGGTCCCCAAGGGGGGGGGCGAGGGGGGGGCAAAACGGGATTTCACATGCGTAAAACGCGATTTCGCATAATCCTATATATCTCAAACAAACAAAAAACAGATATACGTGATATTTTTGCTATAAAATATAGCTAATACAAATATCTAAAAACTAATTTCTCGAATTTTAAAAATTCAGCCCCCAGGTGGGGCAGCAGGGGGGGGAGGGGCAGCAGGGTCAAAAACAATTAGAAATACAGTTAGGCCTTTCAAAATTGGTACAGTTAGGTTTCAATAGCCTGCAAGTCGAATGGGGATATTTTCGAAAGTGTAAAGTTATTAGGAGGGGATAGAAGGGGGGGGGGCAAAAAAAATAAAAATAGAGATAGATTCGTTCAAATTTGGTATATAGAGGTTTTCGATACTTACAAATCGATTGCGGATATTTTCGAATTTGTAAAATTTTTAGGAGGGGCGGTAAGGGGGTGGAGCGGTAAGGGGGGCTATGGGCAAAAACAAATAGAAATACAGTTAGGGCATTCAAAATTGGTACAGATAGGTTTTAAAGACCTGCAAGTCGAATGGGAATATTTTCGAAAAAAGTGTAAAGTTATTAGGAGGGGCGAGAAGGGGGGAGGGTATGGGGGGGCAAAAAAATAAAAATAGTATCAGATCGTTCAAAATTGGTACACAAATGGTTTTCGATACTTAAAATCGAATGCGGATATTTTTGAATTTGCAAAATTATTAGGAGGGGCGGTAAGGGGGGTGGCTATAAGCAAAAACAAATAGAAATGCAGTTAGGCCGTACAATATTGGTACAGATTGGTTTTAGAGGCCTGCAAGTCGAATGGGGATATTTTCCAAAGTGTAACGTTATTAGGAGGGACGGGAGGGGGGGGCGAAGGGGGAAAATAACAGAAATAAGAGTTAGAGCATTTTGGGAATTTTTTCCGAAGGCAGTGAGAACCCGGTGCGACATTTTTCCTAATCAGATTTTGTTTCGCTTTTTTCTTCACGTGATAAAAATTAATTTAATTTTGAGAATTCAGTAATTATAGTGATTCATTTAAAAATAGGGTCCAGCGAAGTCTGCTAGTATGTATATATATATATATATCTTCAGTCTTTTTTTTTTTTTTTTTTTTTTTTCTGTTTTGTAGGTTTTGTATATGACATCTTAAATGTAAAATCCTCACAAATTTTGTTTCCAATGCTAATCAGTTTAAGGAAAAACGAATACAGAAATACAATTTTAAGCAGCTTTACTTTGTTAGTTGATATGTAGTTATTTCAATCTTTAAGTATTTATTTCATTCTTGTTTAAAAAATCTGTTTTATCTTAATTACTTAAAATAATCGCTTTAACTATTGTTAGAATTAATATTAATCATCTACATCTGTTTATCTTTCGGAAAGCTTTTTTTTTTCTTCTGCGTATAAATCTGATGACAACTGGGCAAAACATGAGATAGCCTTTTCTGTTTAATATTTGAGACTTGATAAATTTAAATAGCAAAGTTGAAATACATAAAATAAAATAAACTCAATCCCCATTTCTTATTCTATAGTAGTTATATAAAACTAACTAAATCACATATCATAAGTGTAGTAGGAAATAAGATACTCTTAAAGCTTTTTGTATTAAATAATCATAGAGTATTAAACAAATGTCAGGGAAAGGGGAATTTAATTAATATAAACAGTTCTATTCTTAATTTGCTCATCGATTTTTATTTTACTTTTTCACGAACTGTCGGTTAAGCATTCTAAAGGGGAAACAAAAGTTTTCTTAATCTGTAATAAATAATTTTTAACGTATTTAAATTAAACAAATCATTATAGACATTAAACTAATGCCAAGGAAAAAAATTATTTATCTTTTATAAACAATTTAAGTTTAATTAATTAATATATTTTTATTTTGATAACTGACGAACTATACTATAAGTAGTTTAAAAAGAGGGGGTATTGTTTTCCTGAATCTGTAAACTTCTTAAATGCTTATGTAATTCATATTTAAATGAAAAATTACCTCTAGATACTTTCATTTGTTTAATATGTTGTTCTTAAGTAAAGAAAAAAAAATAAGGTTCGATTCGTTGTTCACAACGTGATAGCGTTGTATCCAAACATTGTTTCTATCAAGCTATTTAAGAATGGAAATATGCCGAAAGATTTTTACTTCCTTATACAAAGTATAAGGAAGTATAGTAATCAGATTTACAAAATGGATATTTTATTTCCCATTGCTCGAAAACGAATGATCGCTGAATGCTGCCAATTTATACGTGTGACTGTCATTATGTCCAGTTTTACACCTGCAAGTGCCGTCTTAACACGAGCTCTCATTTTAGAGATATAAGCGACTTTACACGATTTTTTGTGACGTCTGTATGTATGTGTGTCTCTGTGTGTGTGCGTATGTCGCATAACACAAAAACGGTTGGAAGTAGAAAGTTGCGAATTGGTACATAGGTTTGTTATAATATCTAGTTGTGCACCTCCTTTTTGGACTTTGTATGATTTTCCGTTTTGGAGATATTTAGGAAAATTAGGTTCATAATGACTAAAAATACATAGGTTTTGGCCATAATGTATCAAAAAACGGTAATAACAAAAAAAAAAAAAAAAAAAAAAAAAAAAAAAAAAAAACGGTTTAGACAAATCTTGCAATCGATTTTTAACTGACTTCCCGACTACCTAGACATTTGAAACTTTCAGAAAATCCCAGAACACGTTGACAATGCATTTTTTTAAATATTTTAAGCCAACTGTTTCGGATACCTGCTGCCTTCAGCAGCGTTTATTCAGAAAATTTATTTAACTAATTTTCCAACTAGCTAGACATTTAAAACTTTCAGAATAGTTCAAAACACGGTGAAAATGCATTTTTTAAATACTTTCAGCCAACTGTTTTGGATCCCTGCTGCCTTCGGGAGCGTTACCTGTACAAATCTTGCAATCGATTTTTAACTAACTTCCCGAGTAGCTAGACATTTGTAACTTTCAGAAAAGCTCAGAACACTGTGACAATGCATATTTTAAATATTTTTAGCAAATTGTTTCGGAGTCATTGCTGCCTTCGGCAGCATTTTTTTGGTTCCACAGAAAATTTATTTAACTAACTTCCCAACATCGATTTTTAACTATTAGATTTTTAACTTTCAGAATAGTTCAGAACACGGTGAAAATGCCTTTTTTAAATGCTTTTAGCTAACTTTTTCTGGTCCCTGAAATTTTGGTTGGCATTACCAGTACAATTTTTGGAATCGAATTTTAACTAACTTCCCGACTAGCTAGACGCATGAAACTTTCAGAAACGCTCAGAACACAGCGATAATGCATTTTTAATATATTTTTAGCCAACTCTCTCGGGTCCAATGACAATGCTTTTTAACATTACGTATATATTTCTAAAGGTGTATAAGGAAGTCATGTGGTGCCCACATCAGATTTTTTTTTTTTTTTTTAAGTTATCGACAATTATCGAATTAATATGTAAGACGCCTCATGAAGTTCATAGCACTGTTACAAGTTTATATATGTAAAATTAATTTAAAGATATTAAAATATGTTTTTAAAATTCCTGAAAATGCAGTGAAAACAATCTAAATAGTTATTTTGAATTCAAATTTATAGTTTTTTTTTTAATTATACATTTGTATAAAAATTTATCTTCATCGTTTTACGTTTGTTAATAAGAGTTCAAATATATCTTGCTGAATACCTGAAAAAACAATATATATACCAATTCAATAACGGCGAAAAATTTATTGAACACGATATATTTTCTATAACTTTATCAGGCTTTTTGTTTTCAATCAGACTGTTTGTTGTTTTCAATCAGGAACCATTTTGCATTTTAAATAAATCTAAGGTGATTTTTTTATCCAATATTACATGCTTTATGCTTATGAAGGGAAACAATTGTAAATGCAGGTCCAAATCGTACCTATGAAATATTTTTAGTTGAAATATCAAAAGTTCATTGGAACAGATAAAACCTTCTTAAAATGAATTAAAAAAATATATTCTCGTAAATAAGTTTTCCATAAAGAAATGATCATTTTTAATGTATTTAATTTAACAACCATTGCACTTTTACAAAAATTGCAATTTCTTAGGAAATCCGAGACGGCACTTTCAGTAACGTAGGTGAAAAACATCAGACATAATGCAAAATTAATAAAATATTTATATATGACTATATGAAAGAGACATGCAAATGTAAATTTGTAACTTCTTTTTATTTATTCACTTAAAAAAACACTTTAAAACTTATTTGTTGTAAATAATTTAAATCTTTGAAAACGATTATGATATACATGCACAAAATAGCCAACAATTACAGGAATCGAACTATGTAGTTGACAAATAGCATTTTCATAACTATTATGTAGAAAAAATAAATCAGAATTGTTTTGGAATGATTATGTTTGTTGTGCAAGTTAGAAAAAAAATCTATAATTTTTTATTACAAACCATTTTTTCCCCTGTTATGTTTCTAAGAAATGCATTATAACAAATTTCTGCTGCAGGTTACATCATGGTATGATGATAAAACTAGTATGTTGTGGCCACCAGAAGACTTTCTCTTTATTTTCCTTTACATATTCATTCAGTGCAAATATTTTATTAAAACAATTTTTTATTAACATTATCTACCATGATGAAGGCAGCCGATTTTCATTTTAGAGAAAACTAACATTCAATGTCTAAAGAAAGACAGTCTTATTCTCTACAAATATAATAACATTAAAAAAAAAGAAAGCGTTCATATAATGATTATCTGCCATAATTTCATACAGTTATATGCCATAGAAGTTGAGATACAGACTTTCCGTTCTCGGGTAATATTGCATTTTATCAGCGCCACCTATTTAACGATATTCATCGAAATTGAATATTGTCTCATAATGGCCTTTTCACATAGCAAGTTTTGATTAGTTATACACAGTAGAATATGAGATATAGCCTTTCCTTAAATTCACTTTCGCTGTATAGCAGTGCCAGCTTTTGAGTTTTGACACCAAAAGTTGATAGGCACTAATTAGTGACAAGGTGTATCTAGATATAAATATATATGCAATTATGTACACGTGTTCCTGACACATGGCCTTCTTATATATTATGAAAATTGCTCCATAGCAGTACCCCCTATTGCGTGATTGATAACAAAAATGATAGGCACCATTTGAGGTTAAAATGCATCTATATATAAATTTATATGCAATTCCGGGAAGTAGTTCCTGAGAAACAGTGTTCAAACTTTTTGTCACACACACAGAAAGACATTCTTTTAAAAATAGAAATTTTTTAGAAATCCATCAATGTTTTTTTCCATGTGAATTCTTGTTGTGATTTCTAAAAATCCATCGAAAACCAGAAGTCAAAGTTTTTTATGAATCCAACACTTTCTTCTATTGAATTTAGAAGAAATTAAAAAGGGTTATTCACTGTGCTGTACTTTTACATTATTATAGTTAGATAAATTTACTACAATGTTCACTCATGTGTGCTGCACGTATTTTTGCACGTGTCTGTAAATAAAGAAAGTAGGCGTCCTAAAATGATTAAAAGTAACTAAACTAAATTTAAAAATAATAAAGCTAATAGTATCGATATTTATTGAAATTTTATTTTTCCGACTGAGTGAAAATAATGCCTGGACCGGTAATCGAACCCCGGATCTTTGACTTACAAGGTCAATGCTCTACCACTGGCTATCCAGGCCGACATCCCGGTCTGCATTACTCACTCAGACAACCTTATAGGCAAAAAAAAAAAAAAAAAAAAAAAAAAATGTATTTCTCTCCCATTGTTTAATGGTGTTTTCCTTTACCTGCGGCTTATTTTCTGTTGAGCTATCTAAATGGTAGACCAGAGATGTTTCTGCCTATAAGGTTGTCTGAGTGAGTAATGCAGACCGGGATGTCGGCCTGGATAGCCAGTGGTAGAGCATTGACCTTGTAAGTCAAAGATCCGGGGTTCGATTCCCGGTCCAGGCATTATTTTCACTCAGTCGGAAAAATAAAATTTCAATAAATATGATTTTCTTCCACAGTTAATTGTGTGATTTTAATAAAAAAAAAATAATAGTATCGATGTCTGTTCGTTTATTTATTTATCACTAATTCTTAGACCTATTGAGTGATCTATACTGATAACAAAAAATGCAATGCATGATAATGTACACTTTTTCCTTTACACGCATGAAGAATTGAGCAAACATCCACGTTTTTCTCAGTATTCAAATTCAAAAATTACCATCTTTCCAACTAGAAAACCGAAAGGAATATTTTTCAACGACAGATAAGGTTGAAACGACAGATAAGGTCAAGATTGAACATTGATTGATTAGTAAATCACATGACCGCCACCAAAGAATTCTGGAAAGAAATTACGTGTTGTTTAAAGTACAATGCAAAGTAAACCAGATTAAAAATCTCTTTAAAGAACTAGCTATAATAATTTACAGCAAACACTACATATATATATATATATATATATTTGATTGGCATCTAGAAACTAAATTGTAGCTTTTGTAAAAATAGGTCCATGTCATCCTTATATATTCTAGTTATTTTTGCCAGAGAGTTCTAAAAACTCCTATTAGAATTCTAGAGTGTTTTCCTATATTATCGTAAAACCAATCTTATTTAAAAGTCTGTGAAAAGAAATGCGAACACACACTGTAAAAACAAATTTCTAAAATAGGTAAATTTTGTAAGATATTTGAGTAAAGCAATGTACCAAATTGGAAAGTTCTGTTTATAACCCTAAATGGGTCAAAAAATCTATCTATTTTGAGTTTACAAATTTATTATGTATGATTCACTATCTTATTTTATATTTTTGCCTATAATAAATAAAGACGTTGTAGAAAATATTGCATCACTCACCTCTTATACAAAAAATAAATAAAAAAATAAATACATGCGCAGATGATCTAAACAAACAGTAAACATTTCGTATGTACGTATATGTACACTGCAAAAAATAAACCCTAAAACAATTCTATCCAAAATTGGTCTCGTATCCAATTTAGGTTGAAATTTTGGGTTATAAACAGAATTTTCCAATTTGAAACATTGCTTTACCTAAATATCTTGAAATTTTTTACCTATTTTGGATTTTTTTTTTTTTTTTTTTTTTTTTTACTGTACAAGGGGCGCGTTGAAGTTAGAATTCCTTGCAATATAAAGAATTCATAATATTCATAATTTTTGCTTCACCATCTAGAAAAATGTAGACTAGAAACTCACGATCATTCCGTCTATCTAGTCTATTTGTTTATTTTATACACATGACTCAGAAACTTATATTTCTAAGTTAAGGATTCAGAAAATGACTACTTATTCATTTTAAATGAAGGCGATATATTTTTTTTCAGTAAACTGTGTTCTATTTCTATAGAAATTTTTTACAGTGTAATGTAACTATCAATAAATCTGTTTTTCAAAGAAGTCTGTCAAAATATTTTCACGAGTTTCGGTCTAAACTGCTAAAATTATTTTTATCTTTAAGAGTAAAGATAAATATATTTAAGGTTTTATAAAAGCGTTTTCATAGAATGATTGAATCAAGAATTTTGATGCTGTTCCAATTAAATATTGCAAAAAGATACATAAAAAAATGGTATCAACAAAAAATGGAAACTCTGTAATCAAGTACTTTGTACAATCACTTTGTACAAAAAACATATAATAACTATTTCGGGTCAAATATATTTTATAAAGCGTAAATTATTAGGCAAATTTCGGGTTGTTGTTGTGTAGCTTACGGCCAATTGTCTACTCTAGTGGCCTAGGCCTATAAGTGGGATGCCTTCCGTGGGGGTTATCGTTCTTCGGAGTCCTAGCCCGTATTTACACGACTTTTGGAGAAAGCCACGGAAAATTTCGAATGGCTAGATCAATGAGGGCGAACTGGGATCGACCCCGCACTTCACATCTGCCATCTTTGAGCGCAGAACCCATCAGTCAGAGATGACGCCATGAAAATTTAGGAAAATATGTAGTCAAATAACTGAAAAAACGTGGGCAAAAAAGCAGAGACATCGTTTTTTTTATAATGCTTTCATGTGATTTTACGTATTTTGTTTTTATATAAAAAAAAATACCAAACATAACAACTTTTAAGCGTTTGGAATACCATTATTTTTATAGGAAAAAAATTTGCTTTAATTAAAAAAATAAAATTATTTGATTAGAAAAAAGAAAGAAAACAGTTTTAATATAGTGATATTCAAAATACGTCAACCTTTCAAATTTAATCTACCTTCATAAAATGCAAATTTAATTAAATTTATCAAAAGATTTATAATAACTAATTAACCATTTCTCACATTATTTACAAATATTTGGAAATTCTCTTAATTATGCAGAGGAAAATAACTTTAAATCACGTTGAATAATGCAAATAACATTTTAATTTAGAAAATAAAAATGCATAAGTTGTATACAGAATAAAATTTTAATCGATACATATTCTAGTTTAATATAAAAATCCATCTCTTCCCTTTCATGAATTAATAAAAGAAGACGGTTTTAGTTTATTAAAAATACAAACGCATGTATTTTTCGAAATACTATTTCTATCGAAAAATGGTTTGAGAAATGTATAAACAAGAAGAACTGAAAGATAAATACTAATAATAAAAGCATATTTATGCATTTCTGTGGTTTATTAAGCAATTTGGATGAAAACTTACTATTATTATTATTTTTTCCTTTGTAAAATTTGATTTTCTCTTTGTTGTTTTCAAACCTAGTTTGACCCCTCACGTAATTTTGAAGATCAATTCATTTGTGTTACTATGTTTTATTTTTGATGCTTAAAAAGACTTAAATTTCAATTTACATCTTAAAATAACTTATATTAATAAACATAAATAAAATAAAATAAATATCTATCATTTTAAAGGAACGGTTTGCTTTCCTGAAATAAATGAGTTAATTTTACAACCCATTTGTTCTAAGGAAATGAATTTATTATGAAGTTATTATTATTAATGAAGTATTATTATTATATTTTTAACTTAATTTGAGTTAAAACGTCTTTGTTTGAGTCAAATAATATTTCTGTGTTTAATTTAACTTATATGGATCATATTAATGCATAAAGAACATTTTTTATACCAATGTCATAATATACTTTTTTCGAAGCGTTCATAATTTTATGAATACAAGAGAGAGAGAGAGAGGGGGGGGGGGGGAAATCTGGAGTGACTCCACTCGACTTTTCGAACATTGAGTAATGAACAGTTTTGTAGTTAAAGTAAAAAAAGAGGAGTTGTTAAACAAACAAAAGAGAGAAAACCATAATAGAGTGTTTCAATATTTTCTCCATATAATATACAATGTTTTATTTAACGCTACTGAATTTTGAGCCCATAGATCATAATGGTAAAGTATTTTTCGTTGTGTCCCTGTAAAAGCCTATAAATGCTAGATTCACCAAAATGCTTATAGTTAGTGCAACAGTGATTTATAATATTCATATAAATTTTCAGCTCAATTGAATAAGGCGTTTAGATGCTATCACACTTTTAAAAATTTGGTCCCATAGGCTATAATGATAAAGATTTTTTTTTTTTTTTTTTTTTTTTTGTGTCCCTGTAAAAAACTGTAAATTCTAAGTTCACCAAAATCTATACAGTTGGTGCAACTGTGACCTATAACATGTGTACAAATTTTTTGCTCAGATTAATAAGGCGTTTAGGGGCTATCACACTTTCAAAAATTTAGCCCCATAGGCCATAATGATAAAGAATTTTTCTTTGTGCACCTGTAAATACACTGTAAGTGCTAAATTCTCCAAAATCAATAGGGTTCGTACTATGGTAACTTACAATATACGCACCAACTTTCAGCTTATTCGAACAAAGCGTCTAGATGCTAGCGTGTTCACTTACAGACATACATACACAGACATACATACACACACATACATACATCATCGTAAAAATAGTGAAAACGGACTAAGGGGACCTCGAAACGTATAGAAACATTAAAATCTCAAATTCGGATTTTTGACATGATTACATTACTTTCCTCACTATAGTGTTCGGAAAGTTAAAAAAAAAAAAAAAAAGTAATGGAAAACTTATTTATTTATTTATATATATTATATTAAAGTTTTTAAACTGTTAACTCCATTCAACTACTGTATATTTAATCAAGTTATTGTTTCACTGTAAAAAATAGTTTCTTAAAAATAAGCTAAATTGTCTCAAAATAGCTCCGAAACGATATATACTTAAATTTGAAAACCCGTGTATTCATTTTTGAGTACACTGATATGCTCAAAAATAGGGTTGACCAATAAGAATCCCAATATCCCCATGTTTAACATGCCGACATACACAAAAATAAGTACATGGGTTTTCGAATTCAAGTACAGTCGGTAACAAACGTGTCTGAAAGAACATGACTCGATAAGAAATTATTTTACAAAACCGCATGAAGTGTGCTTTTTTTACATAGGAATTTTTGCTAGTGTTCGGACACTTTTGTTACCGACTGTATATATTGTTTCGGAGCTATTTTGGGACATTTTAGCTCATTTTTAAGAAACCATTTTTAACAGTGTTTAGAGAAAGAATAGCATACCATTTTTCCGTATTGTTCGTTTCTTTTGCAGAGATTACCAAATACAACTTAGAATTAACTCTATAATTTCCATTCTTTTATATATTCATAAAGTTTTTAGCACTTCCGGGGACAAAATTCATAAAATGACTTTTTTTTGTTACCTTTGAATTCATCATTTTACATTAACTATCTCATTTCCCAAGCATACTTCTTGTAGATATTAACATTATAACTACTTAATGGAAGAAATAGATTTTTTTATTCGTTTTGGGATTTTTAGCAACATAAAAGTGACATAAATATATTTCAGTTTTACAACGTAATTCAAACTTGATCACAGTAATTATTTTAACATTAATTGTCATGAAATATCGGGTCCAAAATATTACATAGAAAATTATACAAATATATATTATGATAAATTTTAATTTTGTATCTACCATTATGCTTATTATTTTTTACAAAAGAAAAAAAAATCAGGAAATTCCTTTTACCATAGATGCAAATCGTGCATCCAGCTAAGAGAAGTCCTGGAAATTAATATTTATTCCTCAATTTAAAATAGAAATCTTAGCTAAAGTAATTTAAATTTTATTTAAATTAAAAATTTCATTTTTCTTTAAATTAAAAACTAAATTTTAAAGGTATTTTCAAAATGAATATTTTTAACAGCTAAATTATCATTTTCACACTAAAATTTACGTATGTGCACTTTATAAAAATAAATCGAAGCTGACGCCTATGTTTTTTTTTACAATGAATGAATCAAAATAAAATATTTGAAAATTAAATTTTACTGAACAAATAATAATAATAATAATAAACTTAATTTTAATGTGTTTTAATTGTACCATTATAAATTGTATACTCGACTTAGATAAATCTATTAATCATAAGACTTTTAAATTTTTACCTTTCAGTAATTAAAACTAAAAGTATTTTTATATGAATATATGGAGGGCAAGCATTTGGACAAGAATATAAATTAAACAAAATTTAGACAGAAAATCTTGGAATGAGTTGGTTACAGTAAAAATTCAGATATTTTTCACTGAAATGAAAATTTTTAATTCCAGATGTAAATAATTGAAACTAACGAGTTATAAGTTACATTGTTTTTAATTTTTTGTAGGGTTATTTTTCCGGATATCCTTGAAATCAGTACTGATTTATAAAACTTTTTTTAGTAATGTCGTTCACTTACATTAATCAACACCAAATTTGGTACTAAGTTCTAAACTTTTTTTAGTTCCCAATTATACTATAGGCATGGGAAACTTAGTAGGTAATTGTGAAAATTTTCGACCTCGTTTTTTGACTTTTATACACGTTTTCAAGTGTGAGGATTCCGAAAATGACAAAATTTGCATGATGTTCGTCTGTAGGGTCTCTGTTTGTTAGTCCGTTAGTGTATTAGTCCGTTAGTCCGTTGGTGTGTTAGTCTTTGTACACAATATCCCAAGAACAAATTGTCGCAAAGAAGTCAGTACAGTTTTAAAATATTACTTTTGACACTGGTAAGAATCCTGTTCATTTGCAACATTCGAATTAAAAAACTTCGTAAATTATTAGAAAATTACGATTTTCTTAACATGGGAGAATATGGCCAAATTTCATTTAAACGTGCATTAAATGGAAACATTTGTACTTTAAAAGCGTCAGACAAGTTTTAAAATATCCGTTTTGATGCCAGAATGAGCACCAGTAACCATAAACATGCTAATTTGAAATTTTCGCAAGTTATTAGACATTTACGAATTTCTTAACATGGCAGAATAAAGCAAAAATTCACATAAACGTCAATTTTTACGGATATTTTCATCGTAAAGATGTCAGACTACTTTTGAAATATTATTTAGAATCCTGGTAGAAATATCGCTTACTGTGAGTTTCCCAATATAAAAATTTCGTAAGTTATAGGAAATTTCCGAATTTCTTAACATGGCAGAATAAGGCAAAATTTCACATAAACGTCAACCTTGAGGGATATTTTCATCGTAAAGATGCCAGACCACATTTGAAATATTACTTAGGATACTAGCATAAATATCATAGACAATGAATTTTCCAATTAAAAAAATTCGTAAGTTACTTGGAATTTACGATTTACTTAAAATGACAGAATAGGGCAAAATTGAGCATAATCGTCCATTTTGAGGATCATAAATATATCAGACAACTTCAGAATAACTTTTCTGATATTTGTTGGAACGTGATTGGCTACAAGTATTTTAATAAGAAAATGTCATAAGTTATTCGTAATTTAAGATTTTATCAACTTAGCGAAATTGAAGATTTTCCATATAAATATGCATTTTGAGGTTTGTGCATTGGGAATAGTAGCATGAAAATTAAACTATAAAATTGACTCGAATAAAATTAATTAATAGATCAGAATAAGATAAATTGAAGTGAATGGTGGATAGCCTATTAGGCGAGGATTTCATTCTGCCCCTGTATTAAGCGTTTGGAAAATTCATTTCTCTTAATATGATAATCATGTTAAGAGTATGTCCTGTAATAGAAATTTATCAGAACATATATATGATGAGGAGCGGAGCAGAGTCCACCTATGCCAACAATGTTCCCTGTGCAAGGAAAAAAGAATGTAAACTATAAACACTGAACCTAATTTTAACATTTTCTGAAGAAGATGAAACTAATTTATAACTTTCAAAATTCGTTCTGCCAGTTACCGACTTAATATTCTTAATAATAATAATAATAATAATTTCACACATCTCTCTTATAACTATATAGGCATACGCTGCATTGTTTAATTCTTTACTATTAAACATACGGATAAACTATTTTTTGTACGTTGGATATGATTGCGTTCTGAATAATGAAGTATAACTGAACTCAGTTTTTAAAAGAGGACACATATGACAAATACAGTTTGACAAATACCTTATTGAATGACATTTGATTGAATACCTTATTGAATTACATATGACAAATACCTTATTGAATTACTTTCATCTATTTTGATTACAGGACCTACTATAACATCCAATTCCTTAAAACAAACAAAAAAAAAATATATAATCAATTTATGTTTTGCCCAGATAAATTAAGTTTAAATATATTCCTGGCTGAAACGGTATGCTCCAATACTCTAAAATAATCCAGGGGTGTTAAGATAAAATATAAATATTTCTATTCGTGATTTGCAATTGTACGATGAATTTATTTAACGAAATTTGTATTTGTTAACAAAGAAATATTATTAACAATATCATTGTTGCAAATTTACCATTTTGCTGTTAGTTTACATTTTTCTGAATTTTATGTATAAAACATAGAATCCCATTCATGGTCACGCCATCTTTAATTTTTTCGTTTCAAAGCCATTTTAGTGGGATGTGTTTTATATATTTTTAAGTAATTAAGTACTAATTATAATACAAATTTATCAGGAATACTGAGAAACTGATTGTTTTCTATTTAGCAAATTCGTAGCAATGAATAAATGATTCAGAAGTAAAAAACTCTGACCGTGTATACGCGTTCATGACCATGAAAGGGTTAACTCTAATTAAGGTTAAATAGGTTAAGTATAATGATAATATTCGTAATATAATAGAAACTTGGCAGACTTGGAAATTTGGAATTAAAATAAATTTTAATATTTTAAGAAACCAAGCTTAAAAGAATTATATTAGACTTATTAGTGAGATGAATACTTCTATTTTAATGAGACGTATTTATTTTCTATCCTAAAGCAAAAATGAGAATGAAGTTGTTCGAAAATGATGTAGTGAGCAAAATACTTTTTTCCTATGCAATATCTTCCTTTAGTTAAATTTAGTCGATTAAATTACGATAAGTGAGCTGTGACACCAGTTTCCTCCTTGGATAAATGTTTTCTTGTAACAAGGAACAATTTGTTTTGCATTTTTTTATTTGTTTACTTTTTGACTATAGCTCACAAAAAAAGAATGTTTTTCACAATGTATGTTATTATATGAATTTTCTTTCTTCTTAATTATTTATTTTAATTTTTACCTTTATTAATTTCCTCCATTTATTGACAAATTTAAATGAAGAAATTAGAAAAATATATTATAGGTTTGATAATTTAAGTTTACTATTGTTACGCTTTTCCTATATTCTTCAGAATTAAAATTTCGATCTTAAAAATCCATTTAGAAAATAATAAACAAGTGAAATTGTCAAAAATATCAATTTCTTGCTATGAAAATTTTGAACAATATTCATCGTGTTAAAAGTAATACATTCGAAGTTCATTAACTTGAGCCCGCTTAACGTGAATTACTTTTAACATGAACTGTTTCCACAATCCCCGTCAAAATGAAGATTACTTAGTTATATGAAGATTAGTTACTGATAGCCTGAACGTCTGATAACACGAACAACTTTTTTTCCCCTTGAAATTCATGTTAACGAGATTCGACTGCATTTCTATACAGAATGGAAAAGAAATAACGAAAAACTTTCTATTTCCATAGATTGTTAACACTTTTAATACGGTATGTGCTCTTTGCATCGCTTAACCTGCAATGTACTTTGCAGTTGGACAACGGACAGGCAGTTGGATAGATAGATTAACTTCAACCATAACCAGCCTTAAACAATGTTGGAAAGCGTTAAAAGAACTGAACACAAACGGAAATGCGATTCCAATAATTTCCAATGATAGCCCTTAATGTATCTGAATAATTTAGTGTAGTCTTAACTCTAAATATATCATATACTGTAGAAAACACTTTTTAGCATATGAATAATAAATATTAATCTCATTATAATTTACGAAGCACACAAGCATTTAAATAAAATTTATAAAAATGATTCTCATAAACCGCAATGAACTGACATTCTTTTGGGTGTCCCTGTTCACAAGAAACATATGCCTTAGTAAACTTGAAATTCCATAAATTTATAATAAATTTTTGTGTGGCCCTAGAAACATTGTTGTTAGTCATACTTACATTCTATAGAAAATTTATGTTTGAGTATATGGATAATAAATATCAATTACATTACGATTTGTGCAAAATAAATGCATTAGAATATGATTTATAGAAACACCTATAATAGAATGAAATGCTTCAGAATTCGTCCGAATAATCCGGTACAGAAAATAATGTTAATATTTATCTTATTTTAATAAAAGAGTAGCCCACAATTCACTTGAATATTATATATCACTTCAAACAAATTCCAGTTTTATTTACTAGAGTAGACAGCCATTATTATTTACTAGCAGGGAAAAACAGATAGACAAACCAAAGTAAAAAATACCTTTAAAATTTGTTGAAAAGTGTTTAAAAACAAATATTTAAGCATTTCAGAAGTATCTGTCTAAAATTATATCGGATTATAAGTGAAATAAAAATGAAACTTTTCACCATTGATTTTGATGATCATTTTACAAAATAATTATCTCAATTTGTTTGGAATCATTTTTTTTAATTTTAGTTATGGAAACAACTAAATAATAAGCTAAAAGTGAGGAAATATAGCTATAAAATCAACTTCTATATCGTTTTGCAAAACTAATTTCAAGTAGGAAAATGAAATGAATATAAATCACATTCTTATTTTAATTTCGGAAACCTTTAAAATATTTTCCTAAAAGAGGGATTTTTTTCCCGATTAATAGTTTGAGCTAGGAAAAATAAAAATCGAAATTTGAAGAAAATCAGCATATAGGGTAAAAAAGAAAATCCATTGACTCGTTGAATGTAAAGAAGATGATAAAAAAGTGAAATGAAAATGAATAGAATTAAAAAAGGTAATGCGTAAATTCCATAAAAAGGAATACTACATTTTTTTCCTGAGTTTGCAGTGAAAAAATTCATTTATGTGTCTATCAATATCGATCTATTGATCAATCTGTTTATGTATATATTTAGTTTGAAACGTAAACAAAATGAAAAATAATTTGTATAAAATAAGCGTTTTATGCATCACAAGATTCTTATACAATAAGATAAATTTAATTAACTAATAAGAAATTATGCAAAATGATAGTGGAATGTATAGACAAAACATAAACAGCATTAAAAATAAGATTTTTAAAAAATTATAATTTAAGCAATAAATGCAGCATTGCTTTCCACAGCCAGCGGGAATATTGCAAATTCAAACTCAAATTCAAAGTAAAAATAAAATAAAATAAAATAAATATATACGTAATAAGAAAGATTTTTAATTAACTTATTTATTAATATGGCTTATGTTTTGTTATCACATTGCATTGCTATTTTTTTTTAATTCATCATTAATTAAATTAGATTAACATTTATGTATATACATATATATTCATATTTTTATAAAAATTATTGGTTTAAGTTTGTTAACTTTCTTGAACTTCGCATGATAAAAATCCCACCTTGTTGGACTTAGTGTCATGGTACTATATGTTAACATTAGCGTAAGTCATTTAAAATGAATTTATCTATTAACTGAGATACTGTAAATGAATGATAGAGAAAATATGTGCTAATATTTAAATTGAATTACAATAACTTTTATTTGAGTGTTGTTGGTATTATCATGTATCTATTAATTGCTAAATTTTATAACGTATTAAATTATATATATACATATATATGTGTGTTTGTATGTCTGTAAATACACAAACAGACACATGAATAATATCATTCATAGCAATCTTTCATTACGTACATTTATGTGGTATTGGCACCTTGCTTCCACTAACGTTTGATTCTGAAACAAGCACTGTAGACGGCGAGCGTAGAATCTTAAAGGAATGACATAGCCGTGATGTCAGACGGACGTCACTTCCGGAGCACGCATCTTCAACGACGGGAGCTGAGAGCGCTTGCCGGAAAGAATTCGGTAGACGGTTCAATTTTGAGACGTGTGGACGTACGGATTTTAATCCGCTGACGACGAAAGTTTACCGAGACGATGTTCTGTATCTTGCCGCGTGCTTTTCTAAAGCAATCGAAAACGAAAGCTATGTTATGTTTTCTTTTGACAAAAACTGTGCTAAAGTAAACTGTTGAAAGTGAAGTTTGACTTTTTAAATGTGACTGTGTTTGTCAGCAGTACTATTTTAATTCATATTATCGTCTTGTAAATATGTATATTATACTTTAACCTTTTATTAAATTTATAGTTAATAGTAAATAAGTATTAGTTTTCTGTTTAACGCCCACGAAAGTTGGCCCTCCCACAAGTCAGAAGTGGGATGGAACGTTGAAAAGAGAACTATTTTTCTAATTCGTTGAACTTTTGAAAATATAAACTCTTTATTGACTGAACTGAACTTTTTAAAATATAAACTCTTTATTGACTGAACTGAACTTTTAATTGACTTAAAAAAAAACTGTGTTGAAATTTCTTCGCATGCTTAATCATGCTATGAACAGTGGTTACAATACAAAATATTACGCCTGATCTGAAATTCATATTGGATGAATAAATGTTTAAAGTGTGTAGTGATGCTTCATGATCGACACAAACTCAAGCACCTATGAAATCTACTTAAATTAAAACAACAAGGCATCTGTTGTTCCTGTTCTGCAAAGGTACCTCAACTTTTATTTTTATTGCATGATGGCTTCATTAGAAGACATTCCTAAAATAGGTATTGCACTAGGAAAGGAAAAATATAACAAGATTAAAATTCTGCATCGGTTTATTTTTGAAAATGAAGGTGATCGAAAAAACAGATGCAGAATAAAAAAATTCTCCGGATTTTATTTTGCCGTTGATGATGACGATTATATTCAAAAACAAAAATTTATAGATGATAATTTTACGCTAAATGAGCTGATTATAATCAGTAATTTATTAAATGTTTCCTTCGACGGCAACAAAGAAGAGTTAAGAGACAGGTTATTATTGAAGTTATGTGACATTGAATCACTAAAAGAAAATTCTGAGAATGAGTCGGATAGTGATTCTGAAAATGAATCTAGCAGCGGTAGTGACGTCACGAAAATTGATTCCTCGGTGCAATGCCATAATGATAATGATAATGATAATGATTCCTAAAATATAATCCTGATGATTATAATAAACGTAAAAAATGTTATAATAATTGTAATAATGATTCCTAAAATATAATCCTGATGATTATAATAAACGTAAAAAATGTTATAATAATTGTAATAATATTAAGAATTCTGGAACACATGGTGCAGCCATTTCATTTACTGATTTTGAGAATAACATTTCAAAATTTAACGGTGAGCCGCATGAAAATATTAATTTTTGGTTTAACGAATTCGAAGAAATAGCGGAAATGTTTAATTTGACTGAACTACAAAAAAATATTTTTTGTAAACGATCTTTGAGCGGAAACGCTTCATTATTTATTATATCTGAGAAAGCGCTACTTACTTATAAAAAATTAAAAAAAGCGCTCATTGAGGAATTTAAAGTAGAGATAAATTCCGCCGCTTTACATGACATATTAAGTAAAAGGAAAATAAGAGGCGATGAATCTGCTACAGAGTATTTTTTTTTTAAATTCGAGAGTTGAGTAAGAACGGGCATATTGATGATACCGCTATCATGCACTATGTGATCCAAGGAATTAATGATAAATCTGAGAATAAAATCAATTTTGTACGGTGCTAAAAATCTAAGCGATTTTAAACAAAAAATAAAAATGTACGAAACTTTTAAGTGAGATAGTGATAAAAATAAACATTGGTTTGATAAAGTAGAATTGAAACCCATAAGATATAATGTGCATGAAAAATTTAGTCCTAAAAGTGAAGTAAACAAAATATATTCTAATTGTGGTGATAAAAACCATTTGTCTAGAGACTGCCTTTATAGAATGAAAGGTTTCAAATGTTTTTCTTGTAAACAGTTCGGGCACAAGAGCTCGGAATGTCCGGGTTCGAAACCCGAAGTTGAGGCATTGTGCATTAGCGTAAATCAAAACCTGAATAAAACTATACAAATAAACAATATAAATTTCAGTGGTATTATTGATACAGGGAGTGAAGCGACACTGCTGCGCAAAAGTGCTTTTAACAAACTGAATGTTAATAGATTAAATCCTATGAGTACCACTGTGAAGGTGTTCACATATGTTTGGTTAAATTTTAATTGAGTTTTTATTTAAAACAAAATCTAATGATAAAATAATGCATTATCGCAATATAAAATAATTAAATTTCATGTGTGATATTTTATTCACATAATTTGTTTTCAGACATTTGAAGAAAGAATTGTTTTTTTTTTAAGTGTCATTAAAAATTGCACAATTTTAATTATACATACGACCTACACTATTTATTAACATAAAACATTAACACACATCATTCAGAAATCTAATTTGTATATGTTTTATATCTAAATTATAAATAAAATGTTTATCTTTTAAATAGAAAAGTAATTTATTTTATGGGATAAAAAGAAAATAAAATAATAATTCTGACATTAAACGTAATTATAAAATAAAAAGTGTTCTCAAATAGTCATAAAACAAGGAAACTCATTGTCAGAATTTATATTATTTCAACACAGTATGTAATTTATTTTAGATTGCGCAATATTGATGACTGCATTTCTTAACCGTCTCTTGTCTAACGGTAGTTTGGTAAAATGTTGGCGATTAAAGGGTTACTACAATTATAAACCGTCATTACAAATTCAAAAATTAACATTGTTTTATCCGATAAACAATGAAAGTATTTGGCACTATAATTTGGCTGTTTTTCTAAAATTTGGCTCTTTTTCTTCAGACATCTCAGATCTGTTCTGGTGTAGGGATCTTAGAACTGCTCCAGATCATAGGATTGTAAACATGTAATTACTTCGCTCTCTCCCCCATCTTATGCGACAATCTCAACATTTAACCATGGGTTTATGTACTTCATTAGTAAACATTTTACAACGCTCTGGGGGTAAAAATTGTTGGAAATATTCCTAGATTTTGTTGGACGAATTATTCAATAAAGACTTCCTGATGACTGCCATTGGACTCCTTATTGAAGTATTGCTAACCTGACTTTCTTTACAGAAATCTACATTAGTCAACGATCACGACTACGTGAAGAAAATCATCTTCACAACCACTTTGAAGGGGATCGGGAAAAGTTCCGTAAAGCCGTTAGGCTCATTTGATGAAGATTTGAAAATTGATAGTTTTAAACACAAAGTTACTTTTTATGTTGTAAACAATGATGTAATACCCTATGACGTAATAATTGGAATGAATGTATTAATGTTGAGTGAGACGACAATAAATGAAAAGGGTATCTTTATGAAAAATAAATCTAGCTGTCTCGAAGTAAATTTAGTAACAGTTCTTCCAGTAAATCCATATTAAAACGAAATTAAGACGAATATTGCTATTGACGCTCCCATTGACTTTAAAAGTAAAATTTCCGAGAAGTCCCCAGCAATAAATGAAACATTAAATAGTGTTGAAAAGTATAAAAATAAAACCCCTCAATCTGTTATATTGTCCAAAAAATCATTAGAATCTTCCAAAAAAGCTGTAAGTAAAAATAATAACGACGACGAAAATGATGAAAGTGATGACGATAAGAAGATGCTTTTAAAGGACGATAATAGTGAAGATGATGACATTGAGGAAAAGGAGGAGCCTCGACGAAAGAAACAAAGTCAGATAAAAATTTCCCAAATGAAGTCGCAAAATCAAGAAAACACTTCTTCAAAGAAAGACGAAAAACGAATCCTACTTGAAAAGATTTCGCAGTTAGCAGAAGAGCTGAGCGAGTTGAAGGAAAAAGTTGAAGAAATTCCAAACTTCTTAAAAGAAAGAAATTCAGAAAAAAGCCTTTGACGATAGATTCCATTGATTGTAAAAGACAGAATATCCGAAAAGAAGAGACTGCGGTATAAATTTAAAGAAATTGTTCATTTCATCACTTCCATTGAACACTACAATTAGTGAAATAGCTGCATTATTTCCCAAAGTTGTGCAAATACAGTTAGAAGATTTCCCTGCACATAAGAGTGCTACTGTAAACTTTATGACCGAACAAGATGCTGCAGAGGCTTTAGAAACAACTAAAACTAGAAATGACCAATTAGAGGTTCTCGAGTTCTAATCCCAAGTTAACTTTGAGTCCCAGAGTAAAGATTTGCGTAAACATGCCAAAGAACAATTTGTTAAAGCTGAAGAGAAAAATAAAATAAAATATAATTTGCGTAGACAACAACCAAAAACTTGTGAAGTAGGCGACCAAGTTGCCATGAAACCGAAATCAAAGTACTTTTGTTATTGTAAAACTGTAAAAATTAAAGGTGGAAACACTTATGATGTAATTAAGGATGGATGCCATGAAGGCCCCCTTTGCACATCCACTCATGCCGAATTCCTCAAACGAGGGATAACTTAAAAAAAGAACTTCAAAATTTCTATATGTGCTGTATATAAGTTTGTTATTATTTTGTGTTGCTTTTGTGTTTGTTTTTTCTTTTGTATTTTTCAGTATGGCCGCCTGGAGGACCAGTCGATGCAGGATGGCCGAGTGTGGTATCGGCACCTTGCTTCCACTAACGTTTGATTCTGAAACTAGCACTGCAGACGGCGAGCGTAGAATCTTAAAGGAATGACATAGCCGTGATGTCAGACGGATGTCACTTCCGGAGCACGCATCTTCATCGACGGGAGCTGAGAGCGCTTGCCGGAAAGAATTCAGTAGACGGTTGAATTTTCAGACGTGTGGACGTACGGATTTTGATCCGCTGACGACGAAAGTTCGCCGAGACGATGTTCTGTATCTTGCCGTGTGCTCTTCTAAAGAAATCGAAAACGAAAGCTATGTTATGTTTTCTTTTGACAAAAACTGTGCTAAAGTAAACTGTTGAAAGTGAAGTTTGACTTTTTAAATGTGACTGTGTTTGTCAGCAGTACTATTTTAATTCATATTATCGTCTTGTAAATATGTATATTATACTTTAACCTTTTATTAAATTTATAGTTAATAGTAAATAAGTATTAGTTTTCTGTTTAACGCCCACGAAAGTTGGCCATCCCACATTTATACGAATGCACATTCATAATATTCCATATTCGGAATTTCGAGAAAAAAAAAAAAATGGGATAGCAGCGCCAGTTGACAGCAATAGATACACAAACGTAATCAGTACCAGTTTAGGTCAAATTTCAATTAAATACCAAGTTTGGTTAGTTTTGTTCACTAGTTAGTGAGATAGAGTATCCACAATATGTGTAATACAGATCGATACATTTTTGTAAAGCTGTTTAAGCCGTGTTCAAAACATCTCAAAACGTGTAAATCCATTAAGAACCAGAAGTCAAAAATTTACACGAATAAAATACTTTCTTTTTATATACAAGGAATTATGTAAGAAAACATTTTTTTTAAACTTAATTTTGTGCCAATGTTACTGTTATTTTATTGCTGCCTTTTTTTTTTTTTTTTTCTTTTTTTTTTCTTTTGTAAAATAAGGCAATATAAAATTTAAAATTTCAATACATACGCAGTAAACAATAATAATAATAATAATGCTCTTAATTCACTTGACTAATACATTTTAATTAATTTATTAATAGTAGATTTGATTTTGGTAATGAATTTATTTTTGAATGTATTGTTTATTAAATATTACATAGCATTAAAATATACGTATAAAAAAATGTGACTATAACTAATACATAATATTTCACGAGTAATATTATCGCTTATAGTATTACTACGTAGAAATTATTTTTATCATCTATCTTCATTTTTTAATGGATGTTTTAATGTAAAAAATAGACATATATATATATATATATATATATATATATATATATATATACTAAATTTCTTGGTATTTAATTAGACTTTGACCACTAAAAAAATAGATTTAAGCTTTTTTTTTTTTTTTTTTTCAGATATATTTAAACACGTAAACAATTCTTGCTAGACCGTTTTGTACAGGATTATTTTATATATGTAATAAATTTATGATATACGTACAATAAATCTATGTAATACGTTAATATGTCAATACAATTATTTCTATGCGGGAGATATCGCAATTTAAGATAGCGTACTCCAACATACGTAAAGGAATATTGATCATAAATATATAGTCGGAAAAGCAGTGTGCTAAGTCATAACTTTAGTCATAAAAATGGCACAGTGACCATTTTGCACTTTTGGCTTGCTTATAATGTATTAACTAGTCTAATACAGAAAAATCTTCAAAATTCAAATTATTTATATACATTGAAATTGGATTTAAGTATACATATAGCATTACTTTCTCCCAGAAATTGAGCCTTGTAGCACGGGAAATACAACGGTTCAAAGTGTGTATACATTTTTTTTTATGCACACGGTACAAACATATATAATGTTAAAAATTGTGGAATGCAGAAAAAACACACGATCAATGGCCAAAATGTATCCACTAGAACCAAAAATGGTTATGTCCAGTAATAGTTTCATGAAAGATATGAATACATTAATTAATTGAATCCACTGTCTCATTTACTTTAATATTTGAAAGGAAAAATCAATTCAAACATTTATTAAATAACCTGGAATTAGTATGTAACCAGTATTAACCTGTTTTCATATAAAAATAAAATTTTTATTGACATTTTTTAATATTTTCATTTTTGTTTAAATATTATTAATATTATTAATAATTTAATCTATTATTTTTTATATTATTAATATTTAACAATATTTCTTTAATAACTTTTTTAAATATTTTTTTCATTAAAAAATAATAAATTACATCCACAAAACTAGTAGATTTCATCTTACTTAAAAAGGTATTGATTTGTTTTTTCTTTTAAAATTTAGATCGATAAAAAAATGGGAAAAATAAATAAATAATAATAATAATATGTACATTATTTAATCTATTAATAAATAAATAAACTTTTAATAAAACGAGGGGAACTATAAGTTAGTTAATTCTTAGAAAAAAGAATAAAGAAATGAAATTGTAAATAATTATTTTTAAACACCTTTTAGAACTAACTCTGAAATGCATAAATAAACAAATGTAAATAAAATATGCTCTATATTGAATCAGTTTATTAATATGAGGACAATTTATACAATGGATTTTAAATAAAAAAAATTTTTCTACATCAGTAAAGATATTGCCTATAAGAAGTTTAAAATAAAAGAAAGAAAATCATTAGACAATAATTTGTAAGACAAAAATCCGTACCTTGTTTAAAGGATCCGAATTTTCAATTACTTGTAATAAAATTGATTTCAGGAGAAAAATTTAAATAAGGAAGAGTAAGATTATTTCTTTTTCTCCCTGAGTGCATAATAAGTCTCTGAGACAGCTTTATGAATTGAAGGATTAGTTACCGGATTGATAGTTTCGAGTAAAGAAACACATGCTCGGAGCGAAAATTACACCCATTGAAACTAATGTCCTGGCTTGTAGGCTTAAATAGAAAAAAAATAATAAAGAAATTCAATGGGATCATAAAGAGAAGGTTTTATGAAAGAAAACAGTTTTTTTCTATTTTTTTCTGGAGGATGATTAACTTTTATATTTCACATGAATGAAAGGATCAAGAGGCTGTGTTAAAATAGTATATATCGTTCTTCAAAAGATTGTATAAAGATTGTTTTAACATAATTCAAAATTATTTCATTAATTTAATTATAATGCAGGAAATTTGTTTTAATAACGAAATTGAAATGAACAAGAAGCATATTTATTTCTACACACAGAAAACCAATTTTAAAATTCTGAAATAGATTTTGAGAATATTTCCCGAAATACTTTGAGAGAACCAGTTTGATTACTTCAAAAAAAAAAAAAAAAAAAAAAAAAAAAAAAAGCACTGTGGAGATTCAAAAGAGCCCGTTTCTAAAAATTAAACCTCCTCCGTTGATTATTGCATAAACAGAAAAAAAAAATACTGAGGTCGCCAAAGCAAACCTTTCACACAACAGAGGGCGACAAAGTAACAAAAAAAAAAAAAAAAAAAAAAAAAAACCCATACACGAAAAAAAAATTACATAAGGCCGCCTGAGTGGAAACACGAACGCGACAGTTGGCGGCTAGAGAAAAAAAAAAAAAAAAAAAAAAAAAAAAAAAAACATGAGTATCATACCTTTCGTTTTGTTTGAAGGACTTGATCTGTGGGCTTAAAAGACACTAAATTTGATGTGTAGTTCTACAATTGGTAACTGAAGAGTTTGAAATTTTTTAAGAAGTTAAATTAGAGATATGCATTAAGTGGTTAAATATTTCTGTTAGTTTATGACGAAGGGGCTTTCGGTCATTTATGTTAAAAAGCCAATCAGAAGGGTTATTGACGTGGTTTATAATGCGACAGTCGAAAGTATGTGGACAGGAGTAGTAGTAATGGTTGGGAGAACCCAAGATCCCGCACTCACATTGGTCTGAACGCGAGCGATGGAATTTATGCAGGTAGGTTTTAAAAGGACCATGTTCTGTGAGAAAGGCAATGATTGCTGGCGTTAGATTGAAGTTGTATTTAGAAACCTTTGGATGTAGTGAATAGATGTGACGACCTTTTTCCGTGTCGTTCCAGTAAATTTGTCACTCCTCCATAAGATTATGAAAAAGGATTTTCTTCACGTGAGAGGGAGGTATTGGCAGTGGTGTTTGGTATGTAGAGAAGGTAGTTGCTTCTTTAGCTAGCCTATCAGCTAATTCGTTGCCAGCGACCCCGTATGAGCAGAGACGTGGGCGAAAGAGACCTTAGTTGAGAGAGTAAGGAAAATTGATTTAATTTCCTGAACAATAGAGTTAGGGGAGCGGGGGCGACCAAGGGCCTGCAGGGCTGAGAGACTGTCGTTGGAGACTGAAAGTGCGGTTCAAAGTGGAAGTTCTTGAACCCAGTTCAGAGCTATTAGAATTGCGTAGAGCTCAGCCTGGAATTTAGAGTTGCAATCTCCCAGCCTCGAGGCCTACTGAAAAATCGAAACACCTTCGGTTATGACGCAGACAGCTGCGCCCACGCCATCAGTGGTTTTCGATCCATCTGTAAATATCACCAAAGGAGCAGAACGGAAGAAAGAGTTAACGTTAGTATCAACTGTGGGGTGTAGAGACCAGCTGCTCTTGTTAAGTTGTATAGTGGTGTTTGGAAAGAATGTGTTTTGTGTGGCTAGGTGTTAAGTTGCAGGATATTAGTTTTATAGTATTCATATTTAATTTTAAGTTGGATAGGAGGGACTCCGGTAATGACGTGAAGAGAGACAGTTATTAACTGACGCCCTTCACGTTATTACCGCAGTCCTTCTTGGAAATTTTATGTATAGTAAAAAAAAAAGGCTACCCTCTAACTAATTTCGTCACAAATCGTCCTATAAGTATGTGACTGGTGCCACTCGATTAGTAATAAGATATAGTTTATAATAGTATAGTTAGATTTTGCTTAGAGATTCGTCTATATATTAAAACTAGCATTAACTTCCATTTTTTTTCCATCGCAACCGACTTTTTCTTTCATTCTTGAGGGATTATTTGGATGAAATGAACCCAGAAATTGGTATAATTTATATATTTATCTCAATTTTTCATAGAGTTATAATTTGCCAAAATATGAGGATGCTAATGGTAAATGAATGTGACAATCATTAATTCACATCTTATCAAAAATTTATTGTATTCAAATTTCTTTTTTTTTTATTATTATTCGTTAGGAATGAAGTGACCCAAGCATATTCCATGCATACTTTTGATTAAAATACACATTTTGAATTATGAAAATTATTTATTAATAAATTCATATTCCAAAAAGTAATGAATTATGTCCTACATCAATTTTTTCATGCATAGAACGGCCATTATCAAAAATATGGGTTCCCAAATTTATAGCTCATTTTTATCATTATTTTTCGAGTTACTGTGATATTTCAATTTTTATTGCTCTTAAGGGACCTTCACTTGTTACCATTTTTATCATCTATAGCTTTGCGTACACATGGTTTAACATAGTTATTCTAGTAAGTTTAGATGCATACATTCTTTCATAATTAGCATTACTTTAGTTTATTTTAT
The DNA here is from genome assembly GCA_963930645.1 of Salticus scenicus. Lineage (NCBI taxonomy): Eukaryota > Metazoa > Arthropoda > Arachnida > Araneae > Salticidae > Salticus > Salticus scenicus. The sequence goes on along the minus strand of OZ005650.1, from coordinate 167,986,345 downwards.
ACTTAAAATAGTCGTACTTCTTTTCTGGTTTTTCCCGAATGGATATAATACTTCCTTGTGAGATTTTATTTTTTTTTCTATTTTATTTTTTTTTTAAATATAGGGATTCCCATAACACATTTTCGCTTCTAACTCTATCAAAAATTAATTTAAAGTATATAAACCATACCTTTTTCCGAACCGCCTTGATCTAAAAAAATTCGAATATGTAGTCAAAAATGGATATTAGTGTACAGAAAAAGGAATTTCAGGTCCAATTTAAGCTGTAGATGACCCCTTAAGCAAAATATAACTTTTGCATTAATAAGTAGACGTTAATACAAATTGATCATCCCCAGATGTATATTTTTACGATAATTTACAATAAAATAATTCGGGGTGTTTTTTTTTTCTTGCCGACTGTACGTACTTTATTCTGCAAATTTTATGCGTCTAGTTTATTATATACGCATTTTTTATGGTTAGGCCAATCTAAATAATACTTCCATCTTGATAAATATATATATATCTGTCAAATATGAACTTTTTTAATTTTATCCAGATTTGTAAGAGATTGCGGATTTTAATAATCATAATTATGTATATATATATTTATAATCCATATATAACTTTAATAATGTAATTTGTTTTGCTTCAACGCAGGATACAATGGGCTATTCTTCCAAGTAGCTAAAATTAGAAGTTTACTAGTTTATTTTAGGTAAATTTATACACAGAAACAAAAATTAAAATATAATTATCTGCAAATAATTAATATGAACAATATTAATCGTATTTTAGGTAAATTTATACACAGAAACAAAAATTAAAATATAATTATCTGCAAATAATTAATATGAACAATATTAATCGGAATTTTATCATAATAAATCTTGAAAAAATATATATATTAATTTTCTGAAAATAACAATTATTTGAGAAGTACATTTATTAATATGTGTATTTCAAAAATATTTATAACAATGACAATAAAAGAAAAATAATGTCTGGTAACAATATATATTTAAAAATTTCAAATATTATATTTACTTTTGTTTATATATATATTTAAGATTAAAACTCTCGCTCAAGTACATCTAGGGCTCTAGCTAAATCTATCTGACCCCAGAAAATTCCAGAAAGATTTTTTTCTAAATAGTCCTTATATATTGCAATAACAAATTTTTCATCAGTGCTTTAAATTTACTTATTTTCACATGATACATCATCTTTGTTTCTTGTTAGTTTCTTTTGAATTATTTTAAAATTATATAGTTTTGTTTAATGAAAATCTTTGCATTATATTCTTTAGGCTAAAAACTTCTTAGAATGTGTTAGTTTAGAAGAAAATATGATTTATGCACGTTTTATACATACATACATATATATATATGTTACCGTTAAAGTATGAAATCCGTTATGTCATAGAATAACTAGGTATTTCATGAAATATCTAGACAAGTCAGTTAAAGTATATAAAATTATTGAATTCTACTATTTAACTAGGTATTCTATAGAATAACGATTACTTAATCGTTGAAGTATGAAATGTTTATGCATAATCCCCGCTAAATTTTGGGGAATGTGATTAATTATTCAATATTTACCACATTTACCAGTTATTTTAGCAGTGCTGCAGCACAGAATTTTGCATATTTTTCAGACACATGCATTTTGAGATAGGCGTATTTAGTGATTTTTTTTGTTTTCATGCACGCAAAGCGTACAGACGTTCGCAATGCTGACTGGTGCAATACAAAATTTTGCATATTTTTGAATTTCATGCATTTTAAGTAAATTTTTGTACTGCAGCAGCCAGTATCACGCACGTCTGTACGCTTTGCGTACATGAAAAAAATAAAACATCACTGGATACCCCTTTCTCAAAATGCATGAATCTGAAAAATGTGTAAAATTTTGTACAGCAGCAGCCAGTATTGCGAACGTCTGTACGCTGTGCGTACATGAAACAAAACATTACTGGATAGGATACTCATATCTCAAAATGCGTGAATCTGAAACATATGCACAAATTTCTACTGCAGCAGGAAGTATTGCGCACGTCTGTACGCTTTGCGTACATGAAAAAAAAAACATAACTGGATACCTCTATCTCAAAATGCAGGAATCTGAAACATATGCACAATTTTGTACTGCAGCAGCCAGTACTACGCACGTCTGTACGCTTTGCATACATGAAAACAAAAAAAAAAAACATCACCGGATACCCCTATCTTAAAATGCATGAATCTGAAACATATGCACAATTCTGTACTGCAGCAGCCAGTATTGCGAACGTCTGTACGCTTTGCATACATGAAAAGGAAAAAAAAAGCATCACTGGATACCTCTAACTCAAAATGCATGAATCTGATACATTTGCACAATTTTGTACTGCAGCAGCCAGTATTAAGAACGTCTATACACTTTGCGTAAATGAATTTATGATCAATTATTTTATAAAACAACTATGAATTCGTTTATTTTATATTTTAACGGTCTGTCATTAGTTATTTCATAGAATAACTAGGTAAAGTATGAAATGCTTTATCTATTATATACTTTAACTGACTTGTCTAGTTATTTCATGAAATACCTAGTTATTTTATGAAATAACTGAATTATACAATTTAACGGTAACATATATACAAAACAAGTGTTGGTCCAATAAATGTTGGTTGTTGGTATAAGAAACAAATGTTGTACCCCGGAATGTTGACCCTTATACCTCTATACCTCAGAGATGGATACAGGGGTTCCTTTTGTATGTGTGCACAAATATTCATTTATTTTTTATTGCTACAGGTTGTACCATTTTTTTCAGACATTACCAATTTTTCTCTAAAATCTTAAATGAAAGTGCAAACACTTTTGTTTTTATCTCAATATATAAAGCTGAAAGTTTATCATTGTATCTGTCCGACTGCCATAAACCACGCTGTTTGGCACTGGCTAGTGGGTACAATCAATCATTGTCTCTATCCAGACTTTTAATCTGAACTGTTATATTTCATTAAAAAATGATACTCTTATTAATGAAGACAAAATTTAGCTAACGTGGAATTTTTTGGGCACAATCGGATAACTGTTTCAAAAAATATACCCATTTTAACTTAAAAATTACTAGATAAAAACCCCATTTTAATTTTAAAAATATTAAAAGAAAAAAATTCAAATCAATGCAAAATAATTAAATTTCTTTTTATATCGAAGAAAAATGAACGTGTAAACATTTTTTTTTTCAATAATTAAAATGAATTTTAAAAACGAAACGTGCTAAAAAAATGGAACAGATTCAATTTAGAACACCTTTGCGAAATTTGAAGTTTAGCATCGAAACAGCTCTGACGTCTCTTGCCATGATCTTTTCATTACGCAGTTGCGATAATCATTTTAATTCATCACCAAAATGGCAAGAGAAATTTAAAAGCCCCCAAGGGACACCTATGCTAAAGCTGTAAAAAAAAAAAAAAAAAAAAAAAAAAATCAAAATAGTAACCTATGCGAGGGGATGAAACACAGGTACTGCATGCCATTATATGGAAGAATGGGTTAAAATAAATCACGTCGTACTAAAGTAAAATTTCTTTTATGCATATTTTTACATCTATCGCTTAAAAATCAAAAATAGACTTCGGCTTATTTATTTATTTATTATTAGAATGTGTTCAAAATATTGTTCTTAAAAAATATACGCTTGAGAAGATATGCTTGAGTATTCTTTTCTAATATTTCCATAAATGTTTGTATTTCCTTTAATGTTAAAAAAAATAACAACAGTAAGTAGAATTTCAAAGAAAGGCCGAGAGCCACTCTTTCCTGTACAGTTCATGCGTAGAAATAATATTAATTAAGTTAAATTACATCGCTTTATATATTAGAAAGGAATTAGGAGAACCCGATAGAATATTTTGGAGAATAACAGAGATTGCATTCTGTTACATTTTTATATTAGTCTATATGAAAATTTCTATCGAAATTTCCAAATTTTAAGTTATGCTTTCATAATATGTTTTTATAAAATTTGCCACAATATATTTCTTAAATGTATATAAAGCTTATTTTAAAATTATGTAATGGTCTTTACAAAATAATAGAAACTGTTTCTTTCTTACATTCATAAATTTATATTGTCATTTTCTGGAAATATCTTTTGAATACAAGAATAACTTATTAAATTGAATAATTAAAAAAAAAAGAAAAAATATTACATCATATCGTAAAAATGAGTTTTAGTGAATATCTTGGTTTTTAAATTATAAAAGTAAGCGAAAGAATTGAATTGCGCAGAGAAAATTTAGCGGAGAAAAAACATTAATATACGCTGTATATTTATAAGTTATCCTAATATATAATCCTAATAAGTTATCCTAATCATTTAATAAGTTATCCTAATCAATCCCTAATAAGTTATTCTAATATATATATATCCTAAAATCCCTATATATTTGTAAGTTATCCTAAAAAATAATCTTTAATTTATTTTTTACTATATATTATTAATTTGTTTTTTATAAAAACGTGGGACATTATGCATTCCACATTACCTCCAATGCATAAAATAATAGCAATAATAATAATAATAATTGCTATTATTATTGTTATTGTTATTACTTTTTTATTTAAATACTAGCAGGCTTTGCCCGCTTCGCTGGTCATTATATTGAAATGAACCCCAAAACAGCATATCATTAATAATAACAAAATATCTAAAAAAAAAAAAAAAATCATTGAAATCCGTCAAAATCTAATTTTAAGTTGTCCAATGCCTTCGGCAGTCCCTTACCTGCTTTTTACTCCCCCTCCCTCGCGGTTACAGTTGAAAGTTTTACAAAATCTCATCAAAGTGCATATTTCGCACACTTAATTAACACCCACACACCAAAATTCGCCATTCTTAGGTAATTTGGACGGATTTAAGCTTCAAAATGTGGTTTTTGCCCCGCCCGTCCCAAGAGGAAGGGGGGGGGGGTAAATTTCCAAAATTACTTTATATTGCATGTTGCATACACATACCTAACCGACACATCAAAAAATTGAGATCATGAAATTATTGAAAGCTGAGCTATGCTTTAAAACTTTTTTTTTTAATCTCTCCCCCCGTTCTTAAAGGAGGGAAGGAGGAGGGAATTTCGCAAAATCTCTTCATACTATGAGTTAGATACATATAATCGTCCCTTACATAAAAAATGTCCAACCTTAGATAATTTAGTGCAGCGTTACGCATGAATACATGTTTTTGCCCCCCATTCTCCAAAGGGCGCTAGGGTGGAATTTCATAAAATCCCTTTGTAGTGTGTAGTATGTGAGTACCCTTCTTCCAAAACCTTTTCCCTTCCCTCCCCCCTTAAAAATCCAAAATTTCAAAATCGCAGAAAATAATTTTTTTGTACTGTTGTCTGGTTTTTCCATCTGCAATTTCTTCACCGTTAAGTAATTTGGAGCCGAGTTAAGCCTTCTGCCCCCCAAGGGAGACAGGGGGGGGGGTATTTTGCAAAATTCCGTCTTAGTTGGGGGTCAGGCACCGAAAACCAACCTGGTTACTAAAATTTGTGACCCTCTTTCCCACAGAATCGTCATGGCAGTGTTGAGTCAGTGAATCATTGAGTTTACTCTTTTATATGTACAGATTTGTTTATATTTTTTATGGACTACTTGGCTTAAGGTTGCTGTCACAAAAATAGAGTCCATGGCGAAAAATGTCCTATCTCCTTCAGTATTAAAATTAAAAATATACCCAGGATTATCAACTAATAAAGCTCGTTAATACAGATCTGAATTAGCTTTCATTTTCTTATTATTTAATTTTGATAATGACGTTAAGTTGTCATGTGCCTAAGCAAATTTAATATTTATTATTTTTTTTATTATTATTCGCGTGAAATATTCTTTGGCCGCAATTAAAAATTAAAATAAAATATTTTAAAGTTTTATTATAGAAGAAATATTTATATTACATAGAAGATTAATTAAAAATTTACATTTTTTCCGGTATAAATAGTAGCCTATGTCTTATTCAAGACTATTATCCATCTCTGTACAAAATTTCATCCAGATCCGTTTAGCCGTTGTGGCGTGATTGAGTAACAAACATCCATCCAAACTTTCACATTTATAATATTAGTATAGATTAGTTACCATGTGCATGTGTTAGATTGAGTTATTTTGCAGTCAAATTGACAAAATAGCCAGAAAAAAAATAGCCAGATTTTAATATGTATACATAGTTTTAAAAAATGTTTACAAAAACTTTTTGTTGTTGTTGTTTAGTACATAAATGTATTTATATTACTTGTCTTCCAGATTTGTAAAAATACGGAATGTCTGAATTAGATGTCTCAAATTCAACACTCTGTCTAAAAAATAAAAATAAATAAAAATAATCTATTATCAAAACGCTGCCAGTATTAAGTGAAATTGGTTGCTTAATTCTTAGATTTTTTACGACAGTTTCTATTTTGCGCGTGTGACCTGTGTGTTCTTGACGTGACAAATACAACCAGATAAAATTCCTCAGCGAATTGTATTTTCAGTGGAGATGATATCTCATATTGAAAAGTAAACATTATTACTTTCTTCTATATTCAATACAAGAAGGTATTGGATTCGTAAAAATTTTCGACCTCGGGTTTTTGATGAATTTACACGTTTCGAGAGCTGTAGAACACGATTTGACCATTTTTAGAAAAAGTCTGTCTGTATGTGTGTGTGACAAAATTTTGTGGCAACTGTATCTCAGGAACTACTGCACAGAATGTCATACAAATTGGTATGTAGTTGCACCTTGACATAAATTAGTGCCTATCAACTTTTGGTAAAAATTGTCTTACAGGCTGCGATGCCATCCCGCTTTTTCTAAATTTTTAACATGGTGATATAGGACAAAATTTTTGTATAAATGTGCATAAAGAGAATTATTTTTTAGTAATTATTATGAAATTTACAAGAATTATTTATAATAGAGGCAGTCAACTGGGAAAAATTTTTCGTATGTGCCTTGCCACTCCCCCCTCGAGGGGAGTAAATTTTCATGATGGCTATCTTACAAAAGAGCTCGCCAATACCTTTAAAACGAATGGTTGAACCATTGATCTCCGATAATTTAAAATAAACTTATCGATTTTCTTCATTTTTAACCATATATATATATACATATATATATATATATGTAATATTGACAATAAAATTGACTTTTTTTGGATATTTAGTTTTATACTACTTCTCTAATATGGAAATCGTCTGCATTATCATGTAAGATAGTTTTTTAAATAATAATTTTAATAAATTATTTTTACTGAGTCAATTTGTACAGGAAAATATAGAAGAAAGTCATGTGGTGGCCACAACATACTAGTTTTTTAAATCGCATGATTTTTTCAGATGAAGCAACATTTCTTGTAAAAAATATTTTTAATAATTGCAGATTTTGGGGCCCAGAAAATCCCTATGCAATACAGATATCCTTGCATAACTCTCTTTTATATGTAATTACATCATGTGTATTAGTTTACTCTCACAGGAAAATTGTGAATTTTACGATTTGTTGGTGTGGTCAGAAGCCACAAATTTCACCCATCTTCAAATCGAGTTTACAATATGTATAGAAGCGAGTAATGATATTTGTGTGGCTGTTACACATTTTTTTATTTTTATTTATTTATTTATTTTTTAATTATGTTCACTTTGACTGTCAGCAATTTCGGTGGTATTTTTCACTTTTCAAGGCTAACTTGATTTTGAATTAAAAAACTAGTTGGAATACGTAGAAAATGCTCCGTGCCCCATCATATATATGTTCTCATAAATTTATAGTACAGAACATACTATAATATTATTAAAAGAAATTAATTTGATCCATCGCTTGCCCCGGTGATAGACTGTGCCCCAAATAATAGGCTACCCACCGTTCAGTTCAATACTTATACCTTGACGTAATTTATTAATTTATACTATTGGTATCAGTTTCATAGTTTAGTTTTCATGCACTATTCTATACTATTTTCAGTCCAATACTCCCCAAAATGCTAATTTATACGAAATACTGCTCTGTTCTTCTATGTTAAGAAAATCTTGAATTTTGAGTAACTTATGAAATTTTCAAATTGGAATATTTATTATCAATGTCGTTTAAGCGAGTATCATAAAGCATATTTTAAAAATGGTCTGAAATATTTACGATAAAAGTATTCCTCAAAAGGAACTTTTATGTGGATTTTTTTCTATTCTGCTACGTAAAAGAAATCACAAATTTTGAATAACACACGGGATTTTTAAATTATAAAATGCATAGTTAATGATGTTCATGCTAGTACCCTAAGTAATATGTTAAAGTGGTCTGACATTTTTATAAAGAAAATATCTTTCAAAGTGGACGTTTATGTGAAATTTATCTCTATACTGACATGTTTAGAAAATCCTAAATTTCAAATATCTTACAAAATTTTTAAAGTTTAATTTACGTAGTTAGTAATGGCCATGCGATCATCATAAATTAAAATTTAAATCTGGACGAACATCTTCACTTTAAAATTATTTCTTTTCATTCATGTTTAAGCGAAATATATCACTATTCTCTCATGTTAAGAAAATCGTAAATTTCGAATTACTTAGGAAGGTTTTAAATTAGAGTGTTGCAAATAATACGTTTTTTGCCAGTATCATAAGTAAAATTTTTAAACTGGTTCGACCTCTCAGCGATCGTTTATTCTTGATATATCGTATACACTGTCCTACAAACTAACATATTAAAAAACTAACATACATCCTATATACGGGCACCATATTAATTTTGTTATTTTCACATTGCTCACACCTTAAAACATGTAAAAAAGTTTAAAAAATCTAGGATGAAAATTTTTATGAGTACTTAAGTTGCCCATACCGTAAGGTGTGGAACTATGATGTATCTGAAAAGTACATTTTAAACAATTACATAAAAACATAAAGATTCTTTCACTTCAAGCCCTTCCTCGTTTTAAAGGAGATTACTTAAAAATTAAAGAAAAGGTAAAATATTTAGGATCCCCCTGAAAAAAAAAAAAAAAAAAAAAAAAAAAAAAAAAAACGCTGGAAATGTGTTCTGACTTTAACATGTGATTATGAGAGTTCTTCTAAATTACAGTACTGTATGAATGAGGCTGACACATATATTAATGAAGAGAGAAAGGCTTCTTTAAAAAACTGTACATATATATATATATATATATATATATATATATATAAATGGCGTGTATTTCCATTAATATGAAACTTGGCGCACTACAATGGATACAGCAGAGTGCAATCAGAATAAAAGAATAAGTCCTTCGTCCTTCTGGCTCAGTCAGAAGAAAATGTTGATTTCTTTTTTTCTCAACAAGTGTTCACTATTTTTAAACAAGATGGCGAATAAAGCTCATTAATAAACTAGATGTAGAAAATTTCGTGTGCTAAATACATATGGAATTTTAAGCATTTATAAATACTACTAGCAGGCTTTGCCCGCTTCGCTGGTCATTATATTGAAATGAATCCCCAAAACAGCATATCATTAATAATAATAAAATATCTTAAAAAAAAAAAAAAAAATCATTGAAATCCGTCAAAATCTAATTTTAAGTTGCCCAATGCCTTCGGCAGTCCCTTACCTGCTTTTTACTCCCCCTCCCTCGCGGTTACAGTTGAAAGTTTTATAAAATCTCATCGAAGTGCATATTTCGCACACTTAATTAACACCCACACACCAAAATTCGCCATTCTTAGGTAATTTGGACGGATTTAAGCTTCAAAATGTGGTTTTTGCCCCGCCCGCCCCAAGAGGAAGTGGGGGGGGGGGAAGTAAATTTCCAAAATTACTTTATATTGCATGTTGAATACACATACCTAACCGACACATAAAAAAATTGAGATCATGAAATTATTTAAAGCTCAGCTATGCTTTAAAACTTTTTTTTTTTTTAATCTCTCCCCCCGTTCTTAAAGGAGGGAATTTCGCAAAATCTCTTCATACTATGAGTTAGATACATATAATCGTCCCTTACATAAAAAATGTCCAACCTTAGATAATTTAGTGCAGCGTTACTCATGAATACATGCTTTTGCCCCCCATTCTCCAAAGGGCGGTAGGGTGGAATTTCATAAAATCCCTTTGTAGCGTGTGTTCAGTTCGATTTCCTCGTGTGTTGAGCACCCTTCTTCCAAAACCTTTTCCCTTCCCTCCCCCATTAAAAATCCAAAATTCCAAAATCGCAGAAAATAATTTTTTTGTACTCAAGTCTGGTCTTTCCATCTGCAATTTCTTCACCGTTAAGTAATTTGGAGCCGAGTTAAGCCTTCTGCCCCCCAAGGGGGACAGGGGGAGGTATTTTGCAAAATTTCGTCTTAGTTGGAGGGTCAGGCTCCGAAAACCAACCTGGTCACTAAAATTTGTGACCCTCTTTCCCACAGAATCGTCATGGCAGTGTTGAGTCAGTGAATCATTGAGTTTACTCTTTTATATGTACAGATTTGTTTATATATTTTATGGACTACTTGGCTTAACACTTTAACACTACTTGGCTTAACACTTTGGCTTAAAAACTAAAATAAATTATTTTAAAGTTTTATTATAGAAGAAATATTTATATTATATAGAAGATTAATTAAAAATTTAAATTTTTTCCGGTATAAATAGTAGCCTATGTCTTATTCCAGACTATTATCTAACTCTATACAAAATTTCATCTAGATCCGTTTAGCCGTTGTGGCGCGATTGAGTAACAAACATCCAGCATGCGTTAGATTGAGTTATTTTGCTGTCAAATTGACAAAATTTTAATTTTAAATTTCAAAGCTCTGTCGTTCTTGGCGCTTATTGTATTTGGTGATCAAAAACGTAATACGAAAATATGCATGCCAGATGTATATTTTCGTAATATGCATTGTACGAAATATTGTTTCATATTATTCATTACTCTCTTAATATAAGTTGTTAAAATAACCATGATTTTTGAAAGGAATTAAATTATGTACGCCAAATAATTTGTCGATATTTTTTTTTTTTCTGCTAAGGATGACCGATATCAAATCTATTCCGCTGCAACATATTAGCATCTTATATCAGATACTTTATTTAGACATTTGAAAACAAATTTGACTTCAAATTATGATAGAATATTTATCATTTCCTTTTTAATTAGTATATTAGTTGGATATTTATTGTGTAAATATCATCTTTTGAAATGAAATGTTTGTGTTTTCAATCAAATATGGAAATTTGCCATTTTTTTTCCCCTAGAGTTTTGAAATTAAAAATTTAAATTTTGTCAATTTTACAACAAAAATAACTTAATCTAACGCATGGACATGATAATTAATACATACCTATACCTAAATATGGGGATTAAAATCGGGAAATAATTTTCCTCGATTTTTATTAATTTTTTACAAAAAATCCATTGGACGTTTAACATAGGAAATATTTTTCTTTCATCCACGAACGGCCAGTGACGTCATCACTTCGCTTGCGTATTAGCACTTTATCAATGTGTAAAAGAAATTTTTTATTAAAAATGACGTCAATTTTTGTGAGATGCATAATTTTTTTTATAATTTTTTATCGTTCACGTTTAGATAAATGTATTTATTTTTCTATTGAAAAAAAATAAATAAATTCGTTTTTTTTTTTGGCAACAATTAATTTATGGATAAATTTAAATGGCTAATTTTTTGCTATTATTAGCTTACAAAATTGCTATTTTATGCATAAAAATCACAAAAACAAATTTTTTTTCGGAATACAAGGTAGCCAAATTTTTAAGTTAGGGTATAAGCTATCTCCATAACAAATTTTATCGAAATCCATCGAGCAGTTTTAGCGTGAAACTGACTCAAATAAACGGACATTCACATTTATAATATATATAAGATTTTATAAGAATTTTAAATTTTCAAGCGGCCAACATTTGGAAACAATATGATGAAACAAATTGGCCAACGAACATACTAAAGGTTTTTTAAGCGCTCAAAAGTCCATTGTCCAACTTTACTTCAGATTAAAGCAGTATTTCAATAGTTATCGTGATGACAAATTTCAAGTGGCTGCCACTAGGAAACAAAATGGCGGAGCAAGCTGCCTATCGAACTCATCCAAGATATTTGATAGCTAAGTATGCCGTCCAACTTTGATTCGAATTAATTTGGATTTAAAAAAAAAAAAATCCTGATAGCAAATTTTCAAGTAGCCGCCACTCAAGTAAAAGCCGTTTATACTTTTACTTTTCGTAGAGGATGAATGTATGCCCTAGTTTTCACTTAAATAAATGCGTATAATAAGAAGCCTCATAATCCCATAATACAGCTATTAAACAGCTCAAGCATTAAATTTTAGAGGGTGATCCCAAACTTCTTGTATTTTCTTTAATACTTTCTCCTCCTCTTTTGAATTTTGGAGCAAAAATTATGTGTGGTGTAACATGTTCTTTATAAACGCAAAGATTCGCGATGTTCACTAATAATTTTTCTAGCTTCTAATTATTCGACAAAACGTCTGAAATCGAAAATGTTCCGTTTCTAATAAATAGGTAGTGTAGTACAGCTTAATAAACTAATTTAAAATTTTAGCAAGAGATTGTGGTTAAATCATCATAATTTAACTAGGTTCGGCTGTATGTGACATTTTAAAAGCAATACGATGGCTGCGATATGAGTGCAAGTTAATACGACTGTACACTTCAATTTACATAACTGCGTTTTAAATTTATTGAAAAATACTTTAAGTCATTAAACGGTTGTGGCACTATTAGTTTAAAGCCTAGACACCACGGCAAAAATCGTACTTCATCTGATAGAAAAAATCGGTTTTTAATAGTCATTATGTCAAAAACTGCATAAAAGATAAATGAAATTGTTTGTTAATTATCGCGTTTGTTAACATGCCCTAGACATGTTCACTATGTTCTCCAGCGTTTTCGGTCACAAGTTAAAGCTCAGACACAGCATGTTTTGCAGCATGCTGGAAAGTATCATAGGAAACATTATAAAGGTGTTGCGCAATGCGATTCCTCAGATAAATTTGCATCGAATCACTGGAACCAATATTTTTCAGAAAACACACACACACACACACACACACACACAAAAAAAAAAAAAAAAAAAAAAAACAGTACGAGCAAAACACGATCTCACATTGAGATAGTTATGGTAAGATTTACAGATGCAATATAATTAAACTTTCTGTACCCAGTTTTATGTAAAAAATTCATTGTTTCTTGCGCATGAAATTTCTATTTAAATGCATATTATAACTATTAAAGCATCATCTGTTGCAAAAATTTTAAATTAAATTTACGATATACCCTTTTTCCTTCTTCGTGTACATTCATTTCAAATGTTAGGTAATTTTCAACACTAATACTTTTCTACAGCTTTTTCAAAAATGAACTTTATACTCAAAAGGAAATTTTAGCTATTATTATCTCGTATACCATTTTAAAATGTATCAATAAATCAGTAAAAATTTTATTTTATATAATTTATCTTATATTGATATTAAGGGAATGTAAAGTTTCATTAAAGTAAATATATTCATATCTTAAAAATAATTAAATGGAAAAGGCTATTTAGAACAAAAAATAAATTTTGTATACAAAGAGTTTTCATTTTCTGCAATCAAATTAGGATTAACTGTTTTCGGCAGATAAAAATATATCTGCTTTATTCAACAATATAAATAATCCTACACATATTTTACATTGTTTTCTGAATATGCATAAATTTAATTAAAAACAAAGAGCTTCTACACATTATATATGTTTTTAAATTTGAATCGCTTAAAAAAAAAAAAAAAAACTAAAATAAATATTTATTTCAGGGAAATATAAATAACGGCCCATTTATGATAAAATATTTTACGGGCGAAATTCTGGATAAAAAATTTCATGTTCTTTATAAAAATTTCTCTTTTATTTTTGCCGAAATATTCGTTGCTGACAACATGTAACATAAAATTTTATAAAGTTGGTTAATATTTATTTTTTTATTATGTTTAGTTTCATTTTTAGTATTCTTTTTAAAATATACACGATTTAAAAAAAAAAAAAGCTCTGTAAAGTATAATAATGCTGTAACATAAACTGATTTACAAATACACGTATCAGCACATTTTAAAAACTGTCGTATATAAAGTATATATATATATATATATATATTACACTTTTCTCATTTTCTTGTAAATTTCAAGTAGTGAGGAGTTCGATCAAGGTTGTTCTTTTCATCTTAGTCTTTCGGAGTTTTTCGGATTTTTTTCAGAAACTTGTGTAATTACAAACTAAGATTAATATTCTAATAAACTAAGATTAATATAATCCAACGGAGAACATTCTACCGATATAGTTCGTGTAGTCAGTTATATATATATATATATATTAAATCGACATAGTATATTCTTTGATATTACAGGTGGTTAAATCTGAGAAATTGTGCTATCAATAACTTGTGTTGCTGTGTATTTTTGTTCAATCCAAACGCATGGGATTAAAATTGTATTCAACAATAAGTATTAAAAGTGAAACTTGCTCATGGCAGTTACTGTTTGAAATTTCTGCTGAAGATGTTTTTTTTTTTTTTAGTTTTAGTGGTCAAAAGTAAATAGAAATCGTCTAGAAAATGCCCATGTCGTTTTTGAATATGTTTCGTAGATCAGAAAAACGCAAACACCACTCCTTTACTCTTCTGTTGCATACACATTGCTCACCGTACAGCTCATTTTTTTTTTTTAAATTTCTGCTGGATGAATCTCTTTGATACACCAAATGACATTGGCACCGATTCGGATAAATATAGGCGAAATAAAATATATCAACATATCAATATTCTAAAGTTGTTTATTGCCGTAATGTTCACTTTAATACCAATGTCGATATTTAATTGGAAAGCAGTTAACCAGGTGAACTCTTAATTGAATAATAATAAAAATAATAGTGAAGAAGAATAATAAGAAGATTATAGACTTCATGCATCGTCCTCTAAGAGTTACTTGTACAGATGTGCATCGAAATACAGTTGAACCTCGTTAACCTGAATACTGTTAACGTGAATTACTTTTAACATGAAATGTTTTCACAATCCCTGTCAACGGGAAGATTAGTTTAGTTATATGAAGATAGTTACCGATAGCATGAACTACTGATAACATGAACAATTTTTTTATCCCCCTTGAGATTCATGTTAACGGGGTTCGACCGTATACAACAGTATTATGTTTGTACAATAGTATTACATTAAGATATCTCTAGTCTTTGAGCCTCCGCTATTGTAACTAGATTTAATTGCATCAACAGACATATCGTGAAAAGAAACAGTACCACAATATAACATCCATTCAAATTATATTAAAATATGTGCAGTTGGTTACTGTAAACTCTTAAGACAAAATATGATTCTTTGTATTCGTTCGACCAATATTGACGAGTATGTATTTTCAGTCTTTATAATGGCCTATATATTCGGTGAGAAATCGGTTAAGTAGCATTCGGATCCATAATTACGTAAAAGTCTTTTGTTCCACACGTCTATTGCCGATCACAAAACAGTTATCGGTTTTTGACAGTATTGCAATTAATAATCGAATGTCTTTTTTTTTTTTTTTTTTTTGTAATAGGTAGGCATGACGTAATTGTCAACATTGAGTGGCACAGTTATCGACGGAGCTGGGTTTGTTGGACATCTCTGCTAGTTTTGAGAATTCGATATGTCCCTGTTCCATTTACTACATTCGCCAAAAGTGCAAACGCTAATTTTTACCCTTTTAGATTCTTTAATTGAAATATTGCAATACTTTTCGTAACCCTTTAATGTTCACTGTCTTCCCAGCGAAAACATACGTCATCACCATTTTTTAAATATCATTTGCTTGTTTTAATTTTTTTTTCTCCTTCTATGTTGTGTATTCACTATTCACAGCAGCACAATTCCTGTTTCCGAGTAAGAAGCTAAATGCATAACCCACTTGATTTTTTTTTTTTTTTTTTTTTTTGTACGCGTAACTGCGCTTTGCTAGTTTGAAGATGCTCTCTTGACTAGTTTTTTTTCACTTAATGAAAGGCTGAATTTTCATTAAATTTTTGTAATTTTTGTAATTTATAATGTTTACATACAAAACTTTTATTTATCAAATTAAATATTATTTAAATTTAATAATGTTAATTTAGAGATGTTTCAAACAAACTGTGTCTCGAAAATTAGAAAATGCTAATTTTTATTTATTTATTTGCATTTTACTTATTTATGATTAGCTCATAATTGTGGTCTCACAACTAATTTTGGAATTAGTTTAGGAATTTTCAAAAGAAAATAAGTATTGGACGTAAAAGGGTTAAGATTCACTAATTTAATTGAAATAAATAAAGGAATACGAAAATATGCTTGTTTTACTTCGTTCTATATGACTCGAATGATTACTTATAATGTAATGTGGATTTAATTTTAATTACCTATGATTAAAAACCAGGACCATCCTTCGGGGTGAGTTCCAGACCGTCGACAATTGCCCATAGCGCAGCAATAATGCGACGGTAGAAAACCTAACCCAACCACCCTATGACTAAAACATTCCAAAATAAAAAAAAAGAACCTAAATCTGACGTATAAAAAATAGTTAGAATACAATTTTCATGTTTTCTACTTATTACATATTTAAGATCAATTTCCATACGATTTATCGTATAAATCAAAAGAATTTAATAAAAAATTTAAAAATAATTTTTCACCAGGAATAAAGTACGTAGTCCTTAAAATTTTCGGAAGTATTCCGAAAGTATTTTTAAAAGCTCTAATCATATTTTATCAAAATGATCCACTGCACAAAACTCGGAAACGTTATTTGCTTTTAAGTATAAATATGCACTTTTCCCCTGTTCTTTAAAACTGAAATTTTATCGGCATTTCAAAAGATTCTCTAAAAAGAAACTCAATTACATTTACACTCCTTTTTGCAGTACTGGATCTTTGAAGTCTAAATTGTATTTAAGATGAAAAGAATCATTTTGCATATATAGATGACATCTAAAACAAGCAGATGGAGTATTTTTTTTCTTTTATTTTCTTATAAAAGATTCCGGTTCAATGAATTTTCATTTAAAAATAAAATTATTCTTTAAAAAAAAATCTAACAATTTCGGATTAAATTACAAAATTTTCTAGAAAAGCTTTGAATAAATCTCAATCGGAAAAAAGTATAATGTCTAGACAGAGGATCTGCATTGAAATTTTTGTTTAAAAAAATGTTCTAGTAAAAGCTGCATCCTTAATTTATGTAAATGTTTTTGTAGTTTAATGTTAGACGTCAATAATTTATTATAGATTGTTAATATGTAGTCTTTGTGTATTATGTGTTTGTCGCACACATATATCACATGAATATGGAAAATAAAAGATTATTATAAATAGTCTAAATGAATATATATATACATATATATATATATATATATATGTATATATATGTATATTTATTTATTTATTTATTTATCTTGAACCTGCCTTTTAGCTGCCGACGGTATTTTAAAGTACCATTAGTTTAAAAATGGTATAAAATCTAATTTATTTAGGAAATGTTAAAAATATCTATAAGATTAGAACTTATATACCTCCCTTTAATGTCTCTACGATGCACTACACTGAGAAAAAGAAATATACCGCCTTTCTCTAGAATGAATAATTGGCCATTTTGTAAATCCCTTAACTAGAAATATAGATTTCCGAGCTATGATCATAAAGAAAGCCAATAAACTGAATCGACGAAATTACTAAGAATTTCTAGTTTACATATTTCTAGATGGTGAAACAAAATTCTGCATACTTTAAATATTCTGAATCATTTGTATTGCGAGAAATTCTCGCTTGATTTTCTAGAATTTGGTAATAAACCAAGATTATAGTTGTTGAAACCCGCCTCTCGTAGTCTAATTTTTTTGCAGAGATTTTTAAATAACTTTGCCCACGAGAATATAGGCAAAGAATCTAGAATTCTAATAGGGGCTTATAGAACTCGCTTTCCAAGCGAACTAGAAGTTATAAGGATGACATGGAACTATTTTTTCTAGAGCCACAACTTAAATTCTAGATGTCAGTTACAGAATTTTTTCTCATTGCACATGCAGCCGTTTTTGTTTAACAAAAGATTTTATAGAGTCTTCTCGCTGTTTTTGCTTTGCATTTTTGATAATCGTTATGTGTCTTATAATTACTTCCTATATTGCTTCAAGAATCTCCCGTCAATCTTAGAAAAACACATACGGAACATAAGACTCAAATACATTTTTACGCTTTTTAAAAATTCAAATACCTTTTTCAACAACTATGTACCACTGGTACACTAAAGTATCACTGCACAAAATCCACACTAATTACTATGTCAAAATGATATGCATAATTCGTATTGCATACAAATTCAAAAAAATATTTATATTATTAAGTGATTAAAAAAGCATGCTTCCCTAACAGCACACTTATCCATAGTACATCCTGAGGATGTCCCTTAGACGTACTTTCATCCACTGGATATCCTGATGATGTCTTGGGTATGAGATGTGCTGTTAGGGTTCAAATCAATTTTCTGTCTGTTTCATAATGCTGTAGATAAAGGGTTAAACAATGAATATAAACTAATCATTATTTTAATTTAAAAAAAAAAAAAATGTATTTTCTTTATTTAAAACAAAGTAAATCAAAGGTCTTCCGAATTAGGAAAATCAAAACAAAACAAACGAACAAACAAACAAACAAAAAATAAGTTTAAAAAAAATCACTGTTAGTTGAATACAAGTAAATATTGCGAACATAAAATAAGCAAGAAAATTTTCTATTACTTTCATTACCTGCTGCAATGGAAATATTATATTCAAATTAAAAAAATCGATGTCGATTTTTCCCCTAATTTACCTGTTTTAAGGTCTAATGAGTCCAAAAAAGAGTTTTTTTTTATTGGTCAAGGTGTATGTGTGTGTAGTGGGAGATCTTTTGTCTATCGTATTTGCAAAACTAATAAAGACAGAACGACGAATATGCAGAATATAACACAGTTCAGTTAGATCAGGTATATAAATGTTTTAGGGAGCTTTCGGTAAAAAATGAAAATTTGAAGATGGGGAGTTAAAAACTACGTTTCGAATCTTTAAGTTAGTATCTAAAAAACAGCTCTAGTGATTTTCTTCAAAGTTGTTTTCTTCAATATTCTTTTATACGCGTTAGTCAGCTGTTTCAGAAAAATTGATAGGCATGCTGTATAAGTAAGTCAATTTTATGTCTCACAAGTGCATTTCTTAAAAAAATAAATAAATAAATAAATAAAAACGGCTTTACACCCTTTTTTGAAATTTACCATGTCAACTTTCTTTCAGATATCATTTTATGTTATTGTTGTTATGCTCTGAGCAAATAAGTTCTTCAAACTTTAGTGAAAATAATAAGTAAAACTAAAAGTATCTTTTTAAAAAACTGCTCTATTTTCTTCTGCTATAATTTGCGGCATAAACCGCTTTTTAGAAGTCTTTTCACACACACTGTTTTGTTTCTACATGAAAATTAGCGGGCGCCCTGATCAGGTAGGTCAATTTTAGATCTCGGAGAACAGTGTTTTAAAATACGTCTTTGCTGATTTTTTCTTAAACTTGTTATATATAATGTCATTTATGTGTCTTTAGATGCATGTGTAAGTTTGCCTTTCAGGAAAATTATTAGGTGCCTAATTTGTTAGTATGATTAGAAGATAAACAATTTATCTGACTCCTAAGAAAGTTTACCATATGTATAGTACAGCCCATAAAGCACATAATGTTTCAGTTATGTTGCAATCTTTCAAAAACGTAACATATTTTAGTATGCTGAAACATTTGTCCGTTTCGAATCTGTTAAGTAATTGAAACGTTTTTGTTATGTATCCAATTTTTTGCTATAATCGCGGACATTTCTACGTTTTTGAAATTAATTGGAAAGCAAACTGAAAGTTTCGAAACGTTTCTGAATTATTTACAATGTATCGATGTTACATAATTGTTATGTTTCTGGAACATTTTGTGCTGTTAGGCAGGGTAATGGAAATTATGTAGTTATTGCACACCGGTTTTTTCTTATTGTATTGATAGGTTAAAACATGTTATTTATTTAAGTGTGCGTTAAATTACAAAATTTCAAAAATTTCAACGGATTCCCAAAATGCAGGTTTTAGGATGTATTTTTTCGCGGACGTTGAATAAATAGATACTAATTAATTTGCTTTAACAGCTGCCATATTATGAAATCTTACATTTAAAATTGCACAGTGTGAAGATAATCCTTGAAGATTAATCTCTACAGTTTGAGCGCATTTTCAAAATTTTTGCTTTCAACAGATTTAGTGAACCCTTTTGAATTAATGGTCTGAAAAAAAAAAAAAACATATATATATATATATATGTGTGTGTGTGTGTGTGTGTTTGTGTGTGTGTGTGTGTGTGTGGTTTCACTCTCCAAACACATATAAATATCATATGTATCACATGTGGTTCACTTTTTATACTTCTATGTGGTTTCACTCTCTATTTAATTGTTTTATTTCAGTAATTATATACGGCAGTTTTATTGAAATACTGTTTTTGCAAGTATAGTGGATCTTTTTATATCTTTATTAAAACTATTACTTGCTCAATCATTTAAAAAAAAAATAAAGATGCCACAAGTTATATAATATAGTAATATATTAATCATCTATTCTGTTAAATATCTACTACTTTGTTGCTACTATATATATATATATATATATATATATATGTCATAATAAAACTGACAGCTACACATTTAAATAATTAAAATGCAGTCGTTGGCATAAATATTTATTTAATGAAATTCAGGTTTACAATCCATCACGAGAAGGTGAGCCATCCTTGTCAACTTACATCTTAAAAAACCTAACTAGCAAGTAGCCACTCGCCTGAGACTGACTCAATATTCCTTTTCGCGGGAGCGATCACGTGATGTTGAGAGAGTGCTCTAATTGGCTTAGGGGAGTCATACTATACCAAGGAGGAGTCAGGATAAGACTCCTATATAGGGAGCTGACGCATCCGCTATTCTTACGCTGAAAGGTTAACATAAGTACATTCTTCTGTTCAGTGTGGATTGCGCATGATTGTTTTTAAACGTATTTTCAGATAATTATTTATGTGAAATATGGGTGATTGTGTAGCCGTCAATTGTACAAATTACTCTAATGACAATTTCGATTGTAAAAGTTTTCAGTTGATAGAGCAGAATGGAGAAAATGGATTAAAAAGTTGTAGAAGTGGTTCAAAATTCAAGAGCTGAATTTTGCGAAATATTGTTACCTGTTTGATATTAAGGAGCTTTATTTTTAAGATTCCACCGCCACTTTAGAATGTAGGAAAAGAGGGGAAAAAAGGCTAAAAACCCCATAGGAATAGCATGGGAAGAAAAGCAAAAAAACTCACAATGTCAAGTGTGTTAAAAAAAAAAAAAAAAAAAAAAACTACATTAACATTCTACATTAACTTCTACATTAACTTCTACATTAACATTCTGAAAGGCATTTAAATGACTCATTTACAGATTTAATTTTAAAAAATTGTATTTTTGTAACGATGAAAATAATTATTTGGTTATGAAATTTACTAAGGTTGTTGGCGAATTTTTTGACAGTATTCGCCAATGTTTACTAATCTTTAAACAATGTCAGACGCGAACTGATTTTTTTCTCCATTTAAATTCTAACAGAATTTTGAATAAAAAAAAAATACAAGTATAAAATTCTGTATTTAAAATCTTAATGCTTAATTTACTTAATTGCGATTTTCATTAACAATATTTTGAAAAAAAAGAGAGAGAGAGAGAGAGAAATATTGTTTGTTACTATTCTTTCCATCAATGATAGCTGAATTTTGCGATTATTTTAAGATTTCAGTTATCTATATTTTTAGAAAATGAAAATAATTTAATTAATAAAGTTCTTGACTATTTAAATAGTAGGCTGTTTGCAATCTAATTTATATACAGATATGTATCGATATATATCTGGATTCAACATTTTGAAAAATGCTAGGTAGCCAGTAAAAAATTTTAGCAGCGGTATAGATATAATCTCTTAACCATATGACTTAAACAACTTAACCATATGATTTAATCTCTTAACCATATGACTTAAAAAATTTGTTTTTAAAATACTTAAAATGTTCAATGCCCAAACTAAATGAATAATGCATAATTAATATATATAATGATCCTCATCTGTCATGAACGAATCCGGTTAGTACCGCTTCAAAACAGAAACTTTTGGCAGCCATTTTTATTTTCCGTTTGTTTAATTCAACTTAGGAAACATACATATCATTTTCATACATGTTTTGTATCGCACATATTCTTATTTCCTATAAAACCTTGAAAACTATTCAATTGTAATGTTTAAATGTCTAAATTAAGTATAACGGATCACTGGCTATTATAAACATGAACCTATAAATATAATTATGTAACTTCATGATTATAAACAAAGCAAGACCAAATAAAAACAAACCAAAACTGTGGCCATTCAGAAAATACAAATTCCAAATGGACAACTTTTTAATTCCGAATGAACGACTCTTTGACTGTTTCATTAAAAAAACGCTTAAAATATTTCTAAAACATATTAAAGCCTTAAAAATCTTAAAATATTTGTAAAAACGCATTAAAGCCTTTAAATATTTTTATCAAACTTTATTGTTTGTTTACATTGTAAGGTGTGATTGGCGCCGAGTTTAGTAAGTAAATGCCGCCAGTTGATTTTAGTTTTGAAATTAGTGTAAAATGATAGTTGGGATAGAAAGTTTGGTTGGGCAAGTAAAAGTCACCAGTTGAAATGAGTATTGAAATTAGAGTAGTCTAATGTGATAATGTCGAGCCAAGGTAAAATGTTCGGTTGAGAATGAGAAAGTCCCTAGCTGGATCCTGGATATTTTGGGGATGTTGAGGGTGAGATAGCTGGTTGGAGGTATCGAGTAGAGGTGAATTTGGGTTAGCATGGAGTGTCTGTAGTTATTGGATAGTTAGTTAGAAAATTTGAAAACAGGATCTACGATAGTCTTAAAAAAAGTATTTTGGTAAAATGAAGTGAATCGTTTTTTCTTATTATGAGGACTTTAAATACGCAAGCGAAGTGATGACGTCACTGGCCGTTCGTGGATACAAGAGAAATATTTCCTATATTAAACGCTCAATGGATTTTTCGTAAAAAATTATTAGAAATCGAGGGAAATTATTTCCCGATTTTAATCCCCATATTTAGGTTTAGATATGTATTAGTTATCATGTGCATGCGTTAGATTAAGTTGTTTTTGTTCTAAAATTGATAAAATTTGAATTTTAAATTTCAAAACTCTAGATAAAAAAAATTCCATATTCCATTGAAAACATAAACATTTCATTTCAAAGGATGATATTACACAATAAATATCCAACTAATATACTAATTAATAGGAAAATGATAAATATTCTATCATAATTTGAAGTGAAATTTGTTTTCAAATGTCTAAATAAAGTATCTGATATAAGATACTAATATGTTGCAGCGGAATAGATTTGATATCGGTCATCCTTGGCAGAAAATATATATCTATATATATATATATATATATATATATATATATATATATATCGCCAAATTATCTGGCGAATATAATTTAATTCCTTTTAAAAAATAATGGTTATTTTAAAAATTTATATTAAGAGAGTAAGGAATAATATGAAACAATATTTCGCACAACACATATTACGAAAATATACATCTGGCATGTATATTTTCGTAGTACGTTTTTGATCGCCAAATACAAAAACGCCAAGGACAACAGAGTTTTGAAATTTAAAATTAAAATTTTGTCAATTTGACAGCAAAATAACTCAATCTAACGTATGCACATGATAACTAATACATATATATACCCAAATATGGGGATTAAAATCGGGAAATAATTTTCCTCGATTTTTAATAATTTTGTACAAAAAATCCAATGGGCGATTAACATAGGAAATCATTTTCTTACATACACGGACGGTCAGTGACGTCACACTTCGTTTGCGTATAGAGCACTTAATGGAACACTGGGATGTGTTGTTGCTGTTGTGTTGTCGGGCCTATATTTTTTGTCAACCAGCAGTTTTTTTATTGTCATTCATATTTATTGATCGGGTAAAATTTTTGAAGTGAAAACTTCTTTAGGCGCGTTGAGCAATTTTGGGTGAACAAAAATCATTGAACTCCCGTCATCGTCAGCGAACGCTTTCCATTTGAAGTGAAAACTTTTGGGTGAAGAAAAATCATTGAATTCGCGTCATCGTCAGCAAACGCTTTCCACCCTTGTATGATACAAATAATGTATCACACAATTAACTTGCTAATGTGATGTGTTAATAATTATATACTGTATATTGTTTTAAAATCTGGTGCGGCGTTACACGACTTCTCTCATCTCCGGGCACTGTCTCTATTGCAGTTAGACCTCACAAAACAGTGAGAAAGCCCAAAGCTGCCATTTTTCTCACGTTTTTACAATGTGGGGCGGCTTTACACGACTTCTTTCATCTCCAGACACTGTCTCTTAAAGATTGCAGCCGGAAACGTTGCAGTTAGGCCTCACAGAACCGTGAGAAAGACCAAATCCTCCATTTTTCTCACGTTTTTACAATCTGGTGCGGCTCTACACGACTTCTCTCATCTCCGGACACTGTCTCTATTGCAGTTAGACCTCACAAAACCGCGAGAAAGGCTAGAGCCGCCATTTTTCTCACGTTTTTACAATCTGGTGCGGCTCAACACGACTTCACTTAACTCCGGACACTGTCTCTTAACGATTGCATCCGGAATCGTTGCAGTTAGACTTCACAGAACCATGAGAAAGACCAAATCCGCCATTTTTCTCACGTTTTTAAAATCTGGTGCGGTTCTACACGACTTCTCGAGAGCTCCCAACCTAATCCGGCAAATTGTTAGTACCGCCCCTTTTTCTTCACCACTTAATTTTTAGAGGAGTTTTCTTCTTAATTCATTGTAGATACATTTGAAGAGAATTTCTCTAAAAATTAAGTGGTGTAGAAAAAGAGGCGGTACTAACAATTTGCCGGATTAGGTTGGCAGCTCTGCTTCTCTCATCTCCGGACACTGTCTCTTAAAGATTGCAGCCGGAAACGTTGCAATTAGACCAAAAAATTAGACCAAATTAGACCAAATGAAGGCCAAAGCCTCCATTTTTGTCACGTTTTTAGAATCTGGTGCGGCTCTACACGACTTCTCTCATCTTCGGACACTGTCTCTTAAAGATTGCAGCCGGAAACGTTCCAGTTAGACCTCACAAAACCATGATAAAGGCCAAAGTTGCAATTTTTCTGGCGTTTTTACAATCTGGTGTGGCTCTACACGACTTCTCTCATCTCCGGACACTGTCTCTATTACAGTTAGACCTCACAAAGAACGAAAATTATAAAATATCGAAACACATTTGATTTATAAACAAAAATTGAAAATACATTTAAATGATCACGTGGTAACCATCATGATCTAAACATTGTTTTCAAGATTTATCGTTCACATTCCGTCATTTTTGACGGGGTTATATACTAGTATAGTAATAATAAACAGCATAACGTTAAATATTTTAAGTTATCGACCTACCAGCTGCGGACAGGTTCTATCCTCTAAACTGGTAGATGTGAGGTGCTGGGTTCAATTCCAGGCCGCGCTCGCCGGCCTAGCCATTCGGAGTTTTCCGGGGTTTTCTCCGAAACTTGCGTAAATACGGGCATCAAATTCCAAAATATTTATTTCAAGAAGCTATGATTGACTTTTGTGTGTGGTGCTATTATATGGAATGATATAGACGAAACTTTTATGATGGCTACAATATGCTAGCTTTTAATTAAGGACGTTTTTTTTAAGTTGTGTAATGTGAGGGTAAAATATGTGATACTATAATTGATTAAAAGAAAATAATGACATTTTAAATACCAGCCAATGACAGAAATGTTAAATATTTCAAAAAGTGTAATTTCTTACTATATATGATAATTTAAGTATTATTTATTTATAATGATCACATGTAATAAGAATAAATGACAGAAATTTGTTTTATTAATCGAAAATGAGATTAATTATGTAAATTAATTGTTATTTCAAAGACACTGAGATATATTAAAATTTTGACATATTTTCTCTAATAACATTAAAAAAAAAAAAAAAAAAAAAAAAAAAAGGTGATATGAATATGTAATATTTTAATGGGCCTGCTTATTCTTCATAAATTACTTTTAAACAGTTTAAATTATATCAGTGGGGGATGTCTTCATCCCTTCCTTAGTTGTATTATGAGTTTTTTTTTTTTTTCTTTTTTTTCATTACTTCTTTTACAAACATTTCAAATTTTGTTGAATAAAAGAATAAATAATGTAATTTTCCATTAATCACCGATTAGCATTCTTGTGATTCTTGAAATCTGTTAGAAAAGTTGCTCTAAATACAGGAATGTTACGTTTCACTTTCTTAATCTCGAAAATTGACCGACATTATTTAAACAAGTCAAATATTTGCTCCGTAAAAGCAATAATGACGCCAAGCGAGTAACACGTTTTAGTTCTGGTTTTGCTGAAGCGTAAAAATGGCCGCCGATGCGTCAGCCTGTATTATAGGAGCTCTAAGTCAGGATATCCTGGATTACGTTTGCACTGCGCAATATAATAAATAACACTTTTGTTTCATCGGAAAATAAAATAAAAATACCTTTAAGAGTTGAGAACAAGTTAAAGAATTTGTAATTATTGAAATAGCTAAAAAATTAATTGATAAAGAATTAATTAGGTCGCTATCAGTGGATTAATGGGACGTAAAGACATTTAAGTTTGAGAAATATAGCTATAATTTTAAGGGGGCTTTTAATTATATATCATATATATATATATATATATATATATGTCATATAAAAATGTAAGTATAAATAATATAATGTATGCAATGTATATAATAATTTATATATATATATATATATCTCACATTTTTAATGTTAAGGAAATTTTAAAAAGAAATTTGGAATATATTTTTATTTCAATGTTTAAAAAGTAATAATAGAGAAAAGAAAAAAAAAAATCTACATTTACACTGTAAGTACGAATCAGGTAAATTGTACAAAAGAGAAATTTTAGACGAATGCATTGATCAAAAACATTAACTTGAGTTATTAAATTTAAAACATGGATGCTAAATTAAAAGTGTTAATCTTTGGTCGAAGATCCGTCCAATAAATATTTCATTTTCGAATGCTATTGGTATTGGTCTTGGGTGAAATTTTAAATCTCTAAACTCAAGAGTTTCTCTGCCTAATTGGTGCCCAAGAAAGAATTAATAATTTCTACAGTAATCCGAGGAGGTAAATAATTACCAGTGTTGAGAGGTTTGTTGTTAGCAGAGTGCATTTCAAAAGTTTAATAATATCTTTCAGAAACTTGCAATCTGCCAATTTTAATCTTTCCTGAATGCATGAAATTTTAAAACACGTGTTCAGACATTCTACTTTCTCGTTTAATATCGAAGTAGTTTAAAACTGTCCTCTAAAGAATATAAAATAAATATTTAGTTACTTAATTTCTCATAGTACCAGCATAAAATTTATATATAATGTTCGGTCGAGAGGACAATTAACTGAAAAACTACCATTGTAAAGTGAAATTAAATTTTCTTATGTAAAGTCTATTCAAAAGAATTGTTGAGATTTAAATCGGATGATGTTTTTAATTGTATAAATACATTTAGATTTAAGCGTATAACTTTTCTTATTTAATTACTAAACCAGTATTAAACACTTTACGGGCATCATCTAGATATTTTTAACACGCTTTTATTAGCTTCACCTGTATGTATGTATGTATGTTTGTATGTTTGTAACCGCTCAGGGAGCAAACAAAAAATCTATATTGTAAAAGAAAAATTTCCCTACGTGAACGACGTGGCTGTGAGGTACGGCGCCGCGCTACGAACCTAATGGTCTAGCGCTTGATCCCAGTCAGGGGGGATTTTTTAAAAATGGTTTTTGTTTCATTCTAATTTATTTTAATTAAAGATTTAAATGTAAATACTCACTCACACGAATACTCACTCAAATGTAAATACTCACTCAAATGTAAATACTCACTCACACGAATACTCACTCAAATGTAAATACTCACTCAAATGTAAATACTCACTCACTTCGTGTCACTCACACGAATTTTACCTGCATTTAACTAACCTGGTTTTTAATACTAAGATAGATGTTTTGTGCTTTTTAGTTCACATTTCTATAAAAGCGTGTTCTTTAATTTTTTAAAGCTATAATATTATTTATATATTATTTTTAATTTTAGAGTGTTTACATATAAACAATCATAGATAGGAAATTTTATGTATATGGCTGTACTGGAATGAAAACTAATTGAATTTTTTTTTTTTTTTTTTTTACTCAAAAAATTATTTTTTTACTCAAAAAATTATTTTTTTTACTCAAAAAAATATTTTTTTTATAGAGCTTAAATAAAATGCGCCAGTAGTGGATGATTCAAATCCTAACAATGTGCACTTTTTTTATTCCAGTAATGAACGGCTTTGAATTTCTTCTGAAAGCAGTACGTAAAATGCAAGCTGGTCAAAAATGTATCGGAATTTCCAATGTACAAGCCGCAGGTCAGATAAAAGAGTTTCTCTCCAGAAATTTTAATTAACAAACGAAGCTATGTATTTGCTAAATAATGTTTTGAACAGATGTAACTTTATTGTTTACCATTTTAGGGGTAATGAAATTACGCTCATTTAAAATCACGTGCCACCAGAATTATAATACAAAATTAGAAGAAGAGAAATATTTATTTATTTTCTTCTAATCTTGTTTTTTTTTTTTTTTTTTTTAAGGACTGAGGCCCTATTAGTCTCAATCTGGGATTTTTGCGTTGTCGATTTCGATAGTTGGACATTTTTCGAAATCTAAAATTTATCGAAAATATAATTGAATAATTTGAAATCGATGTTATAATTTGAAAAAAAAAAAAAAAAAAAAAAAAAAAACTAATAATCCTCCGTCCTAAACTAAATTCTGCTTTTGACAGAATTTCATCAAAATCTTTTTATTATTATTATTATTATTATTATTATTATTATTATGGAAAGAAAAAGAAAAGAAAATTAATAATAATCAGTATCGTTACAAGTGATATCGAAAAAGTTTTTTTTTAATAATTTTGAATTAGGAAATAAAAAGTGTGCATGAAATAATATGAAATAAAAATAACTAAAAAAATGAATTTAATGATTTAATGTTTTTGTTTTTCGGGGGCTGCTCATGCATATAAAAAATGCGTATTAAAACGAGTCGAAGAAGGAAGCGAAATAAGTATTGAGTTATATTACGATAAATACGATATATAATATGATACGATATATTAGACCTATCGTCCAGGGTTAGTAGCTTGAGTTATTAAATTTAAAACATGGATGCTAAATTAAAAGTGTAACTTTATTGTTTACCATTTTAGGGGTAATGAAATTACGCTCATTTAAAATCACGTGCCACCACAATTATAATACAGAATTAGAAAAAGAGAAATATTTATTTATTTTCTTCTAATCTTGTTTTTTTTTTTTTTTTTTTTTTTTTTTTTTTTTTTAAGGACTGAGGGCTTATTAGTCTCAATCTGGGATTTTTGCGTTGTCGATTTCGATAGTTGGACATTTTTCGAAATCTAAAATTTATCGAAAATATAATTGAATAATTTGAAAGCGATGTTATAATTTGAAAAAAAAAAAAAAAAAAACTAATAGTCCTCCGTCCTAAACTAAATTCTGCTTTTGCCAGAATTTCATCAAAATCTTTTTATTATTATTATTATTATTATTATTATTATTATGGAAAGAAAAATAAAAGAAAATTAATAATAATCAGTATCGTTACAAGTGATATCGAAAAAGTTTTTTTTTTAATAATTTTGAATTAGGAAATAAAAAGTGTGCGTGAAATAATATGAAATAAAAATAACTAAAAAAATGAATTTAATAATTTAATGTTTTTGTTTTTCGGGGGCTGCTCATGCATATAAAAAATGCGTATTAAAACGAGTCGAAGAAGGAAGCGAAATAAGTATTGAGTTATATTACGATAAATACGATACATAATATGATACGATATATTAGACCTATTGTCCAGGGTTAGTAGGCATTTTCGTTGAAAGAAATAGTTTGTTCGTTCGGTGCAACTTGCACATTAGTCCCGTGAGGTACAACTTTCCCATTAGTCCCTTGAGGTACAACTTTCACTTTAGTCCCGTCAGGTACAACTTGCACATTAGTCCCCTTTAAATATAGTGACCAGCGAAGCTGGCAAAGCATACGTTGATTCACTACCTCAATTGTTTTTTTTTTTTTTTTTTTTTTTTTTAATCCAAGCTCATAATCACTCAACAAATAGAAGCCAAAAAGATATACAATTTGGCGACAAAACTTGCGACTTAGCAATGAAATTTGTGATTTGGCGGCAAAATTTGATAGTTGACGACGAATTTTTTTTTTTTTTTTCTTTTCGCTTGCCTTTTTTTTTTTCGGTTAAATTAAAAAAGTAAAATTTTTTTGAAAATTTCTTGGATGAACTTTTGTAGTTTGGAACTAAATTTAGGTGGTAGGAAATATATTACGTCGTCCCTGGGAGGATGAATTAAAATTTTTCGAGTAAAATAGATTCATCAAATCTGCGAATTATGCGCAGGAAAATAATTTAAATTTAAATAACGAAATATATTTTCTATTTCATTAATGCGATAAGACAATAAAAAGTGTATAAACTTGTATCTCAAATCGAAAGCAAATTATTAATTGCTTCAATAGCACATTATTTTTCTTAAAACGAGACTTTGTAAGAAATCTTTTTAATGACTCCGTTGTATTTCTTTGTATGTATACAAAGGCTAGCCAGTATTTCTTTTATATTATTACTTGAATACTGCGTGTCATCTACCCTTTTCAACATTGATTAAAGAAAAAAAAGCATAAATATATTAGGCATATACCATTTTAGGGGTAATGAAATTACGCTCATTTAAAATCACGTGCCACCACAATTATAATACAGAATTAGAAGAAGAGAAATATTTATTTATTTTCTTCTAATCTTGTTTTTTTTTTTTTTTTTTTTAAGGACTGAGGGCCTATTAGTCTCAATCTGGGATTTTTGCGTTGTCGATTTCGATAGTTGGACATTTTTCGACATCTAAAATTTATCGAAAATAAAATTGAATAATTTGAAAGCGATGTTATAATTTGAAAAAAAAAAAAAAACTAATAGTCCTCCGTCCTAAACTAAATTCTGCTTTTGCCAGAATTTCATCAAAATATTTTTATTATTATTATTATTATTATTATTATTATTATGGAAAGAAAAAGAAAAGAAAATTAATAATAATCAGTATCGTTACAAGTGATATCGAAAAAGTTTTTTTTTTAATAATTTTGAATTAGGAAATAAAAAGTGTGCGTGAAATAATATGAAATAATAAATAACTAAAAAAATGAATTTAATGATTTAATGTTTTTGTTTTTCGGGGGCTGCTCATGCATATAAAAAATGCGTATTAAAACGAGTCGAAGAAGGAAGCGAAATAAGTATTGAGTTATATTACGATAAATACGATATATAATATGATACGATATATTAGACCTATTGTCCAGGGTTAGTAGGCATTTTCGTTGAAAGAAATAATTTGTTCGTTCGGTGCAACTTGCACATTAGTCCCGTGAGGTACAACTTTCCCATTAGTCCCTTGAGGTACAACTTTCCCATTAGTCCCTTGAGGTACAACTTTCACTTTAGTCCCGTCAGGTACAACTTGCACATTAGTCCCCTTTAAATATAGTGACCAGCGAAGCTGGCAAAGCATACGTTGATTCACTACCTCAATTGTTTTTTTTTTGTTTGTTTGTTTTTTTTTTGTTTGTTTTTTTTTATCCAAGCTCATAATCATTCATCAAATAGAAGCCAAAAAGATATACAATTTGGCGACAAAACTTGCGACTTAGCAATGAAATTTGTGATTTGGCGGCAAAGTTTGATAGTTGACGACGAAATTTTTTTTTTCTTTTCGCTTGACATTTTTTTTCGGTTAAATTAAAAAAGTAAAATTTTATTGAAAATTTCTTGGATGAACTTTTGTAGTTTGGAACTAAATTTAGGTGGTAGGAAACATATCACGTCGTCCCTGGGAGGATGAATTAAAATTTTTCGAGTAAAACAGATTCATCAAATCTGCGAATTATGCGCAGGAAAATAATTTAAATTTAATTAACGAAATATATTTTCTATTTCATTAATGCGATAAGACAATAAAAAGTGTATAAACTTGTATCTCAAATCGAAAGCAAATTATTAATTGCTTCAATAGCACATTATTTTTCTTAAAACGAGACTTTGTAAGAAATCTTTTTAATGACTCCGTTGTATTTCTTTGTATGTATACAAAGGCTAGCCAGTATTTCTTTTATATTATTACTTGAATACTGCGTGTCATCTACCCTTTTCAACATTGATTAAAGAAAAAAAAGCATAAATATATTGAGGTATTTCGATCTAATTTTTGCAGAAATTAGATGATATTTTTTCACATTCCGAATTTGGGAGACCTAAATCTTACTACCCTTGACCTAAATCTACTACTGCATTTGTTCTTAAAAGTCAAATAAGCCGGTAAATGAAAACGTTTTTTACTATGATTATGATGCATTTTTTGGTTCCAGTAGTGGATACCCATAAAAGTATTATATATTAACACAAAACTGAAAATTTTGCACAATCAATAAATTTTACGTACTTAATTTAGTCAGATGAATATATATGTTATAATAATAATAATAAACAGTCTCTGCTTATGATAAAAAGGAGTAAAATTCCGCTTCTTTGAACAAATTTAGAAAACTACAACAATCATAATCTATATTAATAAAATCAGAGTTTTGTCTGTAAATTTGTCGGAATCGAAAAATTTTGCGATATCTTCACGTTTCACACCCCATGAAAGCCGAAAATGACTTCAGAAAATTTTGCCTGTGTGTGTGTGTGTGTGTGTGTGTGTCTGTGTGTGTGTCATCGTGTCCGAATATCGCTTTTTTTGTCCGGGCATCACTCGGGAACGGCTGGACGGAATTCAACGACGCTTGGCAGGAATTTAGGTCTTCACCCAACTTAAAATTATATCTATCAACTTTTCAGAAATTCCCCCCCGTTCCCCCCCTAGGGGGTAAAAGACTAAAACACGTTTGTCCGGGCATCACTCGAGAACGGCTGGACGGAATTCAACGGCGCTTGACAGAAACTTAGGTCTTCACCCAACTTGAAATAATATCTATAGAAAATTTCAAAATTATGAATAGTGTTAAAATTGTGGGTAAAAAACGCCTGCGCATGCGCCATAAATATTTTTTCACTAAAACGCTTTGAATGGAAAAATAAAATATAAAAATAAATTTTTAAGTTAAAGACTTTTTTATTCGCGTGATTCGCACTACAAATTATGAAAAGATTGAAATGATGTGTTGCCATCTGAGTTTCATACTTTAGATAATTTTAAAAAATCTGATTGTCGTATCGAAAAACTGTTTACACCACAGGATTCAGAAAAATCACCCCTTTCATTTGGTACTGAATTTGTAACGATAGGTCTGATATTTCTAATTTATTTTCCCCTTTTTCCGTTTTTCCGTTGCCACTTAAATTTCATACTTTAGTTATTTTTTAAAAATCTAATTGTCGCATCGAAATCCTGTTTGCACCCCTGGATTCAGAAAAATCGCCCCTTTTATTTGGTATCAAATTTATAAATATAGGTCTGATATTTCTAATTTATTTTACCCTTTTTCCGTTTTCAACCCAGATTCGGTATGGAACAGCTTTAGTATTGGATCCCTTTGGCAAAATTTGAAATTTGGCTCCGAAGTAGTTCTGACGTTTCTCGCCAAGATCTTTAATTGCACAATTGAGATAGCCAATTCAGTTCATCGCAAAAATGGCTTAAAATATTTAAAGTCACCAAAGGGTTCCCATACTAAAACTGTGCTTTTTGTATTTATTAGTGCTAGAGGCCTATTTCAGTCGGTACAGTTGTCGAATTTTTATAGGTCACTCTTAATTAGTGCTAGAGGCCTATTTCAGTCGGTTTATTAAATGAGGATTTATTGAATGAAGTCCCCCCAAGGCACAACTTTGACATGAGTCCCCCCCCCAGGCCCAACTTTGACATGAGTCCCCCCCAAGGTACCCCTATTTCAGTCGGTACAGCGTTGTCGAATTTTTATAGGTCACTTTAATTAGTGCTAAGGGCCTATTTCAGTCGGTTTATTGAATGGGGATTTATTGAATGAAGTCCCCCCAAGGCACAACTTTGATATGAGTCCCGCCCCAGGCTCAACTTTGACATGAGTCCCCCCCAAGGTACCCCTATTTCAGTCGGTACAGCGTTGTCGAATTTTTATAGGTCACTCTTAATAGTGCTAAGGGCCTATTTCAGTCGGTTTATTGAATGGGGATTTATTGAATGAAGTTCCCCCCAGGCCCATCTTTGACATGAGTCCCCCCCAAGGTACCCCTATTTCAGTCGGTACAGCGTTGTCGAATTTTTATACGTCACTCTTAATAGTGCTAAGGGCCTATTTCAGTCGGTTTATTGAATGGGGATTTATTGAATGAAGTCCCCCCAAGGCACAACTTTGACATGAGCCCCCCCCCACAGGACAAACTTTGACATGAGTCCCCCCAAGGCCCAACTTTGACATGAGTCCCCCCCCAAGATACAACTTTGACATGAGTCCCCCCCAAGGCACACCTTTGACATGATTCCCCCCAAGGCACACCTCCCCCTCATTGGGAAAAAGTGAAAAAACGTTGTTTTGCGGCTATAAGACAGTTTGGACTTCCAACGTTATCTGTTACAGTATCTGCAGCTGAAACACATTGGTTTGATTTAATGAAAACTTTATCATGGAATTTAGATCGTCACGAATTAACTAAAGAAGAATTTGTCGATATTAACAAGTTTAGCAGTAGGCCTCTGGCACTAAATTAAAATCTGTCAATGTCAGATTTTCATGTTTTAAATAATGAAATAATGTCGTGTCTATATATTTTCTTTACTTACTTTTTTTTTTTTTTTTTTTTTTTTTTTAATAATATTTTCTATTAAAGACTTCTGTGGTCACGAAATTTTGTGAAAAAATTGTTTGTATGCAACCGGCACTTATTGTAACGGGGTTTTACGAAATTCGAAATCCCCCCCCCCTCCCCACCACCTTCTCGGAGTCGGAGGGCATAAGCATGTGTAAAAACACGTTTTTCCGTTTGAATTCGCTTTGAATTATCTTAGAATGGCGAATTTTTGTGTGTGGATATTGATTAAAGGTACGCATTATGTACATTAGTGGGATTTTACAAAACTTCGAACTCACCTTCTGAGGAAGGGGAAGTAAGAAGTGGGTAAGTTGTGCCGAAGACAGTGGGGACCCAGACTCTTCACGTTGCGAACGAGAAAACCTCTACCAATCACAGAGAGAGAACTTATGTTATTAATAAAGATTAATGACAACTCATTTAAATTTAAAGTCCAGCGAAGCGGGCAAAGCCTGCTAGTAATAAATAAAGAATGAATGAATGAATGAAAAAATAAGCAAATTTTATCATTTAAATTATTATTATTTTACAGTTGATGGTTGGAAATATGTGTAGTTCAAAATATTGATATACGAGTAAAAGAGAATTATAATGCTGCTGTTTAAACAAATGTAAAACCAGAAAATTTGTTTTAGTTACTTAAAAGCAAAAGTGCCCATTATTGGTGCTTGTACACAATTTCAATTTCTATTTCTTAAAAAAGGACAACAGTAACCAGAGGAATGGTTTTATTAAAAATTTTTGTTAGAACATAAATTTGATAAGCATAATTTTACATTCATTTCTATATTTTATAAATTAAACTATAGTAGATTAGGTTTTCACTATAAATTTATTTAAATATATATATATATATTATGTCTATAAATTTAAATTTGCATTTTATTATATAATTCCGGATATGACTCCGTTTGAAGGTGAGAGGGATGTTATTAGAATAGCTAGTCATCCCTTTTGACAAGAGGGAAAAATCTTCAAAATGTCGTTATACTTTCAGACTCTATCTCAGCATACAAGCTACCACAGCGTCAGACTATATATAATCTCCAAGACTTAAAAGTTGTAAGGAGAAATTTGGTTTGTTGATAACCTTGAAAAAGAATATTATTGTAAACTTGATACCATTACTGCGATGGAATAGAAATGGCTGATTTTTTAGAGAAAAAACAGAAGAAAAATATTGCTGTACTCAGAGAAATATATATTTTATACTTCAATAAAAAAAAAAATATTGAAATACTTTGAATAAAACTAACAAAATATATATTTTTTTATTAACTAAGATTGAAAATTGCAGAGAAACTGTTGGTAAGATACCAGAGATTCCAAGACGACAAGTAGTTGTCTTCAAGCTTGAAACCGGTCATGGCTGTCTTTCTGGTTAATTCCTAGATTCGGAATAATCTCATACGCAAACCATGTCCTATGGAAAAGCGATAAAATAATGGGTGTTAAAAATATTGCATCATGTCTAGTGGTCACCGAAAGTCTTTATGATAAATACTGGTGGACTGAAGAACATCTACGAGCCCCAATGTCTCACCAAATTTTATTTTATTTTATTTTTCATCTTAATTATTTTTATTATTGTTGCTATTTTGTTGTTACATCTCTATTGTCGCTTGTTTGTTGTTCCGCCTTATACAGTCGGCTGCAAAATTATTCGAGCACTAGCCAATAATTCCTATATTTAAAAAGTACACTTAAAACTGTTTTGCTAAGTAAATCCTTGTCGAATCACGTTCTTAGACTGATTAAGAATATGACTCGACAAGGATTTATTTAACAAAGCTGTATTAAGTGTACTTTTTTTTGGCAAGGATTATTGCCAGTGCTCGAATAATTTTGCAGCCGACTGCATGTTTGCACGGAGTGTTTTCACACTGGCAAAAGATGTCAATATCGAATGCTATTGCTATATATATATATATATATATATATATATATTAGATTGAAAAAGCATTGCATTTCGTTTAAACAAAAATTTACTATAAGTTTAACTAATGCATATTTGTATATAAATATATTATTCTCAAGTAATTTTATTGTTGTAAAATTGATTTTTTAAATATAAAAATATCACGAAAATGAAATTTTAATTCTTATATTTTGATTTTGCTATTCAGAAACTATTTTTAAATACCTTAATTTTAACTGAAGCACTTAGACAATTAAAGACTGCTTAAATGCATGCCTTATATGGTTTATGCATGAATATATTCTATTTAACGGGGCATGTATGTATGTAGTTATACATTAAGGATTTATTTTTTTAATTAACAATGCAGTGTTGTCATGTATCGAGTGATTACAGTGTTTTAAGTTTATACAATACATACTAAATGTCTTTAAATATATTTGTTTTAGCTCCAGACTTCTCAATAAGATTTTTTTAATTTTGTGCTTGCAGTCCGCAGCAAAAGAATTCGAACATTAGCAAAAATTCCAATATAAAAAATATACACTTAATACAGTTTTGTTAAATAAATCGTTGTTGAATCCTGTTCTTAAGCTGACTAAGAACATCATTCAAAAATGATTTATTTAATAAAACAGTATTAAGTGTACTTAAAAGTCCCGACGGAATTTAAAAATCCCAATATTTTTATGGGAATTTAAAGTCCCGGTGGGATAGAAAGGGTTAAGTGAAATTGACTTAATGTTTAAAAAAAAAAAAAAGTATATTTAATACTATCTTCTGCATACATAAGAAAAAGTGCAAGATACGAAAAATTTTTCGATTCAGGTTTTCGATGAATTTACATGTTTTAAAATTTCCTAAACGCGATTCACCAATTTTCAGAAAATGTCTGCCTTTTTGAGTTAGCAAAGCCTTGCTAACACTGTACCTCATTTACCAATAGACTTAATTTAAACAAATTTGATATTTAGTTGAACATTGGCTTTAAATGAAGCTTATAATATTTTGGGCTTTATCACCCAGAAGATGGCTCTGCTATGCTGCGAATTCCTGTCATTTCAGGGAAGGCTCAGTACAATGTGACAAACATAGAATTATATATATATATATTGTGTAAAGTTCTTCTGATTTAGTTTGAGTGCTTATCGGCCAACAAGTAGGTCTGCTATATTGCAATTTAATCCCATTTTTGAAAAGACTATATCAGAAGTTCTACGGTGTATAAATATACAAAACTTGGTATGCGAGATGGACTTTATGTAAGACTGTGCTAATTCACTTTTAATGCATATTGGACAACAAATGACGATGCTACTCCACATTATTTCCCGTTTACGCGAAAGCTATATCTAAGCTTTTGTGCTGTATAAATGCATCAAACAATGTGCGTGGTATACATTATGGAAAATTATTTTTATTGAGTTTTGTGTAAATAGGCCGAAACATGGCGCTGTTATTACATTCTACGGTAGCTCAGATGACTATATTTCGACATATGTTGGTGAAAATTGCATAAAGTTACTTATATAAATGGTAATTTTGAGAAGACATATTGTTTTAATTTTCGTTCATGTTAACTGATGGATGTTATAAAAAATGATATCAAAGAAAGTATTAAATTTTCAACATCCGATTTTCAACAAATTTACATGTTTTGAGATGTTCCATATCTAGTTAATGATTGCATGTGTGCGTATATGTTGTGTTCGCAAAAGTTTGCATCGCAGGAACCAATAGACGAAATACAAGCAAAATTGATAATATGCTAAGAACCTGACTTAAATTGGTGATAAATATCTTTTGGTATATAACAAACAAGAGATTGCACTGCTATGATGTGATTCGATTCATTAAATGAAGGCTATATCTCAACTTTTATAGTTTCTAAACACATTAAACTTGAAATAGCAAATGAATATTTCGTAAATCACATCTTTGGTGCAAATCGGCCGACACGTAGCGCTATTGTGTTATGATTCATTTCCTTTTACGAGAAGGCAATATCTTAGATTCTAGAATATATAAAGGCACCAAACTTGGTATGTGAGATTTATAATAGATAAAATCATACTGACACAATTTCGTACGTTTTAGATGAAATGTGACACTCCTATGCTACAATTAACTTTCTGTCATGGGAAGATTATATCTGTACTGATAAGTATAAAGATTTAAGTCCAAAAATGTCGATTTTGAGTTAAGTACATAGTCAGACCCAGAAAAAAATTCTCTATCGATTGGTATAAAGGATTTAAATCCATGTCATTTAGTCTTTGAGAAAATCCATTGGTAAAAAAAGATTCAAGTCAGAAATTTAGCATTAATCTTTGTATAAAATATTTAATTCAAATTTTTCCCTTTATTAAATGAAGGTTGACAATCACTGAACGGTATAAAGGGTATAAATTAACATAATCCCTTTTTCCTAATCGATTCTTCGGATTAGTTTTTAGTTAGTTTAACTTTATTTTTCGTCTCCTGAAAAATCAAGAATATGGATTTAAATCCTTTACACTTATCAGTACAGATATATCAGCTTCTATGTTATTATATATGCAACAAATTCACTATGCGTTTTATTTATTTATTTTTTATATTTTTAGGATAAAGTCGCAGAACATTGTTTACGAAAATATTTTTTTAATTGTATACTTCTTATTTAAATGCTTACTTTAAAACATGGCTGAGTACCGACCACTGAGCGATAATTGTAATTGTTAATATTTAAAAACAACCGTTAAAACTTATAGAGTTACTAAAAAAAAAAAAAAAAAGAAAAAAGAAGGAAAGAAAGAAAGAAACTCTATAAGTGAGCAGTTTCTTAGAAATAACTAACATGCATGAAAAGGTTTATTTTATTCATTCCAAGTTAAAAGTAAAATTTTTCAATGTATAAATACAGTCTGGCATTGATATAAGATTACCCACATATAACATAACTTTTCAAAAGACCCGTCGCCTTGGATAGAAAACGTGTTATGATTTGTCGGATATATTTTCAGGTGTTGAATACCGTAACAGCTTATAAGGTCACTTTCGTTATTCGTGTTCTTCACAGCTTATAAAGTAATAAAATCACTTTCGTTTCTTCATTTTGTAGCCAGTAATTACAAGATTTTCCAAGAAAACCACAAAAAACTTTAAATGGCTAGACCAACGAGCGCAGTTCGATCATTATTGAACAGAAAATCTGATTAAAAGATCTTATTACTGTTGAAAATTATGACAATTATCTGCCCAATATAATTCACAGACTATCAAAACATTTTTCTTTCGGTTGGAACTCTAAAGAGAAAACAAATGAGGCATCTGCGCATGTCTATAAAAAACCGCTCGCACCTGCATCCTGCATCATGTATATGTATTTTCTTCACTAGTCGTAATGTAGCATTTGTAATGTTCGGAGCGTTTCAGTTGCTCCGTAACTTAAACTCATTTTATTATTTTTCTATTCTTTTATTAAATACTTTTAAGACAAAGTCATCTCATAATTGCGTATGCTGAATTAATCACATCTATCAGATAATTTCTTTCTAGAAGAGTTTATGATTTAGAAGTCTAAAGAAGAATAGATTGAACGGATGCCCGATCATTGAATACAGGTAAGAAGATTCTCTTAATTAAAACTACCTGTAAGATTATTCTATCATATATATATAGAATTAAAATAGATATGTGTGATATTTGTGATATTACAAAATAAAATTCTGTTCTACAGAGGCGTTTAAAATAACAGATTATGATTCAGAATAAAAAATGTCACACTTTCTATATATATAAATTCATTTATATAGATATAAGAAAAATACTAGTATTCAATTTTTTAAGATAATATGAAATGGAATGTATTAAAAATACAAAAATAATAAATGAATTGAAATAAAATTAGATTTAAAAAGGCATCTGTTCAAAATAGAACTGAAACCAAAAGTTTTGGTTTGAAAAATATACGTTCTAAAAAAAAAAAAAAAAAAAAAAAAAACTCAGTTGAATTGTAATTAAGTATAATAAGAAAAGAAATATTATATAATCAAAATATTTGCAGTGATTAAATAATAAAGTTAAAATGGCTTTTGCGAAAGATGTTTCAATAATCGACAAACTGAATTCCACAAATTATGATTTGTGGAAGTTTAAAATTGAAATGATGCTATGTAAAGAAAATTTGTTTGAATTGATAACAGACGAACCTCCAAATCCTGTCACTAATGAGTGGACAATAAAGGATCGCAAAGCCAAAGCGATCATTAATTTATCGATAGAAGATGACCAAATCGTACATATAAAAAATCTCGCGACAGCTAGGCAAACGTGGGACACTTTAAAAAGAATTCATGAGCGTTCGAACTTGTCCAGTAAATTATTTCTATTGAGAAAATTATATTCTGCTAAACTAGCAGAGTTTGAAAATGTATCTCAACATCTAACGCACATATATCAGATCCGTGATAGACTGACCGCTATAGGTGAAGTGATAAATGATGAGCACATGTCAGCTCTTATGCTATGCTCACTTCCTACAAGCTTCGACACCTTGATTACTGCAATTGAATCTAGAGATCAGGAAGACTTGACACCAGAATTCATCAGGGGAAAATTACTAGACGAAGATTTAAAAAGATCAGAAAACAATCAAAGAAATAATGAAAGCGCATATAAAATGCACATTAAAAATAAAACACCACCACGAAAGTTTTGCAATTATTGCAAAAAGAGTTCGCATAATAAAAGCGATTGTTGGCATTTAAAAAATAGAGAAAGCAACGAATATAAACACAAAGAGAATGACTATAAAAATCCAAATAACTATCAAAGCAATTTCTACAGTCGCAATAAATATAAAAACAAACAAAGATCAAACATGATGCAAGAAACGGAAAATAAAATGAAAAATCTGACTTTTGTGGTAGGAAATTCAAACAGAAACTCGTTTATCGTAGATAGCGGGAGTTCAAGCCATGTATGCAACAATATAAAAATGTTCATGTCATTTAAAAACAATGATAAAACACAAGTTATGTTAGCCAATGGTCAATCTGTAATCTCACAAGGTTGTGGAGATGTAAAAATCGAAGTGAGAAATTCTAAAAACGAAATCAAACACATTACACTCAAAGACACGCTATTCATTCCTGAAATTGCCACAAATTTAATTTCAATAAAAAAGGCAACCGAGAATGGTTGTCAGGCAATATTTAAAGAAAACACTTGTGAAATTAAATTTAAAAATGAAGAATATATTTTTGCAACTGTAACTGACAATTTGTATGAAATTAAAACAAACGATAACATACAGGAAAAGATAAACATGACACAAACTTGCGATAATAAAAATTGTGTTAAACTATGGCACAGTAGATTAGGACACAAAAATATTGCACAAATAAAAGAACTCGTCAGTAAGGAAATGGCAACGGGAATTAAACTGAACAATTGTAAACACGATGATAAATGTGAAATCTGTATTATGTCAAAATTGGAAAACGACTCATACCCCAAAGTAGCTACACACATGACAAAACAAACATTGGAAAGAATACATTCTGACCTTTGTGGGCCATTCCAGATACCTACGGTGGGTGGAAAAAGTTATTTTCTCACTTTCATCGATGATTACAGCCGCTACACTTATATATATCTGTTGAAAAATAAATATGAAGCTTTAGAAGCTTTCAGAAACTACCATGCACTCACTTCCAATATATTTGGAAGAAAAATTAAAATTTTGCATTCTGACAATGGTGGAGAATATATGAACAAAGAGTTTGAAAAATTTCTACAAAATGAGGGTATACAACACCAACTAATTGTGCCTCATTGTTCTCAACAGAACGGCGTGGCGGAAAGGAAAAACCGTACTTTAGTCGAAATGACCAGATGCATGTTAAATGAGAGTCAATTAAATAAAAATTTCTGGGGAGAAGCGTTAATGACAGCAA
The DNA here is from genome assembly GCA_963930645.1 of Salticus scenicus. Taxonomy (NCBI): domain Eukaryota; kingdom Metazoa; phylum Arthropoda; class Arachnida; order Araneae; family Salticidae; genus Salticus; species Salticus scenicus. The sequence continues at coordinate 167,943,317 of OZ005650.1, read as the reverse complement.
ACTATTTACAAAACAGACTACCAACAAGTGCCCGTGAAAAGACATCATATGAGCTTTGGACTGGTATGAAACCAGACCTCTCAAAATTAAGAACATTTGGCTGCAAAGCTTATGTTTATGTGAACAAAACTGATAGAAAAAAGTTAGACAACAAAGCGAAGCGTGGAATTTTTATGGGTTATGATCTAAAAAGTAAAGGATATAGAATTTATATAAATAACAACATAAAAATCCGCAGAACAGTGAAATTTCTCGAAGAGCATGAAACTCACGAACATTCTCGAAACATTGACCAAAATGCAATTAATGAGGAATCTAAAATTCCTGTTATTCTAAACAATGAAAATGATGTAACAGAAGAACACAATGAAATTCAGAATACAGAAACCCTAAGGAGATCAGATAGAATAAAGAAAGGGGTACCACCTGATCGTTTTGTTTTTCTGTCAACTGATACAAATTATATTGAACCGAAAACATTTGACGACATAGTAAACATGAAAGATCCTATTGAAAAAGAAAAATGGTTAGAAGCAACGAAAGAAGAAATAAAATCATTAAATAAAAATGAAACGTGGGATCTTGTTGATCCTCCACCTAATACACACATTGTTGGTTCCAAGTGGGCTTTTAAAGCAAAATACAATGACTCAGGCAAAATTGAAAAATACAAAGCACGTCTAGTGGCAAGGGGTTTTAGTCAAAAGTATGGAACTGATTATGATGAGACTTTCGCCCCAGTGGCTTCTCATACAACAATCAGAACCTTCTTGATAAATGCATTGTACAAAAATTTGCAGTTAACTCACGTTGACGTAAAAACCGCTTTCCTACATGGAGAACTAGAAGAAGACATTTTTATGAGTCAACCAGAAGGCTTCATAATACCAGGACAAGAGAAAAAGGTCTGCAAATTGCGAAAAGCCATATATGGCCTCAAACAAGCAGCCAGGTCTTGGAATACCAAAATCAATGACACACTAATCAAATTAAATTTTGCTGCCTGTGAATCAGACAAGTGTTTATACAAAAGGTCAAAGGACAATAATACAGTTTACTTACTTATTTATGTCGATGACATATTGTTGGCAGGAAACAAAAATGAAATACAAGAAGTAATAAAGGAACTCGAAAACGAATTCGAAATCACAAATCTAGGTCAAGTAAACAAATACTTAGGAATACAAATAGAAAGAGGTGATAATGGGACATTAGCTATACATCAGAAAAATAAAATAAATGAACTTGTTAGGAAATTTAATTTGCAAGATTCCAAACCAATTAACACACCACTTGATCCAGGATACCAGAAAGATGACAAAATTGAAAATATTCTACCAAATAACACCAAATATCGGCAAGCCGTAGGAGCTTTGTTATATATAGCAACGTTAAGCAGACCGGACATCTCGGCAGCAGTTAATATACTTAGTCGTAGAAATGAACAACCTAGAGAAAAGGATTGGCAAGCCGCAAAAAGGGTAATCAAATATTTAAAAAGTACTAATGACTATAAAATAAAATATAATGTTGATCAAGAACCTATTTTAAAAGTTTTTGCTGACGCCGATTGGGCAAATGACACACTTGATAGAAAATCTACAAGTGGTAATATATACTTTGTTGGGAAAAACCCGATTAACTGGACATCTAAGAAACAGAACTGCATAGCACTATCAACAGCTGTAGCTGAGTATATCTCGGCTGGAAATGCAGCAAAAGAAACAATATCAATATTAAAACTATTAAAAGATCTTGATATGGAACAAAAACAGCCAATCGTTATTTATGAAGACAATCAGGCCTGTATTAAACTCACTGAATCTGATAAGTACCAAAGTCGTACAAAACACATTGATGTGAAATATCATTTAATTAAACAATTATGCGAACAAGGAATTATTAAATTGAAATATATCTCAAGCAAGGATATGACTGCTGATGTGCTCACTAAGGCACTACCTAAAGCAGCATTCATTAAACACAGAGACAAACTGCAGCTTATAAAAACTTAATATATATTGTGCAAGGTGGAGTGTTGAAAATTATGACAATTATCTGCCCAATATAATTCACAGACTATCAAAACATTTCTCTTTCGGTTGGAACTCTAAAGAGAAAACAAATGAGGCATCTGCGCATGTCTATAAAAAACTGCTCGCACCTGCATCATGTATATGTATTTTCTTCACTAGTCGTAATGTAGCATTTGTAATGTTCGGAGCGTATCAGTTGCTCCGTAACTTAAACTCATTTTATTATTTTTCTATTCTTTTATTAAATACTTTTAAGACAAAGTCATCTCATAATTGAGTATGCTGAATTAATAACATCTAACAGATAATTTCTTTCTAGAAGAGTTTATGATTTAGCCGTCTAAAGAAGAATAGATTGAACGGATGCCCGATCATTGAATACACGTAAGAAGATTCTCTTAATTAAAACTACCTGTAAGATTATTCTATCATATATATATATAATTAAAATAGATATGTGTGATATTTGCGATATTACAAAATAAAATTCTGTTCTACCGAGGCGTTTAAAATAACAATTACAACCCTTTTTTTTTGTTCTTGTGAGCAAGATTTCTACACAAAAAGAAAAGCTTTTTTCAGTCACAGGAAATCATAAAAGATTTTGAAAAATCTAATCTATTGAATGCTTGTTTTACAAATAAGCGGGAAATATCAAGAACAACAACAACGACATTTTTTCATTGCATCATTTGTTTCATGACTGTAAAATGTATAAGAGAAAAGGAAAGTAAGGAATCACTGAGAAATTTTTATGAACTGATTGGCTCAAGAAAACAAGTATTGCTAAATTTCAATAAATACGTTCGATTAAATACTTTAAATATACCTTGCATGCGAACGCGTGTTTATTTATTATCACTTGCTTATTTACTAATTCATGAACATGCTTATTTACAGACAAAATTGCATCAAAGTTTATAAGGTCAGTCTGCTTGTAAGGACACTTTTTCGAAATCCCAAGAGGTGACCTTATATATCGAGGTCTGACTGTATTTGTTAATGAGTTTCATCTAACGACAAAAGTCAAATAAGCGAGATAAAAGGATATTAGTTAAATATATATACATATATATATATATATATATAATAATAATAATAATTTTTAATTACCACATCACTAGCTAACATTTCGGAATATAAGAAGATGAATCAATCGAATCAATCCAAAATAGGCTTGTGTACAAAGTTTAATTCTTCAGTTTGTAAAATTGACCTTACAATGAATTATTCAAAAAATGTAATGACAAAATTATTATTTGAGTTATAATGTTAAAGATGAGTTTCAATAATTTAAAATGTTATTATCAACTTATTTGTCACAAAGTAATGAAACTGGGGTAGAACCAATGACTCTTCTAAACGTTAATTGTTGAGAAAAACAATATTTTGGATAAAAGGATTTTTCTTGTCATGAGAAACAGTTTCTATTCCTTTACTTTTATAGATGCAAAATCGTGAAACTCAACCAATAAACTAACCAGTTGCAATATATTTATTTCTTAATAATGTAGGTAAATTATGTGCATATATAAATATTATTTTAAAAATTACATGCTGGAAAACTAAAATTAAGAAGATAAAATGTAATCACAGACTGTTGATTTGAATATTTTAAAGAAAAAATTGCTGGAATGTTTATCGAATAACTTAGCTATAGTAAAAGCATTCTAAGTTAATATCTTATATTAGAAAGATTAAACAATTTATATTTATACAATTTATTATTTAGAATTAAAAATATTTATTTCATTAAATAATATTTAGTCAAAAACAAGGAAAGAACTGAAAGGATTGAGAAAAAGATAGAAATACACGCTTAAGAGTTTCTAAATTTTTTCTAACATTAAAGTAAAAAATTGGTATTTGAAGCATTTAAAAACTAAAAAACTTCACTAAAAGAAGTATACTTTTTTTTTGTAAAATTAAAAACAAAAACGTCTACATCAATTCTTAAATAAAAAATAGATAGTTTTGTATACAATTATTACACAAAGAGACGTTAGAGCTAACCCCCAAAATAAGAAAATGTTTCATGCTGAATGAAGTTTTAAATATATGTAAGATATTTAAACACTTTAAATATCTTACATATTAAAAGTTTTTAAATATGTAATATTTAAATATATAATAAAGTACGTAATGAAAAATAGATTACACATGTAAAGTATTTAAATATGTAATATTATTTTATTTAGAAGGCACAATAGCTTTTAAAATAAAACAATAATTTCTCTATAGCTTAAATATTTTTGGTTAAGTCAAACAAACGAGGCAAAATATTTCCTTAAAGATAATTAAGTAAAATAAAAATACACTTTTATTTAAAGTGGCTCAATATTCAATTACTAATCAAAAAGTTGATTTCAGGAAGATAATGTATAAGTAAGAGCGGGAAAAGCAATTTTCTGTATTCCCTAGTTGTGTATAATAAAATTCGGAGACAGTTTTATGAATTGAGGGATTACTTACTGTATTGATAGCTCCGAGGAAAGAAACACATGCTCGGGGCGTAAATTACACCCATTGAAACTAATACCCTAGCTTGTAGGTAAAAACAAAAATAAAAGAGAAATATAGGAAATTGAATTGGATCTCGAAGAGAAGATTTCGCGAATGAAAGAGGATTTTTATTTTGGAGTACGATGATTATCTTTTATATTTAGTTTCAATAAGGGTTTCTTAATATTATATTAAAAATTTAATTACACTTTAAATGCTTTTACATAAAGTTTGTTTTAAGATATTTTTATTTAAAATATAATAAGTATAGGAAGATAGGTCTTCTAAATGAAATTTAAATGAAAATGGAGCAATATTATAGTTATTTTCATGAAATTATAATTCGTCTAAAAAGTCTTTTTAAAAGGGCGTACCCTAACTATAGAATGATGATTAAAAATAAATAAATAAATCAAAGTACTTTCGACGGGGCTAATATCCCCAATTTAAGCTAAATGCCTAATTAAAAAAAAAAAAAAAAAAAAAAAAAACAGCTATATTGAGGCCATTACCAAACTTTCTTCTGTAACAAAAATATAATCCTATATTAATAAAACAACCTGAAATACACTTTAATCAACTATCAAGTATTGTCGCACTATAATCTAATTCTTTTAGTGTTACCATGTAAACAAAAAGTGAATGATTTCTGTACCCTATTCTACATGAAACATATTTTTTCGCGTATAAAAAAATATATACTCGTTTCATTTAGTTCAGTGCAGTCTATAGGCCAGAATAATTTAAGCCAATAGGTCTTAATGATGAACAATTTTTAATTGTGTCCTTTTAAAACACGTTAAGAGCTAGAGTCACAGAAATCCATACAGTTTGTGCGATGGTGACCTATAACTCGTATATAAATTTTCCACTCAAACGGATAAGGCATTTAGATGATATCGCACTTTAAATAATTTCACCCCATAGGCCATAATGATACAGAATTATTTTTGTGTCCCTGTAAAAAAACTAGAAGGGCTAGATTCACCAAAACCTATAGAGATCATGAAACTGTGACCTATAATATGTGTATAATTTTTTTGTCCAATTGAATAAGGCGTTTAGACGCTATTGCGCTTTTTAACATTTTGTCCCATAAGCTGTAATGATAAAGAATTTTTCTTTGTGTCCCTGTAAAGAAACTATAATTGCTAAATACACCAAACTCTATGCTGTTCATGCATCTATTACCTATAATATGTGTATAAATTATTTTCTCAGTTTAATAAGGCGTTTGGATGCTATCGCACTTTTTAAAATTTGGTCCCATAGATAATAATGTTAAAGAATATTTCTTTGTGTCCCTGTAAAAAACTAAAAGTGCCACATTCTCCAAAATCTATACATATTGAGTAACTGTGATTTATAATATGTGTATAATTTTTTTGATCAATTGAATAAGGCATTTAGACGCTATCGCACTTTAAAGTTTGAGCCCATATGCCACAATAATTAATTATAAAGAAATTTGCATTTTGTCTCTGTAAAAGGAACCATAAGTTCTAGATTCTCTAAAGTTCATAAAGTTCGTGTGACGGTGACGTATAACATGTATATAAATTTTCAGTTAATTTGAATAAGGAATTTAGTCGCTGTCGCTCTTTAAATAATTTATGCCTATAGGTCTTAATGATAAACAATTTTTAATTGTCTCCCTGTAAAACTCGTTAAGAGCTAGAGTCACCAAAATCCATACAGTTTGTGCGATGGTGACCTATATCTCGTATATAAATTTTCCACTAAACGGATAAGGCATTTAGATGCTATCGCACTTTAAATAATTTCACCCCATAGGCCATAATGATACAGAATTATTTGTTTTGTCCCTGTAAAAAAACTAGAAGGGCTAGATTCACCAAACCTATATAGATCGTGAAACTGTGACAGATAATATGTGTATAATTTTTTTGTCCAATTGAATAATGCGTTTAGACGCTATTGCGCTTTTTAAAATTTTGTCCCATATGCTGTAATGATAAAGAATTTTTCTTTGTGTCCCTGTAAAAAAAACTATAAGTGCTAAATTCACCAAACTCTATGCCGTTCATACACCTATTACCTATAATATGTGTATAAATTATTTTCTCAGTTTAATGAGGCGTTTGGACGCTATCGTACTTTTTAAAATTTGGTCCCATAGGCCATAATGATAAAGAATATTTCTTTGTGTCCCTATAAAAAACTAAAAGTGCCACATTTTTCAAAATCTATACAGATTGAGTAACTGTAATTTATAATATGTGTATAAATTTTTTGCTCAATTGAATAAGGCGTTCAGATGCTATCGGCCTTTTAATATTTTGATCCCATAGACCATAATGATAAAGAGTTCTTCTTTGTGTCGCTGTAAAAAAACTATAAGTGCCAGATTCATCAAAATCAATAGGGTTCGTGCTACGGTGACTTGTAACATGCGTACCAATTTACAGCGCATTCGAACAAAGCGTTCAGACGCTAGCATGTTCACACACACACACACATACACACACACACATACTCACATGCATGCATAAATCATCGTAAAAATAGTGAATACGGACTCAGGGAACCTCAAATCGTATAGAAGCACCAAAACCTCGAATTCGGATTTTTGACATGATTACAATACTTTCCTTATTCACGTATGTTCGGAAAGTAATAATTATAGCTTGTAGGTATAAAAATTCATTTTGTTATTATTATTATTATTATTAATGTTGTTGTTATTATTATTTCTTTTAAATTTTAGCAATTTTAATTAACTCAGTATCATTTTTATGATTCAGTTATTCCCATGTCTTAGTCTAGCTTCTAAATCATCAAGTATGTTAAAATATTTTACACATATTTGAAATGTATTATGCAATATACTTATGGTGTTATTAATATATATGTATCATTATAGATGGTTTTCATGATGATACAATATTTCAGACACAATTATTTTACTTCTTCATATTCGTATTTTAATAATCCGATAGTGCTATTTTTCTCATCATTATACATTTAATAATTTGTATACATATATTCGAAAATTAATGTAAGTTTATGGAATTTATATGTCGTTGATGATGAAAAAGAAAAAAAATTGAAGAAAAGCTGTTTACTCTAAACTAATAGTTATAATAATAACAAAATTGCTTTTTGAGAAAAAAAAAATATTTTAAACATATGCAATCAAATCAGGATTAAATATTTTCTGTTGGTAAAAAAAGGTTCTTGCTATAGTCAACAATCTATAAAAACCTAATGCGTATTATTTTGTTTATACAAGCTTAAAAAATTTAATTAAAAAAGAATGAGCTTATTCTCTCTATATTGCTTTACAATCTATATTCGCTTGAAAAATAAGTAAAAATAAACATATTTTTCTGATAAAATGTGTATTAAAATATTTTTATTATAAAATATTTTATGTAACGTATGCTAGCTTCAATACAGTTGAAAGAAATATATATTTTTTTTTCAAGAAATTTTTTTATTTTATTTATTTGAAACCCTCTGACCGCCTTTCAAAAGGGCAAGATTTTAATGTTGTTATCACTGCACAGTTATTTTTATGCACTAAAATATTACTTATTACAATCAGAAAATAAAAATTGAGAGTGCGTATAAATATAATACTCATTGATATTATCTATGATCTTTAAACTTAAAAAAAACTAACCGAAAATTCATAATTATATAATTTTAAATTATGAATGTATTGTCGATAAAACAACAGCACGGTGACCGGATATATCTGTCAGCGGCGATCAGACGGTTAAATAAAAACAACACTGCAAAAAAATTAGATAATATTACACATACAGGATAGTTATAATTAAACTTCCCTTATAAACAACATCCTACAGTGCAAACGGGTGAGCGGAATGCAACGAAATTTTGTATATAGACTATGAAGGAGATGCGCTCTCGGAATTTCGAAAAAAAAAATATTTCCAAATATTAAATTGAAAACATTAAATTTAACACAATAAACGACCAAAACGGAATACAGAAACAATATTAACAATCTAGAAGAAGAATTATGAGTAATAAAATGTAAAACCGGGAAAAGCTGTCAGTTTTAGTAAAAAAATGTCGAGATTTGCATGCTTGAGAAGAAGAGGAAGCTTTATGCAAAACAAATATTACTTACTTATTGTGGTTCGATGACAAGGTGTTCAGAAACTAGTCAATAAATGTTAATATTGTTTCTCCATTCCGTTATGGTCGCTTATTTTGTTAAATTTAACGTTTTTCCGGAAAAGGCGCCCTCTGGTAGATATTTTGGAACTATTTTTTTTTTTCGAAATTCCGTGAGTATCTCGTGTATAGTCTATATACCAAATTTCGTTGTATTTCGTACACACGTTTGCGCTGTAGGACGCTGTTTAGAAGGGGAATTTAATTTAAACCACCCTGTATATACAAGAAACTTTCCATGTTTCTATAGGTTTGTATCAGGTTTCTGTGAATAACAGGTTTTTCTTCTTAAAACTTTCCATATAACAGGGAATTATAAGTATTTTCGTATTATTCATTTGACGGTTACTGATATATTCTAGAAATATTACTGGAAAATAGTGGACTTCTAACTGCCTGAAAATTCTCGAAAGCTTCTTGGGACAGCTTTATTTTATTTTTTTTTATACGAGCGTTTATTTTCAAATTTTACAAATTGTCATAAACGTACCATACAAAAAATAATTTGTTTAAAAAAAATTCTTGATCATATATCGGAATAAGGAAAAAGTATATATATTCCACACTTTTTATTTGTGTGTAATATTTGTTAAAACAAGATTATCTACAACTATTGATAATGAATATAAATTTTATTCGATAGAAGGAAATGTAACTATCAGAGTCATATACTGCTAGACATATCACTGTGTGTCATCTTAAGTGTCATGTAAAGATGCTGGAACGAAGCTAAATCCAAACACAAATATGGAGATAACTAGTTAAAAGATAATAAAATATGATAAACCAAAATATTTGGTCAAAAGTCTTGAAATAGCACTCAAATTGACGTTGGTGCCTTTTGCAGCCAGATAACACCTAATCGTATTGCAGGAGGTTCTTGGATCTCGTACGACCTTCGTTATCACACGATCATCACGTGTACTCGTTTTTCTAGGTTGACAGCTACTTTTAAGGTCCACAAATTTTCCCGAAATTTTAAATTAACTAACAGCTTGGTGCACAGTTGTCTTGCTCACATTTACCCTCAAACTTATTTGACGTTCAGAAAATCCAATTTTATGCAGGGCCAATATTTCTGACTTTTTTGTAACAGTAAGTGAAGGTTTTTTACTCATTACAATAATTACACAACAGGACTGTCTACGACAAAATCCAATAAACAACTGGCGATAAACGTGCCGGGCACCTTTATTTATAGCAGTAGAATGCGTCTGATGCAATCAGCACATGAGATAACGCAATAATCTGCGCAAATGATGCAATGTGTTAAACTACTGAAAATCGGCTACTGGTCTTAAACTTTGGAAAATGACTGTAATTTTAAATAGCATAATTAATATTGTATTTTATCAAATAAATGCAAGTTTAACATAATTTTCTTTACTTAAAATATACATATTTAAATTTAAACATCAACACTAACTATTTAAATTTTGTATGATTTACATAATGCGTCACTATTTGATAGGTTTTTAAGTTTATTAAAATTTTGACATTAAAATTATTAAAAAAAAAAAAAAAAGGCAAATTGATGCCAAAAATAAATTAATAAACAAGTAACCAAATTTCGTTTTATTTCGGAAAAAAAAAATTGGAGTAAACCCCTTATTTTTTAATAATAAAATAAAATTGACGAAAATCATGCTAAAGAAATGGAACAGCTTCTGGATAGAACCTTTTGGTGAAATTTCAAACTTGGTACCGAAATAGCCAAGATCTTTGCTTACGCAGTTGCTATAGTCATTTTAATTAGTCACGAAAATGCCAACAAAAATTTAAAAGCCGCCAAGGAGCTCCTATGTAAAACTTTAGAAAATAAATTTTCTGGATCAGCACATACAGTTACGCTCATCACTGATTGACTGACTCTGTCACGCTTAAAAATGCTAAGAGATTTCCTTGGAGTCTGTCCGTGTGTGGACACAAGTTGCCACCTAATTTTCACACTTTATTGAATTAAAAAAAGTCTTTTAGTCCGATCGATAAGCTGGTTAATACGATGGATTAAGAAAAACCGCCCCTTTCATTTGGTACCTTATTTGTAATGAATTTTTGATTATATATATATTTTAAATTACTTAATACATATATGCAAATAGACATAGCTTTAAATTCGACATTTAAAGTTTTAATTGTTGCCTTTTTTTTAAGCATATGAAATGAAATATGCTTTCGCGTGGAAAAAGAAAAAAAAAATTATTAATAAATAAAATAAAATATTGTATTTGCTCATGCTTATGAAAAAATGACGTCTATAAAATAATAATAATAATTTTAAATTTTAAAGGTAACGAAGAGATAAATAAAATGCGAAAAATTCGCACGGGTTTGCTAGTAAATGAATTATTTGAAGTGAGGAATAAATAAAATGAAATGATCATTTTTCAACGTGCACTTTAATTGCCCTACATCTAACTAGTTAAATATAATAACCCATGATAGGGAATGAAGTACAGTTACTGCATGCCTTTATATGGAAGAATAGATTAAAATAAGTCCTGTCGTACTAAATTAAATTCTGCTCTGCGCAGAATTTTCTGTTACATAGTAAACAAAAATAAGCTTAAGGTTTTATTTTTTCAATCCATTGTTTTTATATAAATAGCAATATCATCATAATTTTGCTGAAGATTACAAGGCTAGTTTGACTGATCTACCGAATACAACTAATTCTGCTTCGGAAATTCCTAAAATTAATCAATTAGCTATAGTGAGAAGACCTAATATAATAGAAGCTCTACTAATAGCCAACAACATTTCATGGTTGCTATTTACATGAGTAACGGATCCATTACAAACTGATTATAAACAATAAGGCAGTAATGTTCAACAATGTTTAATCTATGTCAATCTCAAAACACATTAACTGAATTGAGCAATAACAATATTAAAATTTAAACTATTTAAATAATTTTCAAAATGTCTATGGAATACCAATTTATTACATAAGTTGAACTTTATACATATATATATATATATATATATATATATATAGAGAGAGAGAGAGAGAGAGAGAAATATATAACGTAAAAAATCAGACTTAAACGCACAATATACTTCATTTTTTGAAAAATATATAAAGAGGTTATCTTCTTTACTATTTCATAAAAATGTTACATAATGGAATAAATATCTAAAGGGGTAGAAATCAATAAAATTTTCAATAATAATATTGAAAATAAATTATTGTATCAATTTATCTACAGTATTTATAACATTGTAAGAAAATTAATACAAATATTATTACAAATTATTTATAGTAATTTTAATTTACATATAAATTGAATACTTGTTTCTTCTTGTTACTGACAATGAAATTTTTAAATTAATTTTTAGTTAGAAGGTTTTTAATTGAAATTGACTTGGTCATCATGTCTTCGTGTCACGCTAGTAAACAAGGCGCCTACATTTTAAAGTAAATATAAGTTATATCGTTGGTCGCTCTGTGGCTCAGTTGATAAGAGCGTCCCGTTAGTAGCGCAGTGGTTGTGAGTTCGATCCCTGGAAGATACAGCGTGTTAATTTTTCCATATTATTTGTAGAAAAGGTGTCAATTGATACAAGAAATTTCTTCGTTGCTTAAACTAAGAATTGCTTTTTTTTTTTTTTTTTTTTTTTTTTTTTTAATTTAGATATTGGAAAACACAAAACATTTTAGATATTAAAAAAGCACAAAATAAAAGGTTTTAAGTAAAATATACATTAAAAAAATATTTTTAGAAGCTTTATACATATATGCATATATTACTATTATATGAAATTGGATTTGTCATCGGCTTTTTGTCACATTAAAAAAAACCAAGACGCTTCCATTATATATATATATATATATATATATATATATATATATATATATATATATATCTGTGTGTGTGTGTAAGCAACTCATTGTATATGTTAATGGATCAGCTGGTTACAGCGTCATGTTAATAACGCGAGAGTCATGTGTTCGATCTTCAACGGGCCGAGGTGTTATTTTTTGAAAATAATTAATAGAAAAAGTGTCAATTGATAAAAGAAAATATTTCGCTATGTACACAGTATCCTAATAATTTTTCAAGAGTTTTTTAAACAGCTTTTTATCTAGTTACAAAAAGCACAAAATAAAAATGCAAGTAAAAATAAATAAATAAATAATTTTTTTAGAAGCTTTTTATTGAAATTGGAATTTCTCATCGTGTCTTTGTGACACGCCAAAAAACAAGGTGCCTCTCCTTAAAAGTAAATATAAGCAACGCATTGCATTCCTCGTTAGCTCCGTTGGTTAGAGCAGGGGTGGCCGCATGCGGCAGACCGCGTAGTTTCTTGCGGCCCGCGAGGAGACTGAAAATATTTAAAGTTTGACAACTTTGGTTAACGGATCAAAAAATAATAAATACGTAGTGACTTTTCAAAATGAAAATGCCTTTCAACGATTATGGTAGCTAAAGAACTGTTGTAATGAAATATTACTAGATCTACTATTCATTCTTTTTATTATAGTTTAATATACAGTCTTAAATTTTCTATGATTCTATTGTTAATTTATGAATGAAAATAATTTAAATTAATGTTTTCTGCTCCGAATTTTATCCCTCCCCTTCCCCGAAAAAAGTATATGCATATATGAATTATATACTCACAAACATAAATGCACATATCCATAATGTACACGTATAGTTGTAAAATAATAATAATAATTTCCTTCCCCGACTAATTTCGCCGTAAATTATTGTAGAAACCAGCAGCTATGATGCCTAACGATTGGTAATAACATCTTAAATTCGGATATCACACAGAAAAGTATTATATCCATTAAGATAATAATCGGAAAATAAATATAACAATTTTTAATATGAAATAATGTAAAGTAATGCTAATTAAGAAATGATGTGTACGTTTAAACTTACTTGAATAACTATTTTAATCATGCGCAAGCAAAGTAATATATGGCACAAAAGATAGCAAGTGACAACCTCCTAAGAGCAATAAAAATTGAAATATCACTATAATTCGAAAAATAATGACAGGATCGAACTGTAAATTTAGAAACCCATATTTTTAATGATGCCCATTCTATTCGTGCAAAAATTAATGCAGGTCATAACTCATAATTTTTTATAATATAAATTTATTAATTATTTTCATAATTCAAAAAATGTTTTTTAATCAGAAATATGCATCATGCAATGTATTTGGGTTAATTCATACTAACGTTAAAAAAAAAAATAATAATAATAATAATAATATATAATTTTTTTGGGAAGACATGAATTAATATTTATTACATTCATTAAACACTGGCATCTCCATATTTTAACAAATTATAACTCTGAGAAAAATTGATAGAAACATATAAACTATGCCATTTTCTGGGCTGATTTGAACCGAATAATCCAAAAAGCTTGTCGAAATTGGGGTTTGTCTTTGAAAAAAAAAATGAAGTTGGTGTCAGTTTTAATATGAAGACACCCTTTAAGCAAAATCTAACTAAACCGTTCTAAACTAGGCCTTATTACTAATTGATTGGCACCAGCCGCAAGTCTCTACACTAATTTACGGCGAAATTAGTCGGGAAAGGAGGGGGGGGGGACTTTCTTTTATGACTGTACATACGGTGCGGCCCAAATGAATAAAACAGATTTCCAGTGCGGCCCACTAAGTGTTTTGGGTTAGGCAGGCCTGGGTTAGAGCATCATGTTGATAACGGTCGGTTATGAGTTCGATGCTCGAAAGGCCAATTTGGTAAATTTTGGAGATATTTAATAGAAAAGGTGTTAATTAGTAAAAGAAAGTATTAAATAAATAATATTATAGTTTTAAAAAATTAAAGAACACGCTTTTATAGAAATATGAACTGAAAAGCACAAAATATCTATCTTAGTATTAAAATGCAGGGTAAGAGAAAATCGTGTGAGTGACACAGCATAATATTTACATACATTTAAATCTTTAATTAAAATAATTTAGAATTAAACCAAAACCATAAAAAAAAATCCCCTGACTGGGACCGAACGCTAGACTTTTAGGTTCATAACGCAGAGCTATACCTCAACGCCACAGCGTTCACGTAGGAAAAGTCTTTTTTTACAATATAGATTTTTTGTTTACTCCCAGAGCTGTTACAAACATACAAACATATATACAAACATACATACATACAGGTGAAGCTAATAAAAGCGTGTTAATAATATTATAGTTTAAAAAAAAAATAAAGAACACGCTTTTATAGAAATGTGAACTAAAAAAGCACAAAATATCTATCTTAGTATTAAAATGCAGGGTAAGAGAAAATCGTGTGAGTGGCCCACCATAATATTTACATACATTTAAATCTTTAATTTAAATAACTTAGAATTAAACAAAATCCATATTTAAAAAATCTCACCTGACTGGGATCGAACGCTGGACCTTTAGGTTCGTAGCGCGGAGCCTTACCTCAACGCCACATCGTTCATGTAGGGAAGTATTTTTTTACAATATAAATTTTTTGTTTCCTCCCAGAGCAGTTACAAACATACATTCAAACATACATACATGCAGGTGAAGCTAATAAAAGCGTGTAAAAAAAAAAAAAAAATAGTCCAGCAGGAGATATGCGGTTGAAATAGTTTAGACCTGAAAGTGTTAAATCTCAATTTTTCGGGAAAGATATTTTCACCCATTTTAACTGATTTTTATTAGATGAAGTTGAATTTGTCATCGCGTTTTCTGTCACGCTAAAAAGTAAGACACTTCCACTTCCACACGCACACACACACACACACAAAAAAAAAAAAAAAAAAAAAAAAAAAAATGTAAGCAATTCATTATCATTGTATCTCTATCTCTTAATGGCTCAGGTGTATCATGTTAATTTCTCAAATAATTAATAGAAAATGTGTCAGTTAATAAAAGGAAATATTTCGTTGTGTACACAATATCTTAATAATTTTTGAAGAGTTTTTTAAATAGCTTTTTATCTAGTTACTAAAAAGCACAAAATAAAAATTTAAATAAAAATAAATAAATGTATAATTTTTTTAGAAGCTTTTTATTGAAATTGGATTTCGCTATCGCGTCTTCATGTCACGCTAATAAATAAGAAACCTCAACGTTAAAGTAAATGTCAGCGGTCCTTATAGTCGCCTGTTGGCGCAGTTGGTTAGAGCGTCAAGTAGCTAATGCGATGGTGCTGAGTTCCATTCCCGAAGGATCGATGCGTTAAATTTTGCAGATAATTAATACAAATGTGTCAATTGATACAAGGAAATTTTTCATTGTCTACACAGTATTCTAAGAATTTTTGAGGAGTTATTTTGAAGAAGCTTTTTTTTTTAGATACTAAAAGACACAGAATAAAAAGTTATATATATATATATATATATATATATATATATATATATTATTATTATTATTATTATTATTATAGAAGCTTTTTATTGAAATTGGATTTTTATCATCGTGTTTTTGTGTCATTCTGTAAAAGAAGGCGCCTCCACTTTAATGTAAATTAAAACAGCCTTTTTCGTCGCTCGTTAGCGCATTTGATTAGAGCGTCATGGTGATAACGCGATGCTCGTGGGTTCGATCGTCGCAAGCCGATGTGTTACTATTTTGCCAATAATTAATAGAAACGATGCCAGTTGATAAAAGAAAATCTTTCATTGTCTACAAGGTATCCTAAAGAATTTTGATAGTTCTAAGAAGCCTTTTTTTTTTTTTTTTTTTTTTTTTTTTTGAGTTATTAAACGCACAAAATTAAAATTTCAGTAAAAATAAAAATAAAAAAATAAACAAATAAAAATAGCACTGAAAGTTTTTTATTATTGTGGAGCCCTAAATAGCCTAAAATAAAAATTTATTATCGCAGAGACATGCAATAAAATCATAAAAGTTTCAACTACAAGAAAATTAAAAAAAAAATATAGAGATATTTCACTTTTGCAAACATGAAAAATTTTAAATATTTTAAATATTTAAAAAAGCATTCGAGAACAATATTCCTTTTGTATTAGTACTTTTTAGATTTTTCTAGAATGTTCTATGATTTTTCTTGACAGTTCTTAGACTTTTGGTTAGAGCGTCATGCTGATAAGGCGATGGTCCCGAATTCGGTTCTCGAAATACGATATACTATTTTTTTGCAGATAAATAATCGAAAAAGAAAAAAATGGCAGTTGATAACAGAAAATCTCCCGTTGTCTACAAAATATCCTAAGAAATTTTAATCAGCTTTTTTAAGAAGCTTTTTCCTTTTTGGTAACTAAAAATCACAAAATAAAATTTAAGTAAAAAATCATTTTTTAAAATTAGAAGCTTTTTATTGTGAAGCCCTAAAAAGCATAAAATAAGATTTATTCTGGCAAAGACATGCTACAAAGAAATGAAAGTTTCAACACCAAGAAAATTTTAGAGAAAAATATAGGTACTTTCCTTTTGCAAGAGATGAAAATTTTTTTATGTTCAAAATATTTTAAAAAGCTTTCGAGCATTTGCAATTTCTGGCCTAACGAATGATTATAGAAAAACTAATAACTAAGAAAGAATATTGGTCTCGAAAGCTTTTTAAAATATATTAAACATTAAAAAAATTTCAATCTCTTGCAAAAAGAAAGTACCTATATTTTTCTCTAAAATTTTCTTAGTGTTGAAACTTTCATTTTTTGTAGCATGTCTTTGCCAGAATAAATTTTATTTTATGCTTTTTAGGGCTTCACAATAAAAAGCTTCTTGTTGCAAATTGAATTGTCTTTGCATCCTCTCAGGTGGCGCGACTAGTCGTCATTTTTCGACGCGCCGATGTACGATTACTGACTAGTTAAGAATGTGATCTGAAAGGATTCGGTCATGCTTGACCGTTTAAAATATAGCGCTTAAGAAATGTTTATTTATGTTTTTATTGTGGATCCGTGTTCTATATGTTTTGTGAAGTGAATAAATAAAATGCAAAAGAACAATTACTTTCATTTTTTATGGAAATGGATAATTACAAAATACGTGTGAGTTTATGGAACATTGAAAGATTTATGAACATTATGGTGACCCTAGGATGTGATTGTTTGCATTTATTTGGACGACATGCATTTTTTTGGATAATTATGGAGTAAAATGAATCCGCTGAGCATGCATCGGATATGGGAGGTAGGCTTTTTCCCTTATTATTTCATTATTTTGGTTTGAGTTTGGGGGTTAAAAGTTATGGTTTCGTTTAACAGAAAAGTGTAGTTTTTGTTCTGAAATGGTTGCAGTCTGTGAGGACATCGAATTCATTTGGTTTATATATAATATTATTTATAATTTATAAATTTTGCTGATATATGAAATAAATGGTTTCAAATTTGAATAATTAAAAAATAGTTTGGGTTTTAAATATAAATGGTTTCATTCAACATTTAAATAATTGAAAATTACTTTCGTTTCATAAAATGTTGTTCAAATGGTGTTTCTTTTTGTTTCTTTGAAAAAGAAATTGTTTTTTTTAATGGAATATTATTTAATTTTTTGTTTCTTGCAATGCTATTAAAATAGAGTTACTTCTGATTTAATACAAAATTATTTATTTAGTTTTGGTTTCATTAAATGCCATTTTAAATTGATTTACTTCTGTTTTAACAATATTTATTTTTTTGTTCTTAAATGATATTTAAAGATGATGTTTACATTTTTTGATATATAGACAATACATGTTTATTTTTATTTAATAAATATATGGATAGGGGTTATTATTAAGCAATTAGAAGGTTTCATAATTTTTATTTTTGTTCTCTTGTTACGATATTGGGTTTAAAATGGATCTAGAAAGATTGAAGGAAAAAAGAAGAGGTTTAAGAACCTCATTTACGAAATATTTGGGAAAAATATAAACAATCCTGAACTCCGAAATTACGGAGGAGTACACGAAATTAATGAAAATTGAGGAGCTTCTTAGATTAAAGGCTCAACTCCTGGACAAACAGGCAGAACTCGTAAACATCGATTATGAAATACAAACAAAAATTAAAGTCAAAGATATAGCTGAAGATGTAGCAGGCTGCAAGGAATACAGGGAAAAAGGGATCCATGTAAAAACAAAATTAGAAAGGCTAGTGGATAATTTAAATGACAGGCCGTTGCCTGGTGTTATTCAGATCGCTAGATCAAGTGATCAAACAGGGATTGGTTCAGAGAACCTAACAGTTAGAACTGAAACCAGAAGTACAGTTAAACTTCCGAAATTACAAGTTGTAAATTTTCTTGGTGACTGTAGTTCATGGTTGGACTTCTGGAACTCTTTCGAGGTAGCGATACATAATAATAATTCTTTAAGCAAAATTGAGAAATTTTCGTATTTGAAATCTTTCTTAGGAGGTGTCGCCTTGAGCGCTGTATCTGGGTTTTCATTGACAGAATCTAATTACGATGCATCAATACAATTACCTAAGGAACGTTTTGGACGAAGTGACGTAATTATATCGTCCCACATGCATAAGTTACTATTAATAGAGCCGGTGAAATCATGCGCGAATGTTACTGAATTAAGGAGAATGTACGACGCGATTGAGGTACAAATTCGTTCGTTACAATCATTAAATGTAGCAACAGGCACTTACAGTAATCTGTTATGCCCTGTAATATTACAAAAACTACCGGAAGAATTAAATTTAAGTTATAATAGACAGCGTAATTCAGATGAATTGTTTGATATTTCTAAATTAGTTGATTTTATACGTAAAGAATTAGAAATACGAGAAGCATCGATAATTTTAGCGAATCCCAGAAATAATAGCGCAAATGAAAATAATTTTCGGAACAAAATGACAGGCCACAATAAACCTTACTTAAATTCTAAAAGGAGCGAATATCATCCCCCTAAATCATCAGCTTCCGTTTTAGCGACTCAGGCGGAAAGAAATTTATCTGGTTATCATAATAAGTATTCTTATGATAATAGTAGGCCTAAATTTAATAACAAAAGAAATACGAGTTCGTTTTCTCAAAATACTGGAGTTCAGGGCTGTTTGTTTTGTTCCTCGGCACATATGAATCATGATTGTTCCTTAAATGTTTATGATAAGAAAAGGGCTCTAATGGCCAAGGGATTATGTTTTATATGTTTTTCAAACCATTTGAGTAAATTTTGTTCTCGTAAAGATCATAAGTGCAAGTATTGCGCGTCTCCCTGGCATAACTCATTAATATGTAATACAGAAAGAAATGAATCCCGCTCAGTTGAGGATAAAAAACAAATACAGTCAGAAAGTTCTTTAAATTTAGTTTGTAATAAGAATAAAGAGCTTGAGGACACGCCGAATGATTCGGTGTTGTTGCAGACTGTAACGGCAAGTGTATTTAATGTTCAGGCCAAATGCCATTTATTGAGGTGTCTTATTGACAATGGAAGTTCTAGGACATTTGTATTGCGCGAAGTGTGCAATTTATTGGGATTAAAAACAATCGGAAAGGAAACCCTTTTAATTTATACTTTTAGCAATAAAAATACTGAAAGGAAAACTTATGATATTGTAGAAATAGTATTACATAATGTAAGAGAAACTAATAAGAAAATTAAATTAAGGGCTGTGGTTATTGATTCAATTACATTTGGGGAAATTAAAATTCCTTCACAATGGGTGCGTAATATCGCACTAGAAAAAGGCATTGAATTGGCAGATAAGGGTAATTTAAGTAAAATTCATGTACTTATTGGATCGGATTACATTGGGGAAATTCTCGGAGAAAGGAACGTGAGAATTTCTAAACGATTAGTGGCAACAGATACTTTATTTGGATTTGTGATACAAGGAAAGGAAAGGGACCCTAAAGCACTTAAGAATTGTCAGAAAGTGCGCGTTAATCATTTACATGTTGTTAAGGAGGAATTGGACCATCAAAGGGTTAAAAATTTATGGGAATTAGAGGCAATTGGAATTAATCCGGACAAGGAACATTCTAAATCAGACGATGAAATTTTAGAGTTGTTTAGGCAAACCACTACTTATAGAAATAAAAGATATGAAACGCGATTGTTGTGGAAAAATAATGTTAAGGAATTGGACAGTAATTATGAGATAGCAAGACGACGCTTGTCTCATTTGAACACTGTTTTTGGTAGGAATCCGGACTTATATTTTAAATATAAGGAAATTATTGAGGAACATTTAAAGTTGGGCATCATAGAGGAAGTAGCGTCGGATTTAAATGAAAATACGGGTACAGGCTATTACATGCCGCATCATGCAGTAGTACGCGAACAAAAGAAAAGTTCTAAGGTTAGGATAGTTTTTGACGGTTCATGTAAGGGCAGGGATGAATTATCTCTTAACGATTGTTTAGAGAGCGGTCCTAATTTAAATCCAGATTTACTCAGGATAATTTTGAGGTTTAGGTTACACCCTGTAGCGTTTTGCGCAGACATTCAACGAGCTTTTCTAGAAGTAGGAATCGCGGATGAGGATAGGAATTTTTTGAAATTTTTATGGAATGATGGGGAGGGGCCCGATCTCCATTCCGATGCTGCTAAACGAATTAGGACATTACAATTCTGCAGAGTTCCCTTTGGGGTGAAATGTTCCCCATTTCTATTATCGGCAACAATCAGGCTTCATTTGAAAAAATTTGAGAATGACTACCCGGAAGCAACAGAAATATTAAGATCTCTATACGTCGATGATCTCATCTCTGGCACTGATGATGTGAACAAGGCATTACAATTATCTAAGGAAATGATGTATATTTTAAATGAAGCTAGCATGAATCTCAGGGCTTGGATTTCCAACTCTTCTAAACTTAATCAGTTGTGGAAGACAGACAATTTCGAATGTCGAGAAGATCCGGAGGAATCCAATGTTGAACTAAAAATATTAGGAATTATTTGGGACAATACGAATGACGAATTACTGATTGACACTTCACAATTTAACAAATTACCGGAGGACAGAATTATAACAAAGCGACATATTTTGGCTGTTTGCGGAATGTTATTTGATCCATTGGGGATCATGAATCCATTTTTGATTCGCATAAAAATTATATTACAATCAGTATGGGAAAATGGTAACCAGTGGGACGAACCTGTTCCACATGAAACTGAAATGTTGTTTTTAGAATGGCTAAATGAAGCTAAAAATTTGAAGTTCACTGGAATTCCTAGGCTGTATTTTAATGAATTCTGCTGGAACTCAGTAGAGGTACACATATTTTCCGATGCTAGCCCAAAATGTTATGGTTCAGTGGCTTATTTTCGATTTACGAATTCTGAAGAATGCAAAACAAGTTTTATAATTTCTAAGTCTCGACTAGCCCCTTTGAAGAAGATTACATTACCGAGACTTGAATTACTTGGCACTTTAGTCTCAGCAAGATTGGGATCATATCTCAAATCTGTTTTTCCTATGCTCGACCCCAGAAATATTTTTTATTGGACTGACTCTCAGATTTGCCTTCATTGGATAAAAGGTTCAGTTAACGATTATAAGCAATTTGTGAAAAACCGAGTGATTGAAATCAAGGAAAAAACTGATCCTGAAAAATGGCACTTTTGCAAAGGCAAGGTCAATCCGGCGGATAAATTAACGAGAGGTGTGAAAGCAAATTCCTTAATGAATGATAAAGTATGGAGTCAAGGACCAGCTTGGTTGTCAGAATTAAGTATACCGTATGACTCTCTAATGGAGTTTTCCTGTGACATGGACAGTGTGGTTGAAGAAAGACATGGAGTTACAACACTTCAGTTTAACGTAGAAGTTCCAATGCCATTATTAAATCTCGAGAATTACAGTAGTTTGAATAGAGTTTTAAGAACAACCGCCTATGTTTTAAGATTTCTAAATAACATCAAATCTAGGTCTGAAAAACGTTCAGGAGCGCTGACAGCAAATGAAATATCTGCAGCAGAAAATTATTGGCTTCTATTTGTGCAGCAAAGTGAATTTAACAAAGAATATACTACATTAAAGGCAAAAAATTCAGTTTCTCCTGATTCTAAGTTATATAATTTGAATCCCATTTTGACAACAGAAGGTCTAATAGTATTAAAGGGAAGAATTCAAGGCTCTAATTTTTCTGATGAATCTAAGCATCCAATTATTTTGCCGAACAAGGCTTGATTTACTAATATTTTGATCATGAAGGAACACGAAAATTTAGGTCATTCTGGTATATCTGACACACTCACTCAAATAAGAGAACGCTTTTGGATCATTAAGGGCAGGCAAGCTGTGAAATCCTGCTTGAACAAATGTTTTCTATGCAGAAGGTTTAAGGCCAAACAAGGACAGCAAATAACAGCTCCGCTACCCATAGCAAGAACTAGTGAGGCTCAACCTTTTGAAGTCGTCGGAATCGATTTTGCTGGACCCTTATTCACAAGAGACAACAACAAATCTTACATTGCATTATTCACTTGTGCAGTCACTCGAGCAGTGCACTTGGAAATAGTCTCTAGTCTCAGTTCTGAACATTTTTTACTTGCATTCAGACGTTTCATCTCCAGAAGAGGTATGTGCAAGGTTGTGAATTCCGATAACGCTTTGACTTTTAAAGGTAGTGAAAAGGAACTAAAGAAACTTTATATGAACATTAAGAACTTTGAAATTCAGAACTATTTTGGTAATAAGGGTATCAAATGAAATTATATAGTAGAAAGAGCCTCATGGTGGGGGGGTTATTGGGAGCGAATGGTTCGTATGACAAAGGTCATTTTGAAGAAAATTCTTGGTAGGGCATTAGTTACATTTGAAGAACTGCAAACTATACTTGCAGAAATTGAATCTATTATTAACTCTCAGCCTTTAATTTATGTATACAATGACCCTGTAGAGCCATTCCCTCTCACCCCAGCCCACTTCTTAATAGGAAAAAGGTCAACTGCATTGCCACCACAAAGTGGCCGTTTAGTGATTGCAAGTCAATCTAGTTCTCAAAAACTTTTAATTAAACGATACTTGTATCGTGAGAGACTTCTTAACGAATTCTGGAAGCGCTGGAAATTTGAATATATTTTGCAGTTGAGAAATGCTAATGTTGTAAAACCTGTTAATCCAATTTCTAATTTTAATATAGGTGATATAGTCCTAATAGGTGATGACAAGGCCCCAAGACAAATTTGGAGGTTAGGAAAAATAATCGAGACACATGTAGGACGTGACAATAAGGTAAGATCTGTAACCTTAAAAACTTCATCAGGAATGTTAAAAAGACCCATTCAACTTCTTTGTAACTTGGAAGTCCAAGGGGACTTACCTTAATTAAACCAACTGTTCACCTGTAAGGTAATATTAATATTGTTTTCATTTTTCAATTGTATCCAGGTAACATTGATTTTTGTATTTGATATAATTTCTATTTTCAGTATTATGTGGTTGTGAAAATTATTATTATGTACTATTTTTTTTATTGGTTGTATTTTTTGAATTGTATTTGTATTGAACTTAACTTACCTTTCGGGGCGGGAGGATATTGCAAATTGAATTGTCTTTGCATCCTCTCAGGTGGCGCGACTAGTCGTCATTTTTCGACGCGCCGATGTACGATTACTGACTAGTTAAGAATGTGATCTGAAAGGATTCGGTCATGCTTGACCGTTTAAAATATAGCGCTTAAGAAATGTTTATTTATGTTTTTATTGTGGATCCGTGTTCTATATGTTTTGTGAAGTGAATAAATAAAATGCAAAAGAACAATTACTTTCATTTTTTATGGAAATGGATAATTACAAAATACGTGTGAGTTTATGGAACATTGAAAGATTTATGAACACTTCTAATTTTAAAAAATGATTTTTTACTTAAATTTTATTAAAAATGTCGTAACATTAATATTGCATGTTAACTCAGCAGGCTGCTTTAACCCTTTGCGGCGCAAGACAATTCGGAACATTTAAATTATACTGCCACCGGAATTCATGAACTAAATTAGACAAAAATAAATTTTAAGGTTAAAAAAACCGGCCTTTTCTGATAAATTATGAACGTAAATTTTTGCTAAAAATTTTCTGGCATGAATTTTTGCACTGGATCTTAAATTTTGCGTCCACGCAGCAAGGACAGCGCGCGTTAAGGGGTTAACAGCTATATGGCATGTTATTGTTTAGTCACAGAATTAAGTTACAGTCTTACTAAGAATTGAAAATTTCAACAAGAGTTTCAACCTATTTTATCAACACATTAAAAGTTTGTCAATATTGGATTGTTATTTAAGACATTTTGGTAATTATTCATTACTTTTATTAAAATGATTTTTACACTTTGTTTTGTTTTTAGTAACATTATAATGTTAAAAATATACCTCTTTAAAAATTAATTGTACTGTTTAAAGGTTTTTTCATTGATATACTTAAGGATCTCTATACCCTCACTAGCTCCGGTTTTCCATTGCGGATAGTAAACGCATGCTCTAACGCATGCGGATAGTAAACGCATGCGGATAGTAAACGCATTTTCCAAAGTGTGCTGCAAAGAAAGAAAATATGCATAAAAAAATATTTAGCTGCATATACAATCAAATACTATTACTAATATTTTTTAAAGAGAGAAAATAAAAACTAATAGGTGACCTCAAGTAAAGTAGAAATATGGTGAGTCAAATTCCTAAAAGAGTTCATCAATTTTTACTTTTACAAATCCCATAAGCGTCAGAAACACGTGCTTTTTCATTTCTTTACATTTCTTCTTCTTCTTTTTTTTTTTTTTTACTTTCTTCTATATTCAAAAGAAGAAAGTATTGGATTCGTAAAAATTTTCGACCTCGGGTTTTTGATGAATTTACACGTTTTGAGAGCTGTAGAACACGATTTGACCATTTTTAGAAAATGTCTGTATGTCTGTCAGTCTGTGTGTGTGTGTGACAAAATTAATCGGCAACTGTATCTCAGGAACTGCGGCACAGTATTTCATACAAATTGGTATGTAGTTGCACCTTGACAAAAATTAGTGCCGATTAAATTTTGGTAAAAATTGTCTCACAGGTTGCGTTGCCATCCCGCTTTTTCTAAATTTTTAACATGGTGATATAGGACAAAATTTTGTATAAATGTGCATAAAGAGAATTATTTTTCAGTAATCATTATGAAATTTACAAGAATTACTTATAATAGAGATAGTCAAATAGGAAAAAAATTTGTATGCGTAGGAGCCTCGACAACCCCCCTGGGGGGGAAGTCCCCCCTCGAGGGAAGTAAATTTTTAAGATGGGTACCTTTCGAATGGTCTCATCAATATCATTTTTTTTTTTTTTTAAATGAAATTTAACCAAACTTGTTATTTAGTTGGCCCCTGACATAAACTGGTGCTGATTAGATTTAGGTATCAATCACTCAACAGGTGGCACTGTGATCGTATTTTTTCTAAATTTTTAACATGGCAGTATAGGACAAATTTTCTTATAAATGTACATAATGAGAGTTATTCTTAACCTGTGATTGTAAAATTAATATGAATTCTTGATAATAGTAGTAGTTAATTAGAAAAAAAAAAATTGTGCATGTGGGGGCATCGCTTTCCCCCTGGGGGGGGTGGGGGTAATTTTCAAGATGGGTATCTTTCGTAAGGTCTCATCAATATCTTTAAAACGAATGGTTGAACTATAAATATGTGATAATTTAAAACAAAGTTATCGATTTTTTTTTTTCTTTTAACTTTTAACCAAAAAAAAAAAAAAAAAAAAAAAATGAATTTTTTTTTTTTTTTTTTTTTTCCCCTTATATTGTTACTGAGTGAATTTGTATAGGAAAATATAGAAGAAAGTCTTGTGGTGGCCACAACATACTAGTTTTTCTATTCCTTTTAAGATTTTCACGAGCATAATCACGCGAGTAAATAAGTAAATAAATAAATGAAATAAATTGATGAGGATGATGATGATGATGATGGTGATGGGGATAATAATTTTGCGTAGGGGAAGAAAGTATGCGATTCTCTTTCACGGCAAATGAGGATAAAAAAATGAAAAAAACTTTTCTTGAAAATTTTATAAGAAATTTGCATGAAACCAATAAAACTGTTTAATTAAATGTACCTTAAACGACGTAAAATAAATTTGTCAATGTCAGACATGCATTTATTTTAATTTCTACAGGAGCTTCCTTAGAACCCATTGTTTTATCAAATTCTTAACCTTGAAGAGAATTTTTCTTCCTACCTAATTGTAGTTACATGTTTCCGAAAATTTCACTACAAATAAATTCGTGTGGAGAAAGAGCGAGCAATAACAGTGCTCAAGAATAAATTGAAATACTAGCACATCTGCTATATTCTATAAAAATTTAAGAATTATTTCACATGCTTTTTGGAATCAATGGATCTTGAAATGAATTTGTTCTCGATATATCCAAAGTATTTCGTTTAATACAAATCGAAAAAAGATGGTAAAACACAAATTAATTTTCCACAAAGTAGAAGAATATTTAATTTTTCACTGAAAGTGGGGATAATGAGCCTTTCCTGTTAATTTCTGTTTAAAAATTAGTTTTGTCATGGGGATTGTTTTTTAATTATACTTTAAAGTTTGAAAATGTAAAAAAAAAATGATGACGTAAAAAAACTGTAGGTTTATTCCAATATAAGTTTAAAAGTTATTATTAGTAGCATAAAATATTTGCTCTTACCAGTATAAAAATTAAGAAACACAAAAAATAAATATACAACTAAATGTGATGAATTAAAAATGATAAAATTTAGAAATAACACTTAAACGTATTAGTTTGATTTAAAAACGAATCTTAATCTTCATTCATTACAATTTGACGATTTGCTTTCTAAGTATTTTACACTAGAAATTAAAATTTTTTAACAGGCATATAATTAATATAGGCAGTGTTGCCATATCTGGTGGATTTTTCATTGAATTATCACCAATAATTTCGAGAAGTAATATTTGATATTACATAATAGACTATGAATCTTCGAAGTGATTAGCCAAATGTTACAATTAAAAATTATTGGTGACTGTCGAATAAAAAATCCGCCAGATCTGGAGACATTGTTAACAGGAGCAGCCAAAAATTATTTGAGCATATTGTAAAATCAAAAGCAATGTTTATAAAACTTTAAAAGTTTTAAAACTGGAGGAAGATGTTTTATAGGGAGTATTGAAGTGCACAGGTAAAGAAATCCAACTCGTAATAATAATTATTATTATTGTTATTGTTTTTTTTTTCTTTTTTGATGAATTACATGTTTTAGAAAAAAAAAAAAAGTAGAAAGAGAAGATAGTAGACTGAAAGACATATCAAGATATTCTTCCCAAATATAAAATAGTAATATAAATTTGGTTGCAAATTATTAAAGCCCAATTTTTGAAATTTATTATATTAATATGTGTGTGTGTGTGTGTGTGTGTAAAATAAGCAGAATCGAAATCATAATATTTTATTAAATTTGAAATTTATTTATTTATTTATGTAGATTTAAAACTACCATCCAGTTTGATTTGCTTTGCTATAGTTTAAAGTTGTCTAAATGCAATTTTTAGTTTATAATTAGTAGGGGTTTTGTACAAATACATTTAAAATACATGTTAGACTTATTCTAAATTAATTTTATATATATGAAAAAAAAAAAAATAATAACACTAAACAATAGTATATAGTATTGTTTCATTATGACATAAATCATTTTCATAACCAAGTTGAATGAAAAGTTAAACACTCCAAATGGAAATTTCAATTTAAATGTATCTAATATTTGAAAACAACATTTCTTTGTTTTTCATTACGTTTAGTTAAATTTCATTAATTACTTCAATACCATTTTAAATGTGAATCACGAGAACCTTTTGTACATAACATATGCATTTAAAATATTAATTTAATTCACACGTTAAATGAGAAAATTGTTGCAAAACACATGATACATTTTAATAAGTATTATGATAAATTTTAACAAACATATATGCATTCTGCAGACATGATTAATAAGCTTTCACAAATCCTTGAATTATTCATTTATATTTTCTCTTAAAGTATTTATAAACTTCATTTCATACAACTCATTTTAAAATATACATTCGCTTTCAAAAGTAGCTTCATGTAATTAAGACAATCGATGTCTCATCGTGAGTTTTGAGGCATGCAATGAATTTTGTAGGAAAAGAGTTAATTACACAATTTCCTTTGTTAAATGATCTTTTAAAACAATCAGTATATTTATTTTATATGTGTTCCTTCATATTGTTTAATTTAAGATTTTCTCAGACTTCCTAACATTCCATTTATTTCATAGCATTAAAAGTACCCGCCGATACTTAATCGTACGACGATTTTTGAATACCACTAATTTCGAAGAGTAATTTTATTCATTTTTAATCGTAAATTTATTTGGAAGAAAATGACTACACAAATAAAGTGGTTTAAACAAAGACGGGTTCTACCAATTCTGCAGAATAAATTAAAAAGTTAAAATGTTAAATTAAAAGTAATTAAATTCAGCATTCTAATTAAAGTACTACTAGATATTTTAGACAATAAACATCTAATTTATTTATTATTATTATTATTTTGAAAACATAAATAGTTTTTACATAGCAAGGTAATGAATAACATATTTTTCCGGTCACTGTACCTTAAGAAATACTATAGCAGTATACCATTTGAGTAAATCAATTTAAAGCAATTTTTTTCTATACACAACGCTTTTTAAACAGAATATAGTTTCAATGAAAAGTATATTTTTAAAAAATGTACTATAATAATAAAATATTATATTTATTACATCATGTAATATACATATATATATATATATATATATATATATATTATCATTAATGTTTATCTATTATGCCTATTTATTTTCATTTACAGTACTCGACGTAATACTAAACAATTTGGTAATTATAATAGTTATGATATTAAAAAATAATTAAAAAAACTTTTTATTTTCCAACTACACTGGAATACTTATTGAAATATTTTAAGAGTAAAATAAATTTTTAAAATCTATTTATGCTATATTGTTCAACATAAAACTGTATTTACACAGAAAACAATAAACGCTGTTACTTATTTATTTATTTTTGCGTCAATTATCTATTTTTCATGATAAAAGGTATCTGAGTCACACAAAAATATGAATGAATATTAAACATGTTCCTTTATTTACTGAAGGGTTTTTTTTTTTTTTTTTTTTTTTGTTAAGAAGGTAAAAAAGTAGTTTTGTTCATATTTTAAACTCGACTGTTTAAAAAATGATCAAAATTAAAATAGAAGTATAACATTTTTGTTAACGTTTGTTCATTCATTTGTAAGTATTTAAAATACAAACTTGTTCAAAAAAGAATATTTAAATATTATTTGAAATTAAAGTGAACTTCTAAAAATAAATTGAATTGTTTGAGAAAACTTCTTCATTTCTCTGCATTTTTAAACTATTCTTATAGTTAAAGTAATATGATACCTTATTTGTCTGTGCTTATTTCTGTATATTGTGTTTACATGTTTACATTTTTCACTTTTCCTTTTAATGGTAAATTAATTGTACTCTAAACTTTTATTTCAGATTACATTTATTGTTAAAAGATGAAAATATGAAAATATGAAAAAAAAAAAAAAAAAAAAAGAGGAAACATACAGTGCATACATATATTTAACTCATTGTTTTTCTGGTTTATATCATTATTTAAATGTTACACAGAAATTTAGAGAGCTGACGTCATTCTAATTAATAATCCGGAAGATAGTAGAACTCACCGTCTTCTCTCTCTCTCTCTTTTTTTTTTTTTTTTGGACACCGGTATTAATTTAGAATACTTTTCCTTTTATTTATCGTAAATAGATTTAAAGACAATTCGAAAATTACTATAAAAATTAAGTGGTGTGAAAAAAAGGGTGGGGTACTGAGAATACCCTAGACTAGGTTGGAAGTTGTGAATCTATAATAATAAAGGGAGATGTCTGTCTATCTGTCTCTTTGTCTGAGCATCTATATGTTCAGCCCCTATTGAACGCAGAACTACAAAATTTGATATACGGGTGCTCAGAAGCCTGCCCGAGTGCATAGTAAAAAAAAAAAAAAAAAATAAATAAATTCATTAGTTCCGGAGATATTAATTAAAACGTCGACCAATGTCTAATTAAAAAGCGAGCGGATCGTATATTCCGCCCTCCGAGTAAAATTCAGCGCGTTCCTCAAAAGAAGAAACACAGAGAGAAATTTTCGCGCGATTTTTGTAAAGTCAACTCAGCTTAGCGGTTACAGATATTGAAAATACACCTATACCACGAGAAAGAGCATTTATTACTGTTTCTTACGGTTCAAAATTTTTTGAAAAATACGGATTTTTTATATTAAAAAAAAAGTTTTTATAAGAGTCAAAAATTTCTCTTTTTCTCGATTGTCTTTTTTGAATCGCCCTGTACGACCGAGTAACTGTTCCATTTCTTAACAACCGGTGTATTTTGAAATCTCATTTAATCCTCTTTCGAACCATATAAACATTTTAACAAAATACGGATTAGTGACCCATATTTTTAGATTTTACGAAACATCAATTTTTTTCACAAAACATTTTATAACTCAAAATCTTTTAGAAATAAAACTTTTTTTTTTTTTTTTTTTTTTTTTTTTTTTTGTATATAGACCTCGGATAGACGATTCACATCTCAAAAGATTGAAAAATTTTTAAAAACTGAGATATAATTTTTTTAATTTTATGCATAAAACCACTGCATACCCCGTTCTGAATTCATTCGAATCGTACGACTTCATGTATTTGTGTTGGGTTACCATGGCAACTCCCATGGTAAAATCACACTCCAACCGAGCGGGACTTTGCTAAAGTCAGAAATTTGAAAGATCATAAAATGGTGAGCCAACAGACTGTTTCAGATATTGAAACGGGAAGAGGGCGCCGCAGGATCTACCGAGTGGTAATTTACTGCGATTAAATTTTTCAATGAAGCTATTTTCACTATGTGTCAATAAGCTGTTGTAAGACCTGAAACGGGAAAAAGGCGCCGCAGTCGCCACCGAGCGGGAGTTTTGTAAAGTCTGATTTTTCAAGGATCGCGAACCAGCTGGTCTTTCATTACGTTATGGTAAAAACTTTACACCAAATTTAAAACAGCAACTTGAAATCAGCGTTTTATTTTCGATTATTTTAATATATGCTACCATTGTAGCTATTGTAAATGTACTAAAATCCTTTCAGTGTATTTATTAAAAAAAAAAAAAAATGGAATTTTTAAATGAAAGCATAATTTAAATTTAATAATGATGTTCATCTGATATTATTGAAATGAAGGGCTTTAATAAATATATTTAACTATTGAGTTTCTCATGAACAAAGTTAGTAGTAGTATGTTGTGGTCAAATAAACTTTCTTCAATATTTTCCTGTACAAAAGCACAAAGTACAAATTATTTATTAACATTATTATCTAACGAAAGAATTTTGCATGATGAATGCTTACAATTTTAGTTCCACAGAAACATAAAACAAAATGTTAAAAGAAAGTCAATTCGTTACCTACACACAACTTTTTTTTTTTTTTTTTTTTTTTTAATCGGGAAAAAAAACTGTTTTATATTATTACGGACCTATGGTTCAAAATTTGTTTTAAAAGAGTTAATAAGTTTTCTTTTTTTTTTTTTTTTAACATGTGAATATACAAATCCTACAACATTTTTCCCATCCCTCTATGGAGGCATCTGTGCTTCTATAGGCAATTTCCTTTTCCCTATTTGACTGTTGCAAATAATTATTTTTAATTCCATAATGATTAGTTAAAATTAATTATCCCTATACACATTTAAATTAAATTTTGTTTTACACTATCCTTTTAAAATTTATGGAAATGTGAAGCGACAACACGGTCTTAGGTCAATTTTCTCCAAACGTTGATAGACTTCAATTAAAGTGAATCTGCAGCTATATATTAATTTAGATAAAATTCTGTGCATTATTTCCAGAGACACAATTGCCACAAAATTTTTGTGACACACCCAAGCACAGATACCCAGAAGTATAAGCAGACATTTTTTAATAATATTCAGATCGTGCCTGGGCATCTCAAAAGGTGTAAATAGACAGAAAATTATATATATATATATATTATTCAATACT
The DNA here is from genome assembly GCA_963930645.1 of Salticus scenicus. Classification (NCBI taxonomy): domain Eukaryota; kingdom Metazoa; phylum Arthropoda; class Arachnida; order Araneae; family Salticidae; genus Salticus; species Salticus scenicus. The sequence goes on along the minus strand of OZ005650.1, from coordinate 167,910,616 downwards.
TTTTTTTGTTTTGTTTTGTTTTTAATTCAATACTTTTTTTTTTTTTTTTTTTTTTTAGAAAATTAAGTAATAATATGAATTCTAAATTATTTATCATTATATATAATAAAAAATAATTTAAAATTCACATTATTACTTAAGTTTCTATATAAAATAAATAAATAAATAAATAAATAAAGTATTGAATTCAAAAAAAAAAAAAAAGATATATATTATATCTTACTATTTAAATCTAAATCTCAAAAATACGTCGTTGTAACAGATTAATTTTAGATTTGTGAATGTTGATCTTTTCCTTGCAACATCCGTGTTTTATAACAAATTAGTAATAAATAATTAATAACGAATTACATATTTAACTGTTTTCTATTACCTGATCACCAAATTTAACAGATTCTCTGTTATATTTATCACTTTAATGATATTTCATGTTTTGCACGTTACGCATTCTTAAAAGTGAAGCAAACAAGTAGAGACATTATATAATATACAAAAAGGTAATAGAGATTTTTATGAGTTACGTAAATGAATTCACGAGATACATAGATAAAAAATTTTCACCAAATCTGAAATTAGGAAAACACATGTTTTTAATTTTTTTCTTCTTACTAATGATAAATCATTCTAAGTAATTTTTATATAAGCAAAAATTAAACTTACAAGGAAACATTCAAAAGGTGTCGTCTTAAAAAAATTATTAATATATATATATATATATATATATGACTGTACTCTTCATAATACACCAGAAAGTGAAAAAATTATCGACTGAAATTATTTACAGCGACCACAAAAAATTATCAAATTAAGCATATTTGGCGATTTCACACTGTTAGGTGATTCATTTTGAGTACTTGACGGTGCAGCAAAACACGGTTCTGTTCGTAAATGGCAATCTCGGCGCCAGGAAACTTATCGCCTAACAGCGTTAAATCGCCAAAAATGCTTAATTTTGATAATTTTTGTGGTCGCTGTAATTAATTTCACCCGATATTTTTTTCACTTTCTGGTGTTTTATGAAGAGTAGAATCACACATATATATATATGTTTTCAATATTTTTTGAAGACAACACCTTTTGATTGTTTCCTTGTTAGTATGGCAAAATGGAATGGTTAAATTTTCTTTCATGTATGTAAATTCCCGTTGCGTATTCCTTATACATAAGACTACTAAATTTCAACAAATGACTTACAATAGTTTTAATTTATAAAAATTTACATTAGCCAATTCTAGGATTACTAAATGCAACAAATCGTGATTAGCGTATCTACATTGTAAATGTTTGCATTCCATATAAGTGGTAACATACATAAAAAAAAAAAAAAAAAAAAAAAAAAAAAAAATGCAGTACAATATTTCAGTATTTTTGAACGGAGCGTTTTATATTATGGGAAAAAAATCAGGTACGTAAGAATATCAGTAATTATTAATGATTTACGAAACTCGAAATGAGATGTGATAATGTATTTTTTTTCCTGGTAAAATCATTATTCGAATATTTGTATAACGATCTTAAGGTCTATAAATTTCACATTAATATCAGTGCAAAAATATTATTCTTAGAATTGCAAATCTAACAGGTAAAAAAAAAAAAAAAAAAAAAAAAAAAAAGAATAAACCGCGATTTTTCTATAAAATTTCATGCTTTATTTATTTATTTATTTATTTATTAAGTTGAATGTTTAAAAATTAACATATTTTGCGCAAACATATTTTAATATGTGACACACAAAATTTGTAATAAAATCTATAAAGAGTCATTTTGGTAATCCGTGTTAGAAAATGGGTTTTACAATACTAAACATGTAAAGTTAAAAAATTAAAACAAAACAAAAGTAGATATCTGATAATTTAAATGTGATAATTTAAACACATATACATATTATTATTATTATTATTTTCAAAGAAATAATACTTAAACGCATTAATTTGGTTTAATACTAATCTTGTTTTGCTTTTATTATAATTTTATGACTTATTTTCTAAATATTTAAAACTGGGCATAAGAATTTCCTTATAGACGTAGTCAGAAATTATATATTTGATAATCTGCTAAAATCACCGTTGATAAAATTTTTAAAACAGAGGAAGTTAATACAGGAATGTAAAATACATAGGTAAAGAGATCAAGATCACCCCCTCCCATATATATATATATATATATTATATAAATTTTATATAGATTAATTAATTTTCCTTTTTTTTTCCCAAGACGATTTTTTAGTTAAACCTAAATTGAATGTCTTAACCTTAACGGAAAGGTATGATACTCTGAATCTGAAAGAGATAACGAGATATACTTTTTGTAATTTATCATATTAAAATACACACACATATATATAAGACATCAGCAAACTCAAAAATCACATTTTTTTTTTTTTTTTTTTTTTACCTGTATTTATTGAATGTATAAACTACCATAAAATATGATAAAATTTGTTAAAATTTAAAGTTATATAAATATATACATAATCAGTTTATGATTAGCAGCATTTTATTTTTACATCAGATGCATTCAATATGTTTGATAAAATTATGCTAAACTCATTTCATCTTGATACGAGCAAAATAAAGAGTTATATGTTATTGTCACATTACGTCATAAATCATTTTCAAAATCATGTTGTATCAAAATTTTAATACTCTAAATAGAAATTTTAATTTAAATATATCTGTTATTATCTCTCTCTCTCTCTCTCTCTCTCTCTCTCTCTTTCCCTTTTTTTTTTTTTTTTTTTTTTTTTTTTTAGGACTGAGGGCCTATTAGTCTCAATCTGGGATTTTTCCATTGTCGTTTTCGATAGTTGGACATTTGTCGAAATCTAAAATTTATTAAAAATATAATTGAATAATTTGAAAGCGATGTTATAATTTGAAAAAAAAAAAAAAAAAAAAACTAATAGTCCTCCGTCCTAAACTAAATTCTGCTTTTGCCAGAATTTCATCAAATTCTTTTTATTATTATTATTATTATTGAAAGAAAAAGAAAAGAAAATTAATAATAATCAGTATCGTTACAAGCGATATCGAAAAAGTTTTTTTTTTAATACTTTTAATTGAGGAAATAAGAAGTGCGCGAGCAATATGAAATAAAAATAAGTAAAAAAATGAATTTAATGGTTTAATTTTTATATAAAACAAGATCGCGTGCTATCTTAAAATGTAGATGTAAAATTTTAAGTTAAATTTTTTTGGCAACAAATTAAAATAAATAATTTAATGAAAGTTTAGAAGTTAGAATTTCTAATTTATTTCTAATTTTTATTTATTTATTTATTTATTTTTTTTTTTTTTTTACGAAATTCAATATTACATAATATATATATGCAAAAAAAATCAAGGTGTAATCAGTACATATCCAGAAGATGTAGCCAACAAATATTCAGAAATCATCATCAACACAAGCTCAGGAGATATCACCAACAACTATTAAGATATCATGATCACTATATATCCAGTAGATATCGCCAACAATAATAATTATTCAGAAGCTATCGCCAACAAGTATTCAGGATCCCTCATCAATACTTATTCAGAAAATATTATCAACAAGTATCCAAAAGCCATTATTATTATTATTATTTTTTTTTTATATAAAATTATTATTATTATTATTTTTGTTTGATTTTTGTTTTTGTTTACGTTTAGTTGAATTTTATTAAATTTCAATACAGTTTTAAATGTGAATCACGAGAAACATGTTGTACATAACGTGCTTGTTGAAAAAAATAATTTAAATTGCACTGCGAGAGAAAAAAATGTTTCATAACGCATGGGATGTATAATAATAAATTTTAGCATATATTTATGTATTATGGAGACATCTGCTTTCACAAATTCGTAAATTATTTATTTACATTTTCTCATAAAGTATTTAAAAACATCATTCCATGCAGCGCATTTTAATAATGCGCATCCGAATTGAAAATTAACTTGACGTACTTTAGGCACTAGATGTCTAATCGGGCGATTGGAGGCTTATGAGGAATTTTGTTAGAAATAAGGTTAATTACACAGTCTTATTTGTTAATTTGTTTTGGAATATTCAGTACATTTATTTTAAATATTTGTATTTATATTATTTAATTTAAGACATTCTGAGAACTGTGAACATTTTTAATTATTGCAAAGCTCTGTAAGTACCTGCTAATTTTTTATACCACTATTTTGGAAAATTAATTTTCATTTTACTTAACCTTATGTAAATATGGCAGAAAATTACTGCTGAAAGAACGTGTTGTGAAAAAAGGTGGGGATATAAATTATATAGATATAGATTAAATTAGCCATTTAGCAACTCAGAATTTCAATTAAAATATTACTACTTATTTTAGATAGTACTTTATTATTTGAAACACTTAAATAAAATGCGATGTAGCAAGGTAATTAATGCAATATTTTTGCCGTCACTGTAGATTCAGAAAAATTATACTTCTAAAACCTTTAAGTAAACCTTTGTAAAGAAAGTATCTCTACACAAACCTTTTTTAACAGAATAGAATTAAACTGAAAATTATATTTTAATTAAAAAATATGTATGCTTGAATAATAAAAAACTTTACTTATTATAGTTCTCTAATACTTTTTCCATGTTTAATTTCATTCACTAGCAGGCTACGCCCGCTTCGCTGGCCACTATATTTAAATGAATCTCCAAAAGAATTGGATCATTATTTATTTTTCACATCACATTATAAATAAAAACTAAAATAATTACATTGGAATCGCTCTAGACCTCGCATCGGGTACTCGCTGACTACGGCAGCTCTTTCTCTGCCCGCACTGTATCGGGAGCAGGTCCCCACTGCCTGCAGAAATCTCTTTCCTATGTATTTATTTCAATATGGGTATTTATTGACGATAGGTGGGTCTGCCATTATTTAAGAACTACGATTTTAAAGATAACTGTATCTCAGCGTATATTAAATATTTTAGTTTTTGAACCAAGTATTTTATTGCTCATGCTATTTACACTGTATTACAATTTGATTCCGACCAATATAATGAAATAAAATAAAAAGTAGATTTTCTTTTAGAATGAATTAAATACATAAAAAACAAATAAATTCCAATCAGTTTAATCCTTTCAACTATATACTACCATTATTTCCTGAAAAATACTATAAATTAGAAAAAAAAAAACTTTTAAAGAAATTAAATTAACAAATGAAAAATAATTGTTGTTATACTACAAAAATTATACATAAACATAACTGTTATAAATACGTTTTTAAATTTTAAATTTAATATATTTAATTTTTTCTACTGCATTACCATTATATTTTCAATAAATATAATAAATTTAAAAGAGAAAAAAGATTCGCCCTCAAATAAATGTATTAAATAAAAAATAAATTGCATAATATAGCCGTTGCTAAGATACGCAGACGATTACAATCGAAGAATAAATTCATGAAAAATGAAACATAAAAGCCAATGTTTAAAATAGAACAAACATTAATTTAAAAAATTCAAATTCGAAATTCGAAAAAATCTCGATGAGGTGCACACCTGCTGGGTCCCAGGTACCTATATGCCAAATTTGGAAGCTCTGCAATCAGTAGTGTGTAGTATTGTTCATGTTTAGATAAATGTATTTATTTTCCTGTTGAAAAAAAAAAAAAAAAAAAAAAACCTCGTATATTTATTTATTTATTTATTTTTTTTTTTTTTTTTGCAACAATTAAATTATGGATTAAATTTAAATGGCTAATTTTTTGCTATTATTAGCTTATTCTTTTCATATTTTTAATAATTAAAAGAAAACTAAACAGAAATTCGAAATTCTGACTTCGATGTGCACAATGATCCTTCGGGGGGCACCTTTGTATTAAATCTCGTGACTGTCCGAGATACCGTTTTCGAGAACACTGAAATATATATACAAATATTGCTCACTTAATAGTATAAGATTATGTCTATGTATTTCCATGTGCAATAATCAACGTAAAAAAAAGGGGGGGGGGAGAAAAAAGAAGCTTATGGGAGAATATCTATTACTTTTAGAAAACAAAATATTGTATCTATATATTAATAGGCAAGCATAAAATTTGTAGTCCCTTTTTAACATATTAATTATGGGAGTAGAGGGTTGAAAATGGTATCATTCGAAAGGTATGGTTAGCCGGAAGGTGCGAATACAAATATTATTTTCTTACGATGTCAAGAAGGTATTTAAAAATACTTTTATTTTGTATGCATTTTCCCCCATTTTTCCCTTTCATACACGTATTCCTTTACATTAAAAAATTCCTGAAAGTGGAAAGTTGTTAAATCTGGCAATTTCATAAAACTCAAATAAAACCATAGACACAGTAATTTGTATAGCATCCTTATACGCAAACGAAGTGATGACGTCACTGGCCGTCCGTGGAACCACAAAAAAAGATTTCCTAAGGATTTGATTTATGAGAAATCATTTTTTTTATTTTCTAATTTATTTATGATCTAATTTCTTTCGTTTTTGTTTTATGATTTATGTCAGCTGTAATTTAAAGAGATATTAGCCGTACGATAAATTTCATGTTTGTGTATTAATATGTAAATAATATATATTATTTAATTTTTGAAACTTCAAATGTTCTTTGTTATTTGTCTTTTGGCAGCAAAAAGTAACTTTATTTATTTATTTAAATATTTGGTTCTTTTATCGTTTGATTGACAAACTAGTTGGCATAGGTGGACTCTGCTCAGTTCCCCACCATATTTATGGTCTCATAAATTCCTAGTGCGAGACATATTATAATCATGTTAAAAAAAATGAATTTGACCAAAGCTGGATACAGTGACAGAAAGAAATCCTCGCCTAATAGGCTATCCATCGTTCACTTCGATATATTTATCTTATTCTAATCTATTAATTTATTTTATCAGGGTCAATTCCGTTGTTTATGTTTCATGTTACTATTTCCAATGCAATAATCCTCAAAATTCATATTTATATGAAAAAATAAAAATTTTGCTATGTTGATAAAATCGTAAATTACGAATAATTTACGAAATTTTCCTATTAGAATATTTGTATTCAATCATGTTCAAACAAATATCATAAATGTAATTTTGAAGTTGTCTAATGTATTTAGGATCCTCAAAATGGAAGTTTATGCTCAATTTTGCCTTATTCTGACATGTTAAGTAAATCGTAAATTCCAAATAACTTACCAATTTTTTAAATTGGAAAAATCATAGTCTATGATATTTATGCCAGTATCCTAAATAATATTTCGAAAGTGGTTTGACATCTTTACGATGAAAATATCCCTCAAGATTGACGTTTATGTGAAATTTTGCTCTATTTTGCCATGTTAAGAAATTCGTAAATTTCAAATAACTTACGAAATTTTTATATTGGAAAATTCATAGTCATTCATATTCATGCCAGCGTCCTAAATAATATTTCAAAAGTAGTCTGACATCTTTACGATGAAAATATCTCTCAAAATTGACGTTTATGTGAAATTTTGCCCTATACTGCCATGTTAAGAAATTCGTAAATTTCCAATAACTTGCGAAATTTTCAAAGTAGCATATTTATAGTTACTTATGTTCCTTCCGGAATCAAAACGGATATTTTAAAACTGGTCTGACATTTTTACAGTAAAAAGTTTCCATTTAATGCACGTTTAAGTGAATTTTTGTCCTGTTCTCCCATGTTAAGAAAATCGTAAATTTTTAATAACTTACGAAGTTTCTAAATTCGAATGTTGTAAATGAATAGGGTTCTTGTCAGTGTTGAAAGTAATATTTTAAAACTGATCTGATCTCTCTGCGACAATTTGTTCTTGAGATATCGTGTACACAGACTAACAAACTAACGGACTAACGGACTAACGGACTAACAGACACCCTACAGACAGACACCATACAAATTTGTCATTTTCGGATTCCCCACCCCTTAAAACGTGTAAAAAAGTAAAAAAAACTGAGGTCGAAAATTTTCACGATTACCTAAGTTCCCCATACTTATAGTATGATGGGGAACTAAAAATTGTCTATTAAATGCTCATTTAAATCCAAATGTTCTTTTTTATTTGTCTTTAGGCAACAAAGAGTGAGTTTATTTATCTATATATTAATAGGCAAGCATAAAATTTGTAGTTCCTTTTTAACATATTAATTATGGGAGTAGAGGGATGAAAATGGTATCATTCGAAAGGTATGGTTATCCAGATGCTGCGAATACAAAAAAGATTTTTCTTACGATGTCAAAAAGGTATCTATAAATACTTTTATTTTTTATTCATTTTCCCCCATTTTTCCCTTTCATACACGATTTTCTCTCATTTCAGGAAAGTCTCAACATCTACAGAGAGAAATATAGTAAAACTTTGCTGATTCAGTTACAGTGCATATCGGCAAACAATTGCCGCAGCTGTGTTACAATTTAATTCCGTTAAGACAAGGAAATAACTTTGCTTTCCAAAAAGAAAAAAAAAAAAAAATGGTGGGTGATACTAGTTCTAAGTAATAGATATAAAATTCTGCACAAAAGAGAATTTAAAATAGTACGAGAATAGTTATTTTCATCTATTCTTCCATATAAAGACATGCAGTAACTGTGTTTCATTCGCTAGCAACGGCTACTATATTTATTTCTTAAAATTTCTTTATACAGCTTTATCATAAGAACCCTTTGACAGCTTTAAAATATTTTTTGTCATTTTGGTAATGAATTAAAATGTATATTGTTAATGCACAAATAAAGATCTTGTCGAGACACTTACGAAGTCTTTTGGTAAAGTTTTAAATTTCACCAAAGGGTTCTATACTGAAACAGTTTCATTTCTGAACCACTATTTTTCTCAAATTTATTTTAATTATAAAAAAAAAAAAAGTTTGCACGTTATTTATTTATTATTATTTTTTTTATTTGCTTATTTATATTTATTATTATTATTATTATTATTATTATTATTATTACTAACTTATAAAGAAATATATTTAGCTACTTATTTATTTATTTTTGGCATATTTTCTTAAAAGTAATTTTAATGCCAAAATGGAGATTTTATTAAATATATTTTAAATCAATTATTCGGCTGAACTAAAATATACTGCGTTAGCTAGATTTTATCATGACTAATAAGTGTTCCAATTTTCGATAAAATCTAATAATCTGGATTCAAAATCAAGACTGATACAATGACAACCTTTCAGGTTTATATATTTAGATAAAAAGGAAATATGTCCATTCAAGGTTACAGATAAAAACTGGTAACAAAGGAAAAGCACTTCCCCAAGTAAATAGTATGACCAGTCGTACTAAAGTCCGTTCTATATTAGTTATAGTAGTAAAAAAATAATTGATTTTTTTTTTTCTCAATTACACTGAAATGCGAATTAAAATACTTTTATTTTGAAATTAATTTTAAAACCATTTTCTGTTGCTTAGCTTACAATGGAAACATATATTTACACAGAAAATCAATAAAAGCTCTTAGTTCTATGCAAATATTTGTAGCATGTATTTTTCGTTGTGGATTAGTTATTTTCGAATAATATAAAAGTTTCTGAGCTAGACAATAACATGAATAAATTTAAACAAGGTGCTTTGTTTACTGAAGGTGGGTGGTTTTAATTAAAAGTGGAGACTAGACTAGTTTTGTTCTAATTTTTAAACTCGCCTGTTTTCAAGATCATGAAAATTTAAAAAGGAATAAAAAAAGTGTGGGATTTCTAATACAATTATTACTGTACCAAAATAACAACTTAAAAAAGGGGATTGTTTTTAAAATATTATCTAAAAGAAAATGTAAATTCTTTTAGTAAAGTAAATTCCAGAAATGTATTCATTTTTCTATATTTCAAAACGGTCTTGTAATTACTATATTTATATATTTGCCGGTGTTTATTTCAGTACATTGTATTTACTCTTTTTATTTTCATTTTTATGGAAAACTAAATGCGTTGCGTTTAAATTCTTTAAATTTTATTTCATATTATACTTTTTTATTGTAAGACGAAGCAATGAATGCAAAACAAATAAACGTACACATTATTTTCATATTTATCGCGTTTTTGAATGGTCTAAATAATTATATAAATGTACTGTCTGGCTTTGCCCACTTCACTAGTCACTTTATGTAAACGAATCCTTTTATTAAAAATAAGTCTCTTTTTTCTTATCACTACAGTTGTTAAAAAGGCTTGAAAATATGAATGATTTATCGATTGCTACAAATGAATTATTTGAAAGATATATCATTTGTAAAACATAAACCTCGAATGGCAACACTCTCAAAAAAGTAAAATTGTTTTTTTAAGAAAAGAGATTGTTATGTAGAGGAATAAAGTACGTGTAACAGAGAAAAGCCTTCTGATATCTATTGATATAAACACGAAATACGACTAATTACTTATTCATCTATCAACGTCGATCCCAAATAGCTGAATCTGCCAGAGAATATGATAAGAACTCATATTACCATGAAAATCGTGAAAAAAAACTTATGCCATTTGCAAAATAAGTTTTTTTCATGACGCAGGGGCTCACTATAAATGGAACGCCTTGTGGAACGCCTTATGTCGGACTGCAGCTCCTTGGTGCTGAGCGACTCGGAGAGTTTGGACTATGATTTTGGAACATCGGACAAGACAGCGCCAGTATTGAGCCACTACATGTGAATCATCTGCTTTTGATTTAAAGACCTATTTCTACATTGCAGTAAGTTCAGTTCATTACAATATCTTTTTGCCTTTCAGGTCTGGGTGGGAACATGACGATCTAGCATGTCCTTTTATTAAATTATTTTTATCACAAATATGGACTTTGTAGTTTTTGGATTATTATATTAATTTAGTTATGTTACTTTTATGAAGCACCAATTTTGTCATATCTAATTTACATGAAGATTGTTATATATAATTTGCCAGTAATTTATTCTTGATTTTGTTGGGAGTATGCTAGTTTCGCCATGTTTCCGAAACCTGTTAGGCCTCTTTTAATTTAATTTATTGTCTGTTCTGCTGCTCCCACCCACTGAAGAGGAAGCGGAAGGGTGTTTTTCGCATGTAGTGTTGTTTTTTACAATTGTTCATCGTTAGTATAATTCGTTACTTTTTTTAACGTTTTTTCTTGTTATACACGTCCACTTGTCTTCAAGTTTCACCATATTTTCTAAATTATAAATAAATATATATATATATATATATATACAGAGAGATAGATAGATTTATAGATACATAGATACGTAAAGAGAGAGGGAAACAGAGAGAGAGAGAGAGATTTATGATGTTTTGTTCTTATCGTGCAGTCTTAAAAGAGACGGACAATGTTGCGATGGATTAAGCCTCTTTCTTTAATACAATGTTGTTGTAGAAATGTAAGTTTAGAGTTAGAACAGAAAAATAATAGTCCATAAACATCAAAAATGGTCAGAATAGATGATAAAATGTAGCAAAAAATAGCAATTTATGGTGGCCAAATTCGGAAGATCTATATTTAATAGTAGCCAAGTTTCTTGAATTTTGGAGAATGAGTAAAGGATTTCTACGCTGAAATTCCTTAAAAGATAGTAAAATCATAGCTTCGATGATAAAAAGAGAACAGACATTCTTGAAAGAGCTCAGTTGTGTTCAGACTATTGTGCTGAGCTGTCGTCTGCGAAAGACAGTGCGACAAGCGGTTCATGATTTTTCTTGAATCGGTCATTGCCACGTAGTGAATTTCCCACTGTTTCCTTGACTTTTGTGCTACGTGTAATAGTTTTATCACACATTTTCGGCAATATTATTTGAATAAACAGCTTTCTTTTATTTGATTTTATCTGTTTCTTAAAGAACAAATTTCAATATACAAGTCAACATTTACATAAAAATATTCAGAGAAATATATTTTCATAAAAGCTTTTAAATTTTATTTAAAGTTTCTTGCGTTAATTTCTAACATATTGTAAATTTAAAAGATCGAATTTTTATTTTAATCATGAAATTTTAAAATGAGAAGTATAAATTTGTTACTAATAGTAATTTTATTTTGCTTTATTTTATTTTATTTTATTTTATTTTTTAACTTATCAGCATATTCATAATAAAAATTACTCTTTATAATAAATATTACTGAATAAATATAAATCAAGAATAGGAATTTTTAAATATACTTTTATTTTAAAATGTAATGTAGTGGGATTCGGACAAAATGAATTGGAAAAATGACTTGACATTTTGAAATTTCATTAAATTTATTTCATATACATTACTTACGTGTGTACATCTATTTAAAAAATAAATCTTTTAATATATCTTAATTATTATTTATAGCTGTAATTTATATGATAAGTTAATTTACTAGACGTACTAAGTCTGCATAATAACAAAAAAATATTATTCTTAGGCAATAACTACACTATATAATACAATAATTCAACGTGATGTTATTTTTGTCCTTTGTGCAGTACATGAAACTATACTTTTATTCATGACTTGAACTGAGTAAGAAATAAAAAAAAAAAAAAATAGTTAATTTATCAACGAAAAGTTTAAAAGAAAATATGTTTAAAATTTCAAATAAATATTTTCACAAGTATGTTATAAATTTTGAGAAAACAAATTTTAAATCTGAGCTAATATTGGCATTCCAAAACAACTTAACTTTCTTTAAATTCTTTAGCAAATATATTTTCCGCGATAACAAAATAAAGAAAAATAAACAAATAAAGTAAATAAAAGTGCTTAACTTATAAGGAAAGTCTTCAAAGACGCATACACAAAGTTTTTATTTATTTATTTGTTTATTTATTCACTTTTTAATTGTAGAATATTTTCTTATGAAGTCATAAATGTTTATAAAAATAATTCCAAGTGAAGCTTAATTTACATGTTCATTTAAATAATAATAATAATAAAAATAAAAATTTCCTCTCCATGGCTTTTATTGCTAGTTGGTGATACAAAAAAGGCTCACATATTATTATTATTATTATTATTATTATTTAATAAATACACTTTAAAGGAATAAGAATATAAGATAAAATAATATAAATGAACCTATATTAAAATGTATACGAGAGATAAAAATAACTAAGTAGTAAAACTACAATAAAATGATTTTTAAACATAAATTCTCGAACTGTGCATGTTGCATTTTATTAAAGTCCCACATAAATATTCTCGAATATGCTCTTAGTTTAAAATAATACAATTCCGTGAAAGTATAGATTTTTTTAATTATAGAAATTACAATGAAATTTCTAAAATATGAAATTTATTTATTTCATAATTATTTTTTTAACACAATATCAATACTAGTCGAATGAAATTTTATTTATTTAAATTAAAATTGGTAAAATATAATATGAAGTTTCACCTATTATGTCTTTTAAATTGCGTGAAAATATCTGATATCGAATTTTATCTTCTTATTTTTCTATATGATGTAGATAGTATTTAGCATTCTATGTAAATATTGGACAGTTGAAAAAATTTCTTTTTTTAGAAAATTTCTATGTCTTTTATTCCATCTTTTCTACGTGCTCGTTATTCTTAATAAGAAAATATCAGATGCAACAACAATTTTAAACTTTAAAAATGTCAAAATTGTGATATTGTTTTCACTCTACAGTTATTAAAATGTACAAAGCTAATCTTTAGTTATATTCGAGAATAAAATACAAATATGCACTGAAAGATAAAACTTATGTCTCTTATTTGTAGCTTTACTATTTTAAAAACGAGCTAATTATTCATATTTACAGAGTTTTCCAGTTAAATTAAAAAAAAAAAAAAAAAAAAAAAAAAAACAGCAAGAGTTCTGCTAATATGAAAAGTGTACATTTTAGATTCTTGAGGGCAGTTTTGTATTCTTAAACACATATTTAACATTTAAAATCCAGACACTTAATTTAAAAATTCCGTTTTAGGTATAGATACAAGAAAAAGGTTGTTTAAATTTTATCTTTCTTTACACGCTTTTGCTTATTACTAATGCATGGACGAGTGTAGATCGGTATACACAATATTTTTATTTATACTTATACATATCTTCAGTTTGAGGGTTATTTATAACAAAATGCGAAAAGTGTTTTCATACGTGTAGCTTTGCAAAACTTTGATATTTACAAAATATTGAATTATAAGTTTATTGTAAAAAAAAAAAAAAAAAAAAAAAAAAAATTAAATTAAATTAAATAAAAATTAGGGAACGTACATATTTGTAAGAGGCGGTTATATGTATGAAGTAAAAAAAAATCGACTGTTTTTTTGGAAATATTTCAACGCATATTCCAATTTATTACATCCCCACGCAATACACCCCACCCTTTCAAAAAACCTTCGTATACTCAGTTGGCTGTAGCTCTCACAAAACAACAACTAATTCAGTTTATGACATAACTTTATTATGTATTTAATAAATAAAAATTCAATTTTCATTGAATAAAGATAGCGCTTCAAACAGATTTCCTTATTTTTAGCTTTTATCGCTGGTGGATGACGCAATAAAAACTCAAACATTTTTTTTCTCCCATGCATACTCTTTAAAGACAAAGAAATATAAGACAAAATAAAGTAAATTATAAATGAACCTGCATTAAAATTTATACGAGAGATAAAATTTCCTAAATTTTAATGTTATAACGAAACAAAGTTTACGCATAAATTCTCAAAATGTGCAGGTAGCATTTCATTTAACTCACACATAAATGTTCTCGGATATAATGTTGGTTAAAAATAATTATTATTTCAATAATATAAAAATATAAGTTTATGATAGGATTGTTTCATTTCAATGCAAAAGGATATATAAATATATTATCATGCTATAATATATCAATACAATAATTCAATATTTTAAAATAAATAAATTTCCTTAAAGTAATGTATTTATTTTGCTATTTAAACAATATTATTTATGCAATACTCTTTTGATATTTAATGCTCATCATCATTTTCGAAGAGATAAAGAAGCGATGAATGATGCTTATATATATAATCAATATATGTCTATATACTTTATTTTATTTATTTATTAGGACTGAGGAATATTAGTCTCAATCTGGGATTTTTGCGGTGTCATTTTTCGATAGCTGGTCATTTATCGAAATCTAAAGTTGATCGAAAACATAACTGAATAATTTGAAAGCGATGTTATAATTTGAAAAAAAAAAAAAAAAAAGAAATGAAAGAAAAAAGAAACTAATAGTCCTTTGTCCTAAACTATATTCTGCTTTTGCCAGAATTTCATCAAAATATTTTTTTTTTAAAGAAAAAGAAAAGAAAATTAATAATAATCAGTATCGAAACAAACACTATCGAAAACAAGTTTTTTAAAATTAATTTTAAATTAGGAAATAAAAAGTTCGCGTGCAAAACGAAATAAAAATAAGTAAAAAAAAATGAATTTAATGATTTAATTTTTATAAAAACATGATCGCGTGCTGTCTTAAAAAGTAGATGTAAAATTTAAAGTTTATGTGGTGCGTGTGGCGTCTATAAAAATTGTTTTAAGAAATAAAATAGAATAAAGAAAGCAACGATGTTGGTTGCATTTTGTTATATAATTTGAAGTTTTGAATTTTATAGAAGTAATATCTACCGTATGAATAATTTCTTATGTTAAAACTATAGGGAATGGTTATGCGAGCACAAGCGATGCTACTTTAGTTATTAATTATTTTATTTTTATTTATTTATTTTATTTTTGTTGGGGGGGGGGGGGTAAGGGAGTAATGGAAATGTCATGGAACGACATCCTAGCATCTGAATCACGTAAATCAGTTCACTGAAATAAGACTCCAAAATAAATTTTTCTATTTGTAATGATTTACATGTCAAAGAAAGCATGACATGTACTCTGAAGAATTACTCTTCTTCTATTAAACATTCTTAAAAAAAATTCATGCTCGATATATATATATATATATATATATTAAATCTCGTCCTATCTGTTTTGAATTTAAAGTGTAGACTTAACATCAAGATATTATTCACATACTATATATAAATATACAAATAATTTGGATGCCATATTTTTTGTATGAGAGTCATGTAAACTGAATTGTAATTTACTTTTATAACCGTAATTTTATTTTATTTTATTATGTGCACTACAGAAAACTTAGATCTTGAACACAATTTATTCCTCCTTTTCATAAACCTGTGTTTAAATATTACAAATATTTATGCGTAAACCATTTTATAAATTAAAAGTTCATTGTTCAATTGGAATAAATAATATTTATGAATCAAAAGTCCATTGCAATGAGTTCGGATTTTTTTTTTTTTTCCCCTTTCATCTTAAAAAAAAAAAAAAATCTTACCGCATCTTTTGTTTAAATGCATAAAAACCGAACTCTTAAAAAAGTGTATAAAAATATTAAATGCTCATCTTTATTCTGTCTTTAACAAAAAACGAAAACAAAAACTTTGAAAGAAATGTAAAAAATCATCTGTAGTTATTCGGTGGTTTTTCACATTATTGAACATGGAATTGCTTTTTCTGTCATTTGTCTTTGTTAAAGTTGTAGTATTTTTTTCAAAACTAAAACTAGTTTAATTTAAAAATCAAATAAATAAATATGTAACATATGTTAAATAAGAGTATGAGAATTTTGTAAAAACAGGCAGAAATATTAAGTTAAAAATTTGTCGTTAGAAAAGAGAAAAAAGAGGAAAATAGAAATTGTTTCATGCAGTAAATAAATAATAAAAATAATATATTCTTCAAAATTCTGTTTTCTGGCTGTATCGTTTATAAACCGTTTTATGTCTTTTATAGTTTTAAGGAATCGTATGAAAATTGTTTGGTATGATGATGTATTTAAACGTATGATACATGATTATGCATCATTAAATGTATGATATTGAAATGTACAATTTTCCCTGAATGCAGTATTGTTTTTGCCTTCGAAGTAGTAGCACGTGTTTTGTACCTGAAGAAGAAACACCACGTCCTTTTGAAACCGGTAGTGCGTTCATTAATTTTATAATGTGTGAAGAAATTTTTATAATTCATTACATGATTTTATTTTAAATTCCTCTTGATATTTATTTTTAGAAGATTTTATTATCCAGTTTATTTATTTATCTATTTATTTTTTAAATTAATATTTGAATCAATTTTATATCACTTTGAAAAGGAATATAAAATTTTATACACAAGTTGCTAATGAATTTTATCATCAAATTCAGAGGGGTATAGTAGGCATCAACCAATAAAGTAAATAAATAAATATATATATATATGTATTATAGAACACAGGATCGTTAACTTTGTTTAGTGAGCGAAAGTCACAAAAAATGTTATGAAAGTTTTGACTATAAATGGAACGAAAAATGTCAATAATAAGTAGAAAAACATATTTTGACGCAAAGCATGACTAAAATACATCAACGTCAGAAAGGAGATTCGAGAAATTTTTATACGAATTGTTCGAAAAATTACGTCCGCAAGGGTCATTGCACAACCGACACTGACGAACTAAAGATTGGCGGACACATCCACAACGTACCTGACATGCTAGAGATGAAGATACTGAAGTATCGATGATATGTGCTACGAGATTCTTCGTTTTATTCATAGGCATAAGATAAGCAAACGACTTCTGTTTGTCCCAGCAGAAGATTTCCATTTGATTGAGGTCTAGGGAGCGTGGTGGTCAAGCAGCAGGTCCGACACGTCTAATTCACTTCGCGGGATATGTAACATTGTGGTGGTTACGCACTGCAACCAAAAAATATGTAGGCGCACCATCATAGAAAAACCACCTTCTCTAACACACAGTTGCCTGCATTCTGTTCAATGTATCTGAGAGGACATGCTGTAGGAAAACAATGTATTTTGCGCTACTAAGGAGATTAAATTTAGGTTTTACTGCAAATATATATATATATATATATATAAAAGGAAAAGGGAAAAAAATATATATATATATAGCAATATCATCTATGGGCGGTATCTGATTGAGCTTAAAATTTGTAGATTTCTATATCTCACCTTCGCACTCACAGCAAAAATTTTTATGAATGTAGAACTTATGGTTCTTTTATGCGGATAAAAATAAAGTATCTTTAACATTATAATCTATGTACTCAAATTATTTAAATTGTGATAGACTATATAATCTACATCCTATTAATATAAATTGGTAAGTATATTATAGGCGACGGATAGAAAGCACGCGATCTCTGGGCAACATGTGGACCACTCAATATAATTAATATAATTTTGCGTCGCACGATGGAATTAATGAAATTTATATATTGATATCGTCTATTAAGGAAGCAAGTAAGAATTCCTTCCTATTTTTTCTAAATGAATGTAATACAATCTGCTATGGTAGCTGTAAAGAAAAACAGATTAAAACTTAACATCATGGCTTCTGATTCGAAGCTGTAATTAAAACATATGCAAACACGCTTTAAGAATGCGTTTCTTTATAATGGCCAGCATTGTATATACATGCATATATATATATATATATATATATATATATATATATATATATATATACTCTGTTGCAAAAGAATATATGCACCCATAAAAAAATTCAACCTCAGCCACAAAAATTGACATGAGGTTAGTGTCCGAGCAGATAAACAAATGATCAAAAATTGTGGCGAAATTAGCACTTTATTTCCAAGTAGCAATACAAAGAATGTGAGAATAAATAGGTGTAAAGCTACCCCCACGCAGCTATACATGTTCATACTCGGTGAAGCATGGAGTCGATTAGGTGGCCGATGTCATTTTGAGATAGATTTTGCCACAAATATTGCAACTGCTCAGTGAGTGCAGGTAAGTTCAGAGGCGGCTGGAGTTACCTGCCCTGCATGTCCCAAACATGTTCAATTCGTGATAAGTCTGGAGTTCTAGTTGGCTATTCGAGGACATTCACACCTTGGAGAGATAGTTGTGACAATCTTGTGGCATATAGCCAGACGTTGTTGCAAACAGCACCTGGACGACTTGACAGCATTTCAAGTACTACGAGCAGTGAAAGTTTTTTGAAGCAGGACTAAAGATGAACGACTGCCCTTGATGGTCGTCCCAGACTTTCACACCAGGCGTTATGGCTGCGTGCCGCTCAGTAACCAATTCTGAATTTAAACGTTGACTTCTCCGTCGCCACACTCGCATGCTACGATCATCGGCACTGAGGGAAAAGAGAGATTCCTTGATAAAGATGAAATTTCTCCAATCGGACACTGAGCAGCCTCTCCCACAGCGACACTGTTCCAGACGACACTGCCTATGAAGGGGTGTCAGTGGGAACAGTTTTAATGTACCTGAGCCCAGCTTCACAGAGTTGTCTCTGAATGGTATCCCTTGATGTTACCGGATCTCTGATATTGGACAAGTGACCTAGAATTGCTGATTTCGTCACTGTTGGTGCGGACTTGTTTTCCTTTTTAATTCAGCAATCTTTTTGTGCATTAGTGGCCCGGGGACGTCAAATTCACTGTGATGGGTGACTATGCCTTCTCTAAGCCATTGATTCCAACATCTGGAAACTACCATATGAATTCGACCAATATACTAGCCAATT
The DNA here is from genome assembly GCA_963930645.1 of Salticus scenicus. NCBI lineage: Eukaryota > Metazoa > Arthropoda > Arachnida > Araneae > Salticidae > Salticus > Salticus scenicus. Next base: position 167,891,133 of record OZ005650.1, on the reverse strand, counting down.
TCTTTGTTCAACTAAACAGCCTCTCAGAGATCTATGATGCGACACCTCTCAAAGTGAGACAACCATTCGTGCTGGCGCCGAATACGTCTAAAATGTATGTTAGTTAGTGTCGTGTATCTAACCAAATAGTCCGTCTTTTATTTTCGCGTCACTGAGCGTTCCGGCCCTTTTAAATGCTACTCGCTGTGCAGTTTATACGCGAGTTCTATACTTCCACATTACATATTGATTCTGCAAGTTAGATCATTTGCATGATACGGTAAACTACATTTAAATGCCAATAAGTTTTGTCGCAGAGGCTTAAATTTTTCTATGCGCATATATATATTTTTTTTTACAACAGAGCGTATATATATATGTGTGTGTGTGTTTATACTCCTTTAAAATCATATAATATGCAACAGAAAGTATAACAATTGTAATAAAATGTTTAAGAAATTCTAGAAAGCTAAAGTACTCAATATAGTAATAGAAGAAAATGAACAAGACATAAATTTGAATTATTCAATTGAAGAAAAGCCCATAAAAGGTATAATACAGTAAGTTTATCTAAATAAGAGATGTTGAAATAAACGACGTTAAACTGTACATAAAATAAATCCTACTGTAGTTGGTTGCATTCTCAAAGTGGCTGTCAGAGGTTTTCGGGTTGGGCAGACCTGTTATAGGTCATCATCGCAGGAATTACATAAACATTTTTAAGTCTAGGCTTATATATATATTATATATATATATATATATATATTTTTTTTTTTTTTTCCGAGGACTGCAAAATGAAAATATTATTCATTGTAGACTATTAATTAATTAAAATTCATATTTATAATTCTAACTAAAAAAATAAAACTCGTATAAGTTAAACTGCTTTGCTAATGTATGATTATTATGGGAAATGTTGTGTGTATTACTTAAAAATATTTTACACAGAAGTATGAAATAACTATATTGGGGCTAATTATATGTTTTACAATAAATTACGTAAAACAGAATAAAACTGATTTACGTTTTAGATTTTTGTTATAGAATCATCGATACTAGAAATTTCTTTCTCAAAATTTATACTCTTTTACAAGGATACACAAAAGAATTTAGATACATTACCACAAATTTTAAAAATATTTAAACTTGAAAAAGAAATATGCAAATACCCTATTATTTTTAGGTTGATTTCTTTAGAAATGACCTATTGCAATCATTTTTTTATGTAATATATCTATATACATATAATAAAATATTATCACCGCGGTAATTTCTGAAATAATGAACAGTATCAAACCAAAGTTGGACAGTGAACTTATCTTACAAACATCTTGGATGAGTCCATTAACGAAGTTGTTATGCTATTATGTTTCTAAATGGCAGTCACTTGAAAATTTCGAATCTACAATTTAAAACACGTATTTAAGACTGGGTTTGCTTAAATTTTGATGCATGCATAGACTGTATAAGGGTCTCCACCAAGATTATAAAGGAATTTGATCCGTCACTTTGTTTCAGAGTGGCGGATACGTAAAATTAAATTCACCACTAGAAATCAGTCTGCCACTTGAAAATTTGTCATCGCGATAACTTTTAAACACTGATTTAATTCAAACCAAAGTTAAACAGTGGACTTATCTATCAAATATCTTGGATGAGTTTGTCTGGAAACTTTCTCCACCAGTTTATTCCCAAGTTGTGATCAATTATTAGTATACCACTTGAAATTTTTTCATCGTGACAGCTTTTGATATACTGAAGTAATTCGAATCAGATTCGTGCAATGGACTTATGTTACGAATATCTTGAATACGTTCACTCACTAGGAAACTTTCTCCGCCATTTTGTTTCCGAGTTACAGTCATTTAATATCAGACTACCACTTGAAAAGTTGTCACCGTGATAACTTTTGAAATACTAAACAAATTCGAACCAGACATTGGTAGTGGACTTACAATCGGCAGCAAAATTATTTAAGCACACATCCACATTTCATATTTTTTTTTTAGTTTCATCGCTAATTTTTTTTCATCAACTTTCTTTTTTATAAATAGCATGAAGACTAAGATCATGTGTCGACAAATATTTACTTAGCAAAGCAGGTGCACAAAATTAGGTGCACATTTTTTTAAATAAGAGTTATTCCTAACGCTTCAATAAATTTGCTATACCGATTGTATGTAATGAATGTATTGAGTGAGTTCGCTAAGTAACTTACTTTACCATTTTGTTTCCAGTTTGTAATCACTTAATATCAGACTACCACGTGAAAATTTGTCATCGCGGTAACATTTGAAATACTGACCTAATACGAACCAGGTTTGGGCAGTGGATTTATCATACAAATATCTTGGATGAGTTTTGTTTCCATGTTACAGCCACTTGAAATCAGGCTTCCACTTGATAGTTTGTTATAATAATAACTTTTCAAATACTGAACTAAATCGAACAAAAGTTGGACAATGAACTTACGTTTTAAATATCTGAAAAATGCACGCTGGGCAACTTGTTCTGCCATTATGTGTCCAAAGTGGCGGCCACTTAAAAATTTGTCGTCACCAGAATTTTTGAAATATTGAATTAATTCGAACCAAATTTTTAGAGTAGAACTACCTTAGAAAGGCATTTGTTATTTTTTTCGCCAACATTATCCGCCCCTTTGTTTCCAAGTACCTGCCACTTGAAAATTTCAAATTCACATAAAAATGTTATTTATGAATATGTTTGCCTAAAATTGCATATGTACATAGCCCACATCAATATTTCTATTAAGTGCATAAATAAATTTTATCCGCCATTTTCTTTCAAAATGGTGACCACTTGGTAAGAAGAAAGTAATCAACCTACCCAGACAGCACATCGCCTCCCCAGGATATCTTCAAGATGTCTTCTGGATGAAAAGACATCCCAGAAACGTCCTTAAGATGTACTGTGGATAAGTTAAGCCTAACTGTGCTGTTAGGGTACCCTTCTGAATGAGCTGAAAAAAATTGTTTTGACTTTTGATGAATTATAAAATTATTTAATGATTCAGATCTGTTTAAATCTTAAATAACTACTAAATGTTCAGAAAGTCGACTGGAGCTGCTCCAGTTTTCTTATTTATTTATCTATTTAACAAAAATGAGACACTTTTAGTCATATCAAATCACAATGAACTAAGGACATCGTTAGTCATTTACAATGTAGTAATAATAATATTATGCAGACTATGACGGAGATTAATAAGTTCAAAACTTTGACTAAACACCCTAAAATGCAAGAAATTGCAGTAATTGCTTCGAGTCGACTCTTCGACACGACCCTACTTCAGGCGAACAAAGCAGGCACGAGTGCTACAAACAAAGGTACCACGCACATTGCTTTAATTTAATGTTGTCCTTGCCGCTTTATTTGATGCACTCGTGCCTACTGTGTTCGCCTGACGAAGGGTCGTGTCCTCTGTCAATGCGAAACAATTGTTGCAAGTTCTTGAATTTTACTATTTTTTCTTTTTTTTTTTTTTTTAAATTTTGTGCGCATTACATTTAAACGCTCGTTCATCTGTGGTGCTTTTATAATATGACGAAGATTTTATATTCTAAAGTATTATTATAGAAGTATTATTTTAATATACTTTAAATACGGTTTAAGGCCGTTTGTCATTCTGGTTATTTATTTACCTTTTTTTTAAGAAATTTGACACATTGCACTGAAATGTGTAGTGCACATATATTACACTAAAATTTATTCATTATTCTATCACGATTTGTTCCGGGTACGAAGTTGCAATAATGAATACGTGTGTTGATTAACATACCAATTAATTCCAGTTATCCAGTTATAGTATTAATCGTGTTGGCATGCAGAATTGATTGTATGAACTACACTAATCGTATTTAAATCAGCAGAGTTGGATAGTATTTGCAGAGGATAATTTATTTATTCGAAATTTTGAACCCAATTGAGAATTGATAAGGATGTTAATCTAGAATAAATAAAGGTTTTCACAACAAAACTTTTATTACTTTTGATTAAAATTTTATCCGATTTTAATATAAAATGCTGTCGTATCTATTATTAATTCGTAAGTATAAAATAGTAACACTATTTATTTTCATGAGTGAAGGGATAAATTAAGAATTTTAACATAATAATCTAAAACTCAACTATAAAATAGAGAATTCCTTACAATTTTTTAATTAAATATTCGGAAGAAATTGATGTTAGGGTCTTTTCCCATTTGGACATCCGATGGTTATTCAAACTTTCGAAATAATTCACCGGGACCGATGGAGTTGTCCTATTATACAGATGTGTGTAAATAAACAATCTTATTAAATTCAGTTTGCTTTAAACATGAAATAATTATTTATTATTATTATTATTATTTTTAACTCTGCACAAAATTTTAAAGTTGAAGAATATCGAATTAAAGCAATTTAATTCGATATAAGTAATGAGTATTAGTAAATATAATATAAGTAATGAATAAAAAACTACTAGTATTAGTAAAATAAATATAAGTAATGTGTAAAAAAACTTTGTGTAAACACCATATATTAAGAAAAATGAAAAGAAAAAAAAAAAAAAAAAACGCGGAACAATTGTTTTGGGTGAAAGAAAACCATGATCTTTCGTCAAGTGAATTAAGTATGTGCGAGTGAGGCCAACAAAGCGGCATTTTAACCATTGCCACTTTATTTTCTGCATTTATGTCTACTTTATTGGCTTGATAAATGGTCGCGGTTTAATGTATATCCAAAACATTTATTGTGAGATTTTTTTTTTTTTAAATCAATTTTTGATGTTTATGCAAAGTATTTTACCTTTTAGTTTTCAACACAAGGCCCTATATTACATTTCTAACTATTTACAATTTTATTATAATGTCAACAATTTTATCTATTCATTGTTTCCAAAGGAAATTTAAATCATTTTTTTTTTTTTTTAAATTGAGGTATTCTTTAAAATTTGGAGCCTGTAGGATTCTATATATATATATATAAATTATATATGTTATTATTATTTTTATTACTACTATTTTCATATAACAAACAATAATAATTTCGCTTACTTCAGGTTTAAATCTCTTTCTTTCATACTTGGAAACTGTAAATGTTTTCTATTACATATTTTAACATTAAAAGAAAATTCATCTGAAGTTTATCATAGAAACATATAATTTTATTATAGTTCTATAATATAAAGGGAAAGACTGAAAAAAGTTACTTCAGAAAATATTATCCATACAATGTTTTACAGAAAATTAGGCAGAACAATCAGTTTTTCTAGCATCAATGAGAGTTTTATAAACATAGTTATATTAAAATTTATTTATAAATTGATATATTTGTTAACCATTTTTCAGGATATTATTAAGTCTTAACATGTTCAATCACAGTCCATTTTTTATTTTAGATATTCGAGTATGCCGAATATTTTGAAACACAATTCAATAATCATACATATATTATACTAAATATATAATAATACCATTGCCATTTATTTCAAGCATAGAGATCCATTTCATTTCATTTTATTTCATTTTAGTTGTTTCTCTAATTATCGTATCCAAAAGCCGAAGTCAATGTAATTTTATGGGGAATTTTGCCCCGTTATAACTCATTAAATAATACATATTTTTAAATTCCGTTTTTTAACTTAGAAAATTCACAATTATTAAATCATTTATCGCCTTCTAAAAATTGATTTTTTAAATTTTTAAGATTTCATTTTTAAGCTCAAAAACGCAAAATTTCACATTGCAAAAATTCCCATTTTCAAACCTCAAAATAAATATTAAAAATTTAAAAAATCGATTTTTAGAAAGCGATAAATTGTTTAATATTTGTAAATTTTCTGAATGAGAAAACGGAATTTAAAAATATGTATTAGTTAAAGAGTTATAATGCGGCAAAATTCTCCATAGAATAACATTGACTTTGGCTTACGGGGACGATTAGAAGAGAGTTCTCTCAAGTAACAGTCGTTTTGTATTAACTCATTTAAATTGAATTAAAATTCATTATACTGACATAAAATAAAATATTTACACAAATAAATCACTTCATAAAAGAAATATGTTACATATTTTGGTAGCAAGAAGGTTATATTAATGTTCCTTTATTGAAGATTTAGTTATTTCGAAGATTTAGTCTTCATTTTTTCAATAAATAATTAAAACCTGTATATTTACAGCTATCCGTAGCTAAATTATGACAACATTATTGATTTATTCAATTTTGAAATAACGTTTATTCAATTTTCTTGAAATATACGATAATTTGTAAAATATATATTTTTTTTCTTCTGTAACTACACAAAATTAGATTTTATTGAACTCTATTTTATTATTATTGTTTTTTTAATAAAAGGAAATGCGCGAAGAAATACATTTTCCTTTACGTCTTTCTTCCTCTTTTCCTTTACGTCTCATTCTTAGCTGCAATGACAGAATGTATTACTTCTGTATTTTTTGTCTTCCCTTTTTTAAATAGGAATCTTGTAAAATGGTTGCCCAGTTGCATTATTAAAAAAAAAAAAAAAAAAGTGGCATCTAATAGGCTACAACTTCAGGCATCCATGTCCCAGACCAGTATAAATAGAAGAAGAAAAATTTTACGAGGAACTTCCATTCATTTATCCCTACTTTAGAATGTTTTCGTTTTAAATCTCACGGGATGTGTTCCTGTGTCACTAAAAGAGATTTAAGATGAATTTAGAAATAAATTTTTAAAATATACTTTCTTAAAAAAAAAAAAAAAAAAAAAAAAAAAAAAAAAAAAAAAAAAACTGTAACATACATGACTACAGCACTTGCAACCTATCCGTGTAGATATGCATACAAACACATGTTTATGTGCAAAACTTCTCTCCAGAATTTGTTTGGTATCAATGATTTGAAGATTCCTTTTGTTCGATATGTAGGAAATATAAGTAAAATTTTATACATAAATGTGTGTATATGCGAATAAATTTGTGAAAGGGGAAGAGCTAAAAAAAATAACGAATTTCATTTTAGCAAAATTCCCTTCACTCAAAATACTAGTACTTATTATATTTATATGTCTTTTATGAACTTTTTATTAATATGACTTATAATTTAGTTTACAAAAATAATACACTAAAAAATTTAAAAAATTTCTTTGCTATAAATTGTTGTGTTTAGATTAAAAATGTGATAAAAATTGTTATATATTTTTCTTGAAGATATGATTCTCTAAAATTGTATGTTTCTGCTTTATGCATAAATAATAAAAATAATGTTTAATTCAATAATTTTTATTAGTTTCACACAACTTTTAAAAAAAAATTTAGAGCTTAAGTTTTTTTTTTTTTCCCTAATACGTTGAAATTTTTATAAACATATTCTAAATATTATTAAAAATGTTTATATATTCCCAATAAACAAACAACGTACATAATTAAAAAATTTACTGATGCATGATATAAGATGAAAAATATTTTAATAAGTTATATATTTTCTTTATTAGTTAATATATATAACTTTATAATTGTTATGGTAATATATATATATAGATATATATATGCACTATATTTTTTGCAGTTCTAATCAGCCGATAAGTTTGTTATAACTTATTAAGGAAGCATTTTATTTATTTATTAAATTAAATTTTCAAAAATTAAAAAAAATAATATGTAGGAAAAAACAGAATCATTTTTTTAAAATATGAAGTAAAATTGAAATATTTTCGATAACGAAGTTATTAAATATATATTTAAAAAAAAATGTAAAAGAAAGACTTTTTAAAAGGAATTAACTGGTAAAAAAATAATTTATGTTTTTATATGCTAAGTTAAGGTACAATGCTCTTCTAATGTAATTTTATAATAGTATATATATATATATACAAGTCTAGGAGATATGGCCATAGTTTTCAAAGATTGAATAAAAATTCTTAAGATGCAAATAGAAGAAATATTTAAGCACATTTAAATTTCTTATACATATGCTTATCATATTTTGGGCAAAAAATAATTAAATATTGAGAACAAAAGGTGATAAGTATAGTTTGAAATTAAAATAGTAGATGACCATCATCTCTCCTTCGGCTTGAGGAGAGATGGCTATCCAATTCAAGAAAGGAAAAGCGAAGTTAATGTAGGAAAAAATAATACATTTTATATAGTCAATAATGAAAAACACATATCATTTTGTAAAAATGAAATTATATCGCAGAATATGAGTGAATAAAACTAGAATAAATAGAATTTGAAGTAAAATTTCAATCCTTCACTTCGTAAAGTTTTGTTACATTTTTGGCAAAGGTCATCATAGTTTGTGCACGTTCCATGGAACTACTTCTGGCAACTTATGCATTTTATCCAGCTAATCATTTTGGTTGTGGTGTTGTATTTCTTCTCCACAACTAATACAGATATTCTCCACAACAGCCAAAATTTCTCATAAAATTCTATTCCCTCAGAATCTCTAGAAGCTGATAATTTCAGATATATTACATTGTCTTCGCTACTGAAGTATGGTATTTTTGTTTTTTCTTGCGTTTCTCAGACTTTTTCATGGTTTAAGCTTTTTTATCAACTTTTCATGTTTCTGGGATGAAAGTTTCCATCGTTTTTCAGTATTTTCTGGTAATGTTAAACGGTAGCTACTTTTTTGCCTTTAAACATGCAATAAATAGCAATCGTACGATTTTTAACTTATTTTGTCATGGTTACATCAGGGACTGGTGCAATATGATAATGTGCGTTGATTGGTGATGGTACATCATATCATGAGTTTTTGATGTTTCAAATGTGGTCATTCCGTTTCCTCGATTCCATCTCCTCGTCATTCCATCTCCTTATTCCCATTTCCTCGATTTCATGTGGCCAGCTCTTATGAAATTGAAGACCAGATATCCACCTAATTTAAAGCGTCATTCCGCCGTTGTTTAGACTGACCATCTCTATACAATGACCATCTCTCCTAGAATTATCCTATATATGTGTGTATACATAAATTTAACATTTTTATATATTCATAAAATAACCATTTTTGCCTTCTATTATTAAAATGTGGATAATTTATATTTTTTGAAAAAAATTCTAATTGCTTAAAAAAAAAAAAAAAAAAGTATACTTTTCTTTCTTTTTTCTCTCTTATGTACGTGTTTAATTCAATGCTTTGGTCTAAGTTCAAGTAAGTTTTCCGACTAGAAAACTGACATTTTTCTAATTATAATTTTTAAATAAAATATCAAATAAAATACAACACACATGTATATTTGATTCAACTGTTTTAAGTACATATTATTAGCAGTTCACATGGCGATTTTACAAAGAAATAGTAAAATTTTAACCTGCTGCAGTTTGTATGTAACAACAGTTTTATATGCGTTTCAATAAAATAAATTTCATTCTGATCGAAAATAATACAATCTTTAATATGAAATAAAAGGTAACAAAAAATCTATATAATATTTGAATAGTGCTAGACAGTATTATTATTATCATTTTTTATACGCATAAGAAAATGCCGTGTGTAAATCCTGTCGTCAAGAGCATAGTTCAAAAGAAGTTTATAAATACAATGTTCGTTTGTTATACATGCACGCATATCTAAGTTCATCTGTTGATGCATGCAGAAACCAAATTTGGGTTTGTGCTCTGATAGGACATTTTGATGCTCATTTTTATTCCTATATGCAGTTATCCGTACCGCTGTCTACGCATAATTCTCTGCTGTAGATTTAATGGAAAATGCATGCAAAATGTTTATTTTTGGTTACGTGATCTGGTGTTGTGGACCCACGAAGAGCAGTAGATAATATTCTTTTTTTTCCGGCTTTATATACTTGGGATTGTATTGCTCCGCACTTGCATTTGATCCGCAGTTAAATAGTTCAGAATATTTTTTGACCTATGTCACGGGGACCTATCATACGTGAAAATAGAACATTCATGAACATCTATGTGAAATTTCAATTTATCACGTATGAAATTAAGGTACTGACTTAGTACTGGCTAGAAATAGAGAGCAATTGTATCAGACATAGATATTGCACTCTGGCTTGGAGGATGTTTCATTGTTGGTATCGTATATATTCGCATATCTTTTAATCATCCGTTGACGAATCTTTTAATCATCCGCACGTGCAGAAAATTAATGGACACTTGATTCATCGGAAAATAACAACTTAATCTACTGATGCGTTGTCCAATTCTTATGTTTTATTAAAAAAAAAAAAAAAAAAAAATGTAAGTTGTTTCTTTTTTAGACTTTGAAGAAGTCCGCTTCCCCTCAGGTTTATAAGAAAATGAAGCAAATTTTTTCGTCAAACATCGTGAAACTAGAAGGCTTTGCCCGCTTGGCTGGTCACTATATTTAAATGAATAAAACTAATATAAAATAATCCTTATTTTCACTTTATAAATTAAAGCTAAAAAAAAAATCCATTTAAATCACTCTAAAACTATCTTCAAATCCCCGCTCTTTTCGGCACACCTTCTTTACCCTTAGTAACCTGGGGTCCATGTCCCTACTGCCTCAGACAGCAAACGCGTTGCACTTGGACTTTAAAATTTTATGTTAATTGGACGACAATTTCAAAACGGATAATATATATATTTAAAAAAAAAAAAAGAGAGAGAAAAATAACTTTTTCATATTTAAAATTCTACTACATTAAACAACACTATACAGTCTATACATAGTATTTATTGTCAAGTGATTTCTTATATTTTATTTGATTTACCCGATCGACGATAAAATGATAGCAATGTCGCTCCAAATATAGTACTTCGATATGTTATGAAATGTAATTTGGTGTTAAAATGAAAACAATTCATTTGTAAATGCACGATTGTAATTTATAAAAGGACATTTTATAGCGCCTTTTAGCGTATTGAATGGAGAAGCAGCAGAGTCTTCAGTGATTCTCCTCTGAGTGTGAAAGGGTGAAAATTTCTTGCTGAATTTTTTTTCAAAAAAATCTCGATAGTTAATAACGCTTTAATTAATAATTTGCTTCTAATTTTAAAAGTGGAAAATTCGGCTTCGAGGAGCACACGGAGACATTTCAGACTAATTGTGTGTCAAAGCTATTGAAATAAACTTAATGTGCGTAGATATTAGAGAACTGCTATACTATAGGACCTCTTGGCGAACTTTGAAATTTGAACAATAGAGAGGACATTTCTTGTCAAGGTCTTTATTTAAGCAATTATGATAGCTATATTGACAAAATGACAAATAATATTAACATTTGGACTTTAAAGTATTAAAATTCAAGCTTATTAAAATGAGGACTTTATTCTAAAGCTGTACTTACATTACTTTGGGAACAATAAAATCAAGAAAATATAAATATATATATATATATATATTTGATTAAATGAAATTAATATTTTAAGTATAATTAAATAAAAATTTTAAAAATTTTATGATGCCAGTTTTATCAGAAAATTTTTGATGATACAGGTTTAATGTTCCACTTTTTAAAAATTATTTTTCACGTTTAGAAAATATATTTCTTTTAATGTTAGAAAAAATAAATAAAATAAAATGTTGTAAGCATTTTATTTTATTAGCAACAGGCTGAAATTACAACGTAAAGAAAAGCGTGGAGAAATTTAATAGAATCAAATACGTTAACACGTTTTATTTAATAGCTTTCTTCCTAATTAAAAATTTGAAAATTCAGCTTCAAGGTGCACACGGAAACATTACAGAGTATATGTGTTCCAATGAAATATTTGTCTGTAAATGCGGTGGATTTTTCATGAGAGAGCTGACAGGCAGATGGAAAGACAGAAGTCGTTTCACTATTAACAAAATTCCTAACTGTATTTTAAAAAGGAACAATTTAAAAAAAAAAAAAAAAAAAAAAAAAAAAAAGTAAATAAAAGAATTTATTTTGACGTCAGTTGTACAGTCGGTAACAAAAGTCTCCGAACACTAGCAAAAATTCCTATGTAAAAAATGTACACTTAATACAGATTTGTTAAACAAATCCTTGCCGGATCCTCTTCTTAGTAAGTCAAGAAACAGGATTCGACAAGGATTTATTTAACAAAACTTTATTAAGTGTACTTTTTTTGCATAGGAATTTTTGCTACTGTTCGGAGACTTTTGTTACCGACTGTATTAGAAATGTTTTATGATAGATATTTAAATTAAAAAAAAAAAAGATATTTCCTTTTAAATCGGAAAAAAGTTAAAACCATTTTTAGCAACATTGTTTTTTCTTTTAATTTAAAAAATAAAAATAAAATGGAGTTTCTATTTAAGATCTTATGAAGAAATTATCCAAATTAGCTAAAAATTGTGGCGTTAAATGTACTCTATAACCAAAAAAAAAAAAAAAAAAAAAAACGACGTACCAAGAAGGAGTAATGCAAACTGGACACAAATTGACAAACATACAAGTTTCCATGGAAAATGAAAAGTTTTAAAGTTTGACTGCCATCGAATGAGCCCGCGACGCTGCAGCGTATCTCAACTGCGCAATTGGCAAAATATTAAAAATGAGAAATTTTGATTCCAGATCATAAATTCTTCGAGAATTTTATTCCGTCTACTCAGAAAAACAGTAACTATACCTCGCATACAGGTGCACAAACAACATGTGCAGATGTCAGCATTTGAGTGTGGTGTGTAGTTGGGCTCAAAGAAGCCGTATGGGCTCAAAGATACCGGTTGGTCTAATCTGCAAATTTTTTCACTATAGGAGCGGTGCCACTATTAGAGGATACTGACAGGAATAAGTGAACTATGGCCGAACACAGCGTCAAGGAGGTAGCGATCGGTCTAAAGCGAGGACAGAAAGTGAGAACCAGTCAATCGCAAATCGGTACTCAAAGCTTCAATTCATCATTATCGTCTATCCTACGTGCAACTGGTACTTCCGTGACCCTTAATAGGTGGCTCAGTGAAATGGGGTTGGGCTCAGTCCACGGATCTCTCTTCCCCTGAAGACGTTTGGAGCAACATAAAAAGGATCCTACAACCAGCTCGGAATTTTGCCAATATAACACACTAATTGGACAGAATTTGGCACAATATTCACAGCAGCATATATGCCAACTCTATCAACTAATGCCAAGCCAAATAACTGCGTACATAAGGGCCAGAAGTGGACCAACGCGTTATTGACTTGCTTAATTTGTGAGGTCCTTTTTCTTGATTAAATCGTTCAAATTTTCTGAAACTGTAATCAACAGTTTTTCTCCACATGTACAGCATATCTACCAATTTTTGTCCCATTCGAATAACTCCTTCTTGGTGAGTCTTTTATTTATTTATTTTTTTTTTTTAATTAAGTTTGCAACATCTACATATATACGCATACTGACAATTAGAGTCTTTCAAATGAAAATTTCTTGATTAATTATTAAATAATGAATTTCGGAGTCTATAATATTCTAACATCCCCACTTAGACTCCGAAAGTCTTATTTATTTTAATAATTGACTTCTATGTTTGATAAATGCAGTTCTGGGCAAAGCTTTCGTGACGATGTCAGCTGCCATTGTTTCTGAATTTTTATAAACCAGTTCAATTCTCCTTGCTTTAATGTTCTCACGAAGCAAGTGATATCTTAAGTCTATATGCTTCGTTTTATGATGATGTTTATCACTTTCTGCCAGTTTGATGCAGGACATATCCTCAATCCTCATGCAGGGTTACTGGTTCCTCTTGGTGTAAATCTAATTATTGCAATAAATTCTTGATGTAGATCAGTTCTTGTGCAGCATTCGCTGCCGACACATATTCTGCCTCAGCGGAGGACATAGCTACACTATTATATTTCCTTGAGCTCCATTGGATGAGATTGCTTCTATCGGATGCGTCATTTGCCCAATCTGAATCTGCATATGCCCTCAGGATAGGCTCTTCTTTATTGCTTAGTATTAATTTGAGGTGAATAGTTGTTTTTAGATAGCGTATGACCCCTTAACCGCCTCCCAATCCTTTGATCTGGGACACTCATTCCTTCGGCTTAGAATCTACACTGCAGCACTAATATCCGGTCGCGATACCGTGGCTATATAAAGTAGCGCACCGATAGCTTGTCGGTATTGGGTGTTGTGCGGTAGAAGGTTTTCGTTATCGACTAGCTTTATGTAGCCTGGCTCCAAGGAAGTATCTGTCGGTTTCGCATTTTCAAGCCCAAATTTGGTAATTAGTTCCATTATTTTGTTCGTTTGGTCGAGCGTTATCGTGCCTTTACTGGGTCTTTCTAAATTTATACCTAGATAATACTTAGCTTCGCCTAAGTCTGTCAACGGATATTCTTCCTTTAATTTGTCTATTAACATGTTTATAATTGTATTTTCACCCGCAATTAATAAGTCTTCAACATAGACTAGAACATATGTTGTTGAATTATTTTGTTTTCTTTTATAAAGGCATTTATCGTACTGGCTTTGATTGAAACCTAATTTGCATAATGTATCATTTAATTTCTGATTCCAAGCCCTCGCGGCCTGCTTTAAGCCATAGATGGCCTTTTTCAACTTACAAACCTTATGCTCTTCGCCTGGTGGAGCATAACCCTCAGGTTGCTGCATATATACATCCTCCTGTAATTCCCCATGTAAGAAAGCCGTCTTAATGTCAACATGTCTTAAACTTAAATTTTTGTACAGGGACATTGCTAGAAAACTTCTTATAGTACGTTGGGTACACGACAAAAAAAGCCAAAAAGCTGCACTTTTTGATTGGAATATGCCACCTTCTGTGGTCAAAGTTCATGCCAAAATATAAATTTCCAGATAGGGAGCCACTTGAAAATCCGTGTAGAACACCCCCATGGTGGCCATTAAAGATGGCTGCCGTCAGCTACCATATAGGGGCGCTAATTGTTTTGTATCTGAACTCCTAATCATCCGATTTCAATTTTCTTTCTTTTAATTCCTTGTAAATAAGATACTTTTTAACTTCTATACATTTATCTATGTATATTATATGGTGTGACACTCACACTACTTATAATACGTTGGGTACACGATGAAAGAAGTCAAAAAGCTGCATTTTTTGATTGGAAAATGCCACCTTCTGGAGTCATAGTTGATGCCAAAATATAAATTTTCAGATTGGGAGCCACTTAAAAATCCGTGCAGAACACCCCGACAGCGACCATTAAAGATGGCCGCCATCAACTCCATATAGGCGCACTAATTGTTTTTGTTTATGAATCCTAATGGTCCGATTTCGATTTTCTTTACATATATTTTACAATATATATATATATATATATTAAATATATCTTACGAATAGGATACTTTTTTATTCCTATACATTTATTTATGTACATTAAAGACTATGCGCATTTTGGAAAAACCTGAAATTTCATTTTTTTCATGATTTTTATTAACAAATAAGTTTTTAATTGAGCTCAATATTACTTTCTTCACAACAAAGGGTTTATGTGTGTGGAGTTCTGCGTATTTTTCTTCTTTTTACAAACAAACGTAACTCAAAATTTCTAATTTTTCAGATACAATCCATAAATTCCTTATAATAACTAGGCAGCCAATAAGGTTTGATTTATGCATCTTTGTATGCCATAGTTGCCATCTTAGGTTTTTTTTTTTTTTTTTTTTTTTAACGGCTTTAATCAAAATTGTGATTTTTTTTTTTTCAGTTACTTAAAATTTTACTTTAACTGTTGTAATCAAAATCACTATTTTTTGAGTTATGACTCTTTGTCATGAGAGCGACGATATGTCAAGAAAGATTCATTTTCATAAACAATAGTAAATTTTACTTATTATGGAAACATTTATTACGTTAAGAAAATATTTTAAAGAAAGAAAAACAATATCCATAGAATATAAATATTAAGAAATTATCCATCTAAATTAATTTCTTTTCTACTGCTCTTATGACTTTAGATCATGCTATCACAGTCTTCATCTTCCAATTCTTTCCTGGAATAAAATATGTATTATATGTTATAATTTTATGAAGGTAAGTTTTGTGGATAACAAACTGACCTATGCAAAAGTAATCGTGTACACTGGGTGCTGTGTCTTTAAGTTCTTCTAAGTCTTTTATATGGATAGGTAACCAACGAGCATAGTTGGTATGGTCCATCAAAAAAAACCAAGGTGCTAACTTCTTCAGCGTTTGTTTATACAGTTCGTAATTACCATCCCTAATTGACCGAATGAAAGACAGAAGAAGTATCTCTAGGTTTAACACTAGAAACCAGAATCGAAAAGTTGGGCATTTTGAACGTTTTTCATCAATCCACTCTTCAAATAAAATTTTTGGATTTCCTTGCATAAATGCTTCTTTAAGTAGACTGTATAAAACCACAGCAGTCTTCTGATGTATGGTTCTTGCTTTTGTCTCATGTGTAACTTTAGGACATGCTTCTGCTCCTGCTTCTGTCTTGATTCCAGAGTTTGAAACTACACAGTAGTCCAACCACTGCCTTCGAGAATCTGACCAAGCACTTTCAAAAATGCCTGTTCAATATGAAGCTCCAAGTACGGCTACAAACTTGAATTCACCGTAAAAAATCAGGCCAGTTCCACTGAACAGATTTCGTGAAAGCAAATAGAGGCTGATCCACACATATGGCAGGAGTTTGCCCTTGATTTAAAAATGTACTAATATTTTTTTTTGTTCCATTGCATGCTTCAGCATTGCCGGAGAAGAAGAACTTTCATTAAATAGGGGTAAAAGAGAACAACGAGATAATTTAAACGATGAAGACTCTGCCCTTGAAGCATAGAAAGCTGCCCAAGAAATATCTAAATTTCCATCTGTTCTATCAGTAAAAATATGATGAAATCATTCCTGTTCCATTTTCCACTCAGAACCAAATTCTGAAATTGACATTTCGGAAGAGGTGGTCTAGTTTGCTTTTGGAACAGTTGGCTCCTTCGAGGGCAGTATTAAAGGCTTGACAATACTATAGCTATCTGGAAGCTCTGGCACTTTTCTGTTATTTTGATCAATACAAGAAAAGCTTGTAGCAATTTCACGAGGCTTACCAAATTCTCCTTTCGCAGGGATTTGAAAGATAGATTTCGCTGTTCCATGAAATGATGATTCAGATGTTGTGCTACTGTAATTATGATCTATGTTGTCGTACGCATCAATGACAAAAAGACCGTGAAGCAAGTTTGAGGGGCATACGACACCTTCTTCTTGAGCTCTGAGTATCTCCAAGTAAGCAAGATTTGCTGTTATCTCTCTAATTCTATTTGGTGATATTGAGAGGCCTCTTTCATGCATGCCTTCAATTATTGTATGATTTCGTGTTCTCCCAAAAACAGACGGGCCGAGATATAATGGAATAGGTGGTTCATGACTTTTCTTATGGCGAATAATGTTGCCTTTAGGAATACGTTCACTGTGGTTAAAAACTATTAATTGGCTGATAGTTAAAGCTGGTTTAGTTACTTTAGTTGCATTCGGTGCTGAAGTGCAACCGTGAAGTAGATAACACACTAGAGCCAGAAGTTCTGGAGGGACGCTTGAAATTTGTCGATCATCATTCAAGTGACCATCAAAAATAACTTTCTTCTGGGCTATTACTTTTCTAATTCGTTTGATAAATCTTTCGCATGCAACAGCATCATCATCAAGATTTTCAGACTGGACATTTTGGAATATGTTAGCACCATTTCGATACAGGATGTAATC
Organism: Salticus scenicus; assembly: GCA_963930645.1. Classification (NCBI taxonomy): domain Eukaryota; kingdom Metazoa; phylum Arthropoda; class Arachnida; order Araneae; family Salticidae; genus Salticus; species Salticus scenicus. Next base: position 167,873,546 of record OZ005650.1, on the reverse strand, counting down.
TCTACCAGAAATCTGAGCTTTGAGTTCTAGGAATTGGTAGAGAATTCTCTCACGTAACCGAGTAGAGTGTGTATTTGGAAGGTCTTTACTTTCCATGTCCAGAAGATTTGCTGAGTTATTTGTATAAAGAGTGTTAAGATGAGACATTTTGAAAACAATTTCAGTGTTTCCAGCTTCAGATGCCTGGATTTTCTCTCTTATGAATCCTGCAACGGAAGCAAAAGCCACTTTTACAGATAGGGCTGACCTCTTCTTTTTTTACTTCACTTGATGGGCGTAGAGAATTCATTAAGTTTGTGTAGCATTTTGAGTGATACTTTGCTTCTTTAGCAACTAAATCTCCACCCTCGAGGAATGCTTTAATTTCAACATTATTCGTAATTTCGGCACATTATCGTCTTGTAAAGAAGCAACTTTATACAAAGACCTCCGAGCAGTGCCCTTTCCATTGCATATGAAACAAATTTCATCTTTCATCTTAATAGATAATGCTGTACGGACACCAGACCTTGTCTTTTATTCATTTGGTTCTATTAAAGACTGTGGACTACCCTGAGATGACATACTGGGCACGGACGAAGAATGTTTGCGTTTCTTTGCCCTGTCAAGTTTTGTTTTGTTAAAGTTAAGGGCACACATTTTGTGCCACTTTGCTTTATTTTTTCTAAATGTTTCTTCTATTCCTTCTCCTTCATTTAAATTGTTTAAATTCAAACCAAGGGGCACTGAACCGATATTCTGAAATTCCATTAAATTTTCTGCAAGCGTCCTGTATCCAGCACCAACAAGTGATTTAGAAGTATGTGTGGCAGGGCAAATCAGTTCTTCATCTCTATGTTTTTGACATAAACAACATTTGGTCCAATCTATGTCACAGAGAGGAAATTCGGATTTAAAATCTGCCAGCCGCAAATGTACTGAAGCCATTTTCAAAAAAATTCAAAAGAGTTCAATCTGAAACAAAGAAAGCTCAGTGTTTAAAATGAGAATAACGTTATAATGGAATAAAAAATTTTCAAGAGTACGTCAGAAATTAATAAATTATAAAAATATCTCCTACAAAATTGATTTTTAAAAAATTGCGTGGAATTTTAAGCATGTAGAGGTAAATGTAATAAGACAAAATGTGCCCTCTACATGCAAACTTAAAAAAAAAAAAAAAAAATCAAATTCCGATCATTAAAAGTTGAAATACAAAGAAAAATTGGTGAGCCTATACGGCGGATGATGGTGTCCAACTATGGCCACCATCGGGGTGTTCTGCACGGATTTTCAAGTGGCTCCCTACCTAGAAAGTTATCTTTTGGCACCTACTATTACCACAGAAAGTGGCATATTCCAATCAAAAAGTGCAGCTTTTTGAATTTTTTTGTCGTGTACCCAATGTACTATAAGTAGTGTGAGTGTCACACCATATAATATACATAGATAAATGTATAGAATTTAAAAAGTATTTATTCACAAGGTATTAAAAAAAAGAAAATTGAAATCGGATCATTAGGAGTTCAGATACAAAAAAATTAGCGCCCCTATATGGCAGTTGACGGCAGCCATCTTTAATGGCCGCCATCGGGGTGTTCTACACGGATTTTCAAGTGGCTCCCTATCCAGAAAATTATCTTTTGGCATCTACTATGGCCACAGAAAGTGGCATATTCCAATCAAAAAGTGCAGGGTTTTTTTGTGTACCCAACGTACTATTATGGTTGTGCGTGAAGCAACAGGTGCAAAGGTTTCATCATTATCAATGCCATATTTTTGGGAAAAACCTTTGGCGACCAACCTTGCTTTATATTTTTCCTCTAGTCCCTGACTATTGAATTTTGCTTTAAATGCCCATTTACTACCTATTACTTTAGTTTCTGGCGAGGCTTCTACTAATTCCCATGTGTCGTTTTCCTGAAGTGAGTTTATTTCATCTAACGTGGCTTTAATGCAATTTTCTTTCTCTACGGAATTTTTCATACTCATTATATCGTCCCAACATTTCGGTTCTTCAATTCTTTTATTGTTTACTGTAAACGTAAATCTATCAGGTGGTGCCCCCCTATTTGATCTTTGCGATCTTCGCGGTATGTCTTGTGAATTATCTGACAAACTGCTATCATCTGTGTTTTCTGCTTCCGAATCTATTATCTGCAGTTTTGGTGATAATTTTATGTTATCAGGTCTTTCATCATCTATATATTAATTTGAAACATGTTTTTGTCTGTCTCCACGATATTGAGAGAACTACTTGGTGTAAAAATTTGGTTGAGGTGTCTAAAAAAAGGTCTTGGTCTGTAGATGTGCTATGAGAAGAGAAAAATAAAAAAAAGTCGAACGGTTTCCCCCCCGGGGGGTAAACGGTTTCTCCCCCGGGGGAAATGGGTGGGAAACCGTTTCCCACCCGTTTGGGTTAAAAACACGTTTACGAGCTTAACTAAGCTTCAAATTACTTCACGGTGAAGAAATTGTACATATGGGGACTAGAGTCGAATACTAAAAAATCAATATCTGCGAATTTGGAATTTTCGATTTTAAAGGGGGGAAAAAGGGGGAAAGTAGATTAGGAGGGGAGGGGAAAGGGGGGAAATTAGTTTGAGAGGGAAATCCGTTCTAGACCCATACATGTAGCACCTCATTTTAAAGGTCTTGAAATTTCATGTCGATTGGGGATGTTTGTATACAGCATAGGGCGACCCATGGTGGAGAAAAATGGAACTAAGTGATTTTTCTGTAGACCATATCATGTTGCACCTTATTTTAAAGGTCTTGGTATTTCCTGACGGTTGGTGATCTTCGTACAGAACACACTGTGCCCCCTGGTGGTGGAAAGTGCAACTAAAGGATTTTGCAGTTGACACCACCATGTGACACTTTATTTGAAAGGTCTTGGAAATTCAAGGCGATTGTTGATGGAGGTCTTCAAATTTCATGTTGATTGGGGATGATTTTATACAATATAGTGCGCCCCCTGGTGGTTAAAAATGGAATAAGGTGATTTTGCAGTAGACCCTACCATGTTACAACTTATTTTAAAGGTCTTGATATTTCCTGACCGTTGTTGTTTATGTATAGAATACGCTGCGGCCCCTGGCGTTGGAAAGTGTAACTAAAGGATTTTGCAGTTGACACCACCATGTGACACCTTATTTGAAAGGTCTTGGAAATTCAAGGCGATTGGTGATGTTCGTGTACAACATACTGCGCTCCCTGGTGGAGGAAAGTGGATTTTGCAGCGCGTGCGTAGCATGCCTGCTATACGGTGCCGCTGCCACAGGCAGCGGTAACACGAGTCAGAGGTTTGTTCGGTTCAAGGTTAATTTTTGAGAATTTTTCCATATTATTAGCGGCCTGCATGTACGTGCCGCAGGCACTGGGTCACGAACCCGAGATCCGTTCTGTTTGAGGTAATTTTTTTTTTTTTTTTTTTTTTGTTACAGATGATTATTTATTTTGTGTTGTTTTCATTTAAAAATAGAAATTCAAAGAAAATCGAGTTAAAGATATAAAACCATACACATTTAAGGTTCATTTAAGGTTATTATCAAGGGCCCGGGCATTGCCGGGCGGGTTCGTTCGGTTCTAGGTTAATTTTTGGGAATTTTTTTTATAATGTTAGCGGCCCGCGTATGCACTGCCGCAGGCACCGGGGTTACAAGGCAGAGTTTCGTTCGGTTCGAGGTAATTATTTTTTGTTGCAGCTGATTATTTTTTTTCGCAATGCTTTTATTTAAAAATAGAATTTCAAACAAATTCGAGTTAAATATATAAAATCTAACAAATTTAAGGTTCATTTAAGGTTATTATCACGGGCCCAGGCATTGCCGGGCTGGTTCGTTCGGTTCCAGGTTAATTTTTGTGAATTTTTTTATGTTGTTAGCGCCGTGTATGAGCTGCTGCAAGCACCGAGGTCACAAAGCAGAGTTTCGTTCGGATCGAGGTAATTGCTTCGTTACAGATGATTATTTTTTTCGTGATGCTGTCATTTAAAAACAGAAATTCAAACAAAATCGAGTTAAAGGTATAAAATAATACAAATTTAAGGTTCATTTAAGGTATCATGGGCCCGAGCAACGCCGGACGGGTCAGCTAACATATAGTCTTAGTATTAAACGAAATAGAAAATAAAAGATAGCATCTGTTTATTTGAAGTCAGTTTGACGTCACATTGAGAGTACTTTGTAGAAAGTGATGTCATACATAGTATTTCGATTTATAAGCATTTTTCCGACTTTCTTTTTTTAAGTGAAATGTCGTAAATTATATTAGATGTTTTAACATGATATACATTTAAATAATGATGCGACGGTTTTTGAAACATTACGGTCAATAAAGTGATCGTCGAATTCGACGGGTTCCAGCTAGTATTTCTTTATTTCCATGTTCTACAAATTTTACAGTTCGACTTATAATTATGTTTTTACCATTCGTACAGATTCTACACCCTTTACTTCTATTATCGTACCCTACAAATATACCTTGCTGGGCAGTATCATCTAATTTTCCCCTGGTAACTTTTGTACATAGGCATAGGCACGACAACCGAACGGTTTTAATTTTGATAGGTCAGGTTTTCGACCCGTCCATAATTCATAGGGTGTCGATTCACACGCGGAAGTCGGGAGTCTATTCTGTAAGTAAACAGCGGTATTAATTGCCTCACCCCAGAAAGAATTCGGTAAATTTCCATCCTTTAATAAGCAACGTGCCATCTCAACCAAAATTCGATTTTTACGCTCAGAAACGCCATTCTGAGGAGCCGAATAGGGGACTGTTAATTGATGGTCTATGCCTAATTTTCCTAAATATTCATCGAATTCTTTTCCGGTGTATTCCCCTCCATTATCTGAGCGGATTGCCTGCAAAGTTCTCCCGAACTTATTTGAAGTCATTGCTATGTATTGTTTCAATTTTGATAAAGCTTCGTCCTTTTTTCTTAATAGGTATATAACGGTAAATTGACTAAAATCATCTATAAAAGTCAAAAAATAATACTTTCCACCGACCGTGGGGGTTTTCATCGGACCGCATAAATCGCTGTGAACCAACTGTAAAACTTTTGTTGCCCTAAATTGAGCCCTTTTGAGATAAGGATTGTCGGTTAATTTAGATAATATGCAAGTTTCGCATATATTATCATGTTTGCAATCATCTAGTTTTATCCCAGTTGCCATGTTTTTGTTTACTAACTGTTTTATGTGATTAATATTTCTATGACCCAATTTAACATGCCATTTGTCTATGCAGTTTTTATTTTCGCATGTTTTCACAATGTTTATGGTGTGTGTTGTATCAGAATTTATTTTACATTCATATAAATTATTATTGATATACCCTTCAATACATGTTTCACCTTCATGCATTATTTTGCATGATCTATCTTTAAATACTGCCACACACCCATTTTCTATTGCCTCTTTTACAGATATGAGATTTGTCTCAATATCCGGTACATACAAGACATTTTTTAATAGTATGGTGTTTTGTGTATTATTCGAATTTATGGTATGTAATTTTACAGATCCATTTCCAAGTGACTTTATTTCCTGTCCATTCGCGATTGTGACGCACGAGGAGCTAGGATAGAATTCATAAAATTTACTTTTATCGTTACAGACATGCGTCGAACAGCCTGAATCTATATACCAATTATCTGATTTCATACCCATATATCTGTGTCTTGTCTGCGTTATCTCTATCGTGAGAGCATATTGCAGATCTAAAGGTCTGTTGTTATTATATGTAGTATTTTGTTTATATATGGCATTATTTTTCCTTTTAAGGATCCAGCACTCGTCAATATTATGATTATTTCTTTTACAGAATTTACAAAATTTTGTGTTTTCATTTTTTGTTTTAGTTATTATCTTTAAAGCTGAAATATTGTTTTCTTGTTTATTTTCCTCTCTTTTTAAATGTTCGTCGATTAACTTCGATCGGATAAATTCCGGGGTAAGATCTGCGTCATCTCTACTCTCCAAAGATGTAATTAATGCATCATAGGATGGGGGTAGGGAGCACAGCAATAAAGTTGACAGATGCTGATCATTTATATTTTCTCCGATAGCAATAAGTTTATCACGCGTTTGATATATCTTAGTTATATGCTCTGTCATATCGCCTCCTTCAGCTAATTTAATTGAATACAGTTTACGAAGAAAAAGTTTGCTTGAGAGCGATGACCTTTCATGTATTTTTCTAAGAGTCTCCCAGCACGCACGTGCAGTGGAGAGATTCTTGACATATATTATCTGGTCATTATCAACTAATAAATTGATAATTGCACGCGCTCTGCGATCTTTTGACCTCCATGCATCTGTAATAGGTGTGGGAGGCTCATCAGTTATAACTGTAAATAAGTCATCTTTTTGAAGCAAATTTTCAATTTTCAATTTCCTGATATCATAATTATTTGCGTTGAGCTATTCAATGTTTGTTCCCTTAAATAAGTTCATGTTGTTTATTTATTGCACGAAGAATAGTTTATTTGAAAAAGTGTAATATATAAGTATATAAATATCAACTATTTTTCTTTTTTAGTTCTATTTAGAGATCAGTGTTCATAATCTAATAATTAAATAAAATATTCTTATATAATAGGCGTGAGTAAGATTTATACTCTCTTATTTACCTTTAAAATATTATAAAGTTAGAGTTTAAATGAATATGACAACTGCAGCATAGATATAAGTAAGTAAAGTTTCGCTTACCTGTAACTTAACTTACTGATAATTTTATCTTACACTGCGTTGTTTTCTTTCAGTACTCTCCACTATGTCATTTCGTCTCGAATTGGAAACTTCTTATTCTGAAAATAAATCTAGAAATATTTTTCTTGGTTATTCATTAGTAAATTGAGTAAGAAATTAATCTTAAATGTGATTTTTCTTCTAGATTATTTATTATATGTTGGCTTTTAGAGAGCGAGCCAAAAGCTCGTTCTTCTTGAGCGAACCACATAGATATACACTACTAAAGCCTTTTTACAGAAGCGAAAGATACAAGAGAGAATACATGTACTTGGTGAAAAACCGCAGGGTGTGACAAAAATGCGGAACAATTAAGTTTGCACCATCTACATATATACGCATACTAAAAATTAGAGTCTTTCAAATGAAAAGTTCTTGATTAATTATTAAATAATGAATTTCGGAGTCTATAATATTCTAGCAATTTTGACTTAAAACTTTTCAGGCAGAGTATGTTCAACCATCAGACAGGATGGTGTTGGAAATCGCATGACCATCTTTAAATACCATGATCATCATGTGGATTCGTTTTTCTTCACCAATATATATCAGTACGAGGATCAACTATTTTGTTTCAAAAGTTTCATACATACATTTTATTGTTTCTAAAAATGTTCTTACTTCTCAAAGATGCTCTTCATGGATTGTCGCAAACTAAATATCATTTTTTTTCCCTTTTTTCTCCCGATAATTTTTTTTTTTCTTCTTCCTCATCAGGCCCGAGTATTTTCATAAATGTTAATTTACTGATAGCTTCATGAACAGATGCCGTGTTCACATGTATCTTCTTACCTATTTCACATCAAGATAAGCCAACTTTATTTCTCTCCTTTTTACAACCGTAAATGGCAGATTTTTACCAATTATAATAATTTAGAACAGCACTGGCTACGACTAAATTCCCCAAATAACTGGTGATAAACTAGGTGTGATGTTTATTTAGAATGCACTGAGAAAAAAAAAATATACCGCTTTCATCTCGAACGAATAAGTGATCAGTTTCTAAATCCCTAAACTAGAAACATAGATTTTCGAGCTATGCGTATAAGGCACACCAATAAGCTGAATAGACGAAATGATCGAAAATTTCTATATACATTTCTAGATGGTGATACAATATTCTGAATATTTTAAATATTCTGAATCCTTTGCATTGGGAGAAATTTGCGCTTGATTTTCTAGAATTGCGCCATAAACCAAGATTATTGTTGCTAAAACTCGCTTCTTGTATACACATTTATTTGCAGAAATTTTTGACCTGTATAACATATGCAAACGCTCTAGCATTCTAATCGCGGTTTCTAGGACTCACTTTAAAAGGGGACTAGAATTTATAAAGATGACTTGGAACTATTTTTACTAGAGCCACAAACTAGATTCTAGATGACAGTTACAGAATTTTTTATCAGTGTACTCGTCAATCTCTGATGTAATCTGCATATAATCTGTGCAATGCCTACAGTGTGGGAAAATATCGAATATCGGCTACTGGTCTTAACCTTAGAAAAATGATACAACAGGAGATGACATATCTAAAAAAACATGATGCCAAAATCGTAACCACAAAAGGCATTACGTAAACAGTTATACAAGAAACTCTGCATCGTTTTTGGGAAAATATGTAATACGGATTATTCGAGACAAAAGTCATTGTAACTATGCGTCTCAAAGGTGTTAAATAAATATCAGATAAATAGTATAACATCGAACTAGTTATTGTTTTGGTAGACTCAATATGGCCCCTGCGGTAGTCTTAACTACTCTCGCGGCAGCAATTTTGATTAGACAACAGATAACTCCTCCTATATCGTTTCTAGAAGTCTTAAATCTTTGCACAAGACTGTATTTGTCGGCAACGTAAAATATTTTTTTAATGAAACATATATATATCTATGGAGTTAAAGAAGAAGTAGTTAGCAAACTTATCATTAATTGTACAAAGAATACATCAATCAATTTCTCGAAATTAAAAATCTGTACAGTAATATTTCGAAACGTTTTTGAAGCATATAATTGATATGTTTTGTCAACTAGTGTACTGAGTTTGTTTTTCCTAGAATTTACTTTAAAAAAATTCTCCTTGAAAAGGCATTTTTTGAATCTCAATTTTTTTTTTTTAACTTAAATCAGTCAGTTCAAAGAATTTCTTAGAAAGTCACTTATATATTTTTGCACATCAAAAGCAAACCGTCCTTGATTTTCTATTTATATTTCTTAGCTATAAAATCACATTTTTAAGTAGTTAAACATCGTATTGAAGGGAAAAGTACTAATAGTTTCATGGTTGTATGCATATGAAAAGACAATATTTCTAAAATATGAGGTTGAAAAAAAGAAGAAAGAAATGCTATTAAAATATAATATTCTGTTTAGTTTCGTGTTGACTTTTTAAGATTTGCTCTTCAATATTTTAATGCGTATATTTTATTTATTTTTTTTTAATTGTATTTAATTAAAAAAATAATTCTTGAAGTGTCTGCTTAGTTAATATATATATATGTTGTAAAAAAAAAATTAAAAAATTAAAAAAAAAATTAAAAAAATGGTCAACATTAATTGGTTTGTACGGGAATTTTAATAGGGCGTTATATTTATCAACAATTCATAATTGCAAGCGTTCAACATGAAAATTGATTCATGATTAAAATAAATAAATAAATAAATAAAAATAAAATAGTATATTTTTACACCAGCAATATGAAAGTAAATTTTAATATCATTTACTACAGTAAACCCTGTAAATTGAAGTTTTAGAATGAATGTAACATCATAAATGTCATTCAGTCTAGGTAAAGTTTTACGTAAACTGCTCTTTTGTTTTAACTCATACTCTTTCTGGGCTACCGGATTCCCAGCATGAAAACGCCTAAAATTTTAGTTAGATGGAAATCTGCAAAAATGTTAAGCTGATTTCATTAGCAACATTCGGAATTATGTAAACCACATTTTAAAGGAATTTTGTTTATTGAACAATTGATCCATTAAACATGGTACTTTTACAGTCAGACTGGACAAAAAATCCGTAAGTCTTTAAAAAGATTCATAAAAGCCAGAAAATACACGAAAAAAAAAAAAAAAATATATATATATATATATATCAGGATTAGTACCATTAGGTTATGCGATTTTTAAGATAGAAAAAAACAAAAACAATAATGGTACTGGTGTGAGTGAATTCGGTAGAAATATATAAATTAGACCGTCATAATAATTTTATATTCCTAACGGCCAGTTAACAGTTGTAAACGATTTACACGAACAAGGATGCTTAGTAAAAATGATTACGTAATGTTCATCGTGGAATCCTTAATCTGTACACAAACAGAGTGTTATCATTTTAGGAAATCTTACCAACACATATCGTACAAAGAAAAAATTGCAATGTGAGTTTTCTCGAAAATCGAACAAAATCCTAGCTGAATCTTTAACAACATTTGAACAGATTAAGCTCATTTATACGTAACGGTGACGTTACTATTCATAATTGTCACATATTATCGTCATCTAACCCACGTTATTACACGCAGAATAAATCAGCATTCCACAAAAATGGCGGTGTAGTGTGCACCGAGTTCATTCAATATAGATCTATTCTTCTTGGAAACGCAGTGCCCATTAAATGAGTGGAAAATAGCTACGGTGAATGTGTAGCGTTATTTAATGTTTATATGAGAGAATAATGCGTTTGTGTGAAAGCGATATTTTTTCTTTTAGCACATTATTGTTACTGGAGAAACTTGTTACATTGCTAGACCGGTAAATTCATTCTTGATTCAGATGTTATACGAAGACAAAGACATTAGCACGAGCCGCATGTTCTTATGGCCTCTTTGGTCTCCAGATTTAACGGCATAAGACATCTGTTTGTGGGATGGTTTGAAATCTCGTGTGTATCTATCCAGTCTATCATTATCATTGCTAAATTAAAAAGCATGCAAATATTTGTAAATTTTTTGTTGGTATGGTACATATGGTAAAATTATTTAATAATGGCTGTAAAATTCATCAGTGTACTGGTGTCGGACGAAATCGAATAAAACTTTATAAGTAGGGTAAAATGATGTAAAAAAAAAAAAAAAAAAAAAAAAAAAAAAATCAAGCCAAATTACGGGCAACTTCTGGCAGCAGAGATTCCAGGCAAAGCTCGTAAAAACGTTTGGACCATAAATGATGTATTCCCCCGTAATTTTACATTGTGACAAATATACAACTATTGAATTAAAATCTTTTAATTGAATTAGGAGAACAATAGCTCTTTTATATCTATCGCTATTTCTATGAATGCATGATTAAACTCTTCCAATCAGTAAAACAACAATTATATTTTCAGTTTCAAATACGAAATTAATCTTATATGACGTCACTGAAAAGCTAACACTTTACATTTGAAGGGATTTTACCTTAAAAATGCAGTTTGATGGCCGATTTGAGAAAACTACGCAAATTAACGGTTTTGCCCGTAGAAAATGCCAGTATTCTAAAATTATTCTTTCATAACATCAATTTATGGTCTTTGAACGTTTATCTAGCTAAACGTTCATTTCCTGTAAAATTATACGGTCAAATCCCGCGATTTTACGTTTTTTTTTTTTTTTTTTTTTTTTTTTTTTTTACAGTGTAAATATAAAGAGATTTTGATATAGTTCGATTTCGACCTCAATTTGTCCAGTTGCTATTATACCCACTCTTCTGAAAATTTTTAGCCATAAACTACAACTAATTTGTTTTTTAAAAAGAATGACTTTTTTCAGTTTAAGTATGTGTCATTTAATTAAAGTAAGAAAATTGTATGTTTAGTGGTTCTACTGCTCCATGGTTTAGAGCAAGTGTATCTTCGACCTACTATTGCCATATAAAGAAATAATTTATTCAAGTTACCAGATAGTGAAAACCTTCATCAATCTGAGTTTCTTTGAATTTTAAAAATATCTCAACATGTTACAGTACGCCTCCAACAAGCATTTCACATCTTAAACTTTTCAACTGTCCAACAAAACCTTAAAAGTTTCTGAATATCAGCTCGCATTGAAAATTAAAATGGAAAATGGAAAATGAATGTACAAAATGCAGAAATGATACAGTTTAATTGCTTAGGCCAGGTATAAATACCCTGGCTACCACTTCTCCGACTTGTAAAATTCCTAGGATAAGTGTAAGTACGGGCAAAAAAGGTAAAAATTAAGAAATGGAATAAATCTGAAGCTATATTCAAAATCTAAATCCAAATTTTATATTTCTTAACAAAATATGTGAAGTTTAATTCACAAATGCAACACTTGCAAAGCTTCGAATATTGAGAGGGTCATTCTGTCGGAGAGGAAAATTCATGCATTTTTTCAAACTTCCAAAACTATGACTGTTTTATGTATTATTTGATTTCCTGTGGCTAAATGCATCAAAAAAAGGTTCAACTAAACAGATATGATGACTATTAGATCCAAAGTTAGCATATCAGTTAATTTATAAAGCGAAATTACCTTACAGTTACCCTTTACTCCACTTCACCCTAATTAATATAAAATAAAAAAAGCAAACAGCAACTCTTTGTGTTGAAATAACGAACCACTACTTTTCATTATGGAAATAATATTTAGGCAAAAATTCAGCTAGAATGCCGTCTGCGTTGTTCTAATTATGGTGCATACAAATATCTATATAATTTTCGCATGGTCAAGTGTCTTACTTTATATCCATCCGAAACAATAATGAATTTTTTTATTTTGTCATGTTTATTTAGAAAGCATTTATTCATAATTTTTAGTATTGGATAATATAAAATAATTCTTAATATGCATTAAAAAACATTAGCAAACCTCGGAGAGTTCGCCATTAAATTATGCAGTCAGCTTCTTCCTAAAAAAAAAAAAAAAAAAAAATCAATACTCATAATCAAAACAAATTGATGTAATATTCAAACCGTTTATTAAAGGGTCCATGCCTTTCTTTGAGAATAAAGTCCATAACTTTAACGGGCATAACTTTATATTTACGGTTAGTGACAGGAACACTTTCTGCCAGTCGCTGGTCGTAATCTGGAAATGCAAATAGAGTGTAAGTAATATATATTCTTAGAATGTAAGTAATTATTTACATAAGAACAACTAGTATGTACTATCATATATATCTCCTTTCTTCTCAGGATTTCCTAATAATATCACAGGAAAGTGAGGATATTTCCAGAATATACTTAGAATATCAGGGGAAGAAAGTATGCAATATGGAATAATATAGTAATAGGAATCATAAATTTTATACTTTATTTAAAAGGTAGGTACTATTATAGGTTCTATATTATCAATAAATTATTTTAACAAAATTTTTCAAAATTTTTTTCTTAAAGAAAAAAAAATTAAAAACGATATTTTCTTAATTAATTACTTAACAATGTAACTAAAAATACTGGTATACATATGTACTAAATAGCTCATCTACTACGGTTTCATAAGGAATATGGTGCTATATATTAAATAATTTGGTACTTAAATATTTATAAATAGTCCATTGCACGTAAAATAAGGTACAATGTTTTTTTTTATCTGTAAGAAATAATTTTTAATTAATGTGTAAAAAAAATTTTTAGATATTGTACAAATATATATATATATATATATATATATATATATATATATATATACAATAAAATCATATAATAATTCTTTGAAAACTTTTCAGATATGGAAGATTTATATTTGTGAAATTCAATATCTACAAAAGAAACCCATCATTTCTTATCTTTAACTGATAGAGACGAAAATCTTCGACTGTTGATAAAGCCGAAAAGAACAATTAGTCTTATCTTTAGTGTTTAATGGGGACCTCGTATATTAGAAAATTGTCACTGACAGTAATGAGAATAATTATTTATTTTTAATCAACACATACAAATTGATTAATTTGTTTCTTTTAAAAGCGATTAAATCGTCTACAAAATCACAATTCTAAAATAAGAGATGACATCATATGATTACTGAATATATATAAAAATAGTTTTTCTTTTTACTTTCCGAACACTATAGTGAGGAAAGTATTGTAATCATGTCAAAAATACGAATTCGAGATTTTGATGTTTCTATACGTTTCGAGGTCCAACGAGTCCGTTTTCACTATTTTTACGATGATGTATGTATGTGTGTGTATGTATGTGTGTATGTATGTGTATATGTATGTGTGTATGTCTGTGAGTGAACACGCTAGCGTCTAAACGCTTTGTTCGAATAAGCTGAAAGTTGGTACGTATATTGTAAGTCACCATAGTACGAACCCTATAGATTTTGGTGAATCTAGCACTTATAGTTTTTTTTTACAGGGACACAAAGAAAAATTCTTTATCATTATGGCCAAGGGATCAACATCTTAAAAGTGCGATAGCATCTAAACGCCTTATTCAATTGAGCAAAAACTTTATACACATATTATAGGTCACAGATACTCAATCTGTATAGATTTTGGAGAATCTAGCACTTATAGTTTTTTTTCAGGGACACAAAGAAAAATTCTTTGCCAAATTTTTAAAAGTGTGATAGCGTCTAAACGCCTTATTAATCTGAGCAAAAAAATTGTACACATGTTATAGGTCACATTTGAACCAACTGTATAGATTTTGGTGAATCTAGCACTTACAGTTTTTTTACAGGGACACAAAGAAAAATTCTTTATCATTATGGCCTATGAGACCAAATTTTTAAAAGTGCAATAGCATCTAAACGCCTTATTCAATTGAGCTGAAAATTTGTATGAATATTATAAATCACTGTTGCACTAACTATAAGCATTTTGGTGAATTGTGGCCACCACGAGACTTTCTTCTATATTTTCCTATACAAATTCACTCAGTAACAATAATTAAAAAAAAAAAAAGTGGGACTTTGACAAAATTGTGGGTAAATTGTGAAAATTTGTTTTTTAAGTTTGTCAGAATTTATAGATTTTTACAGGGACACAACGAAAAATTCTTTATCATTATGATCTAAGGGCTCAAAGTTCAGTAGCGTTAAATAAAACCTCGTGTGATATATGGAGAAAAAGACTCAAACACTCTGTTATGGTTTTCTCTCTTTTGTTTGTTTAGCAACTCCTCTTTCTTTATTTTATCTACAAAACTGTTAGTTACTCAATGTTCGGAAAGTCGAGTGGAGTCACTCCAGATTTTTTCCTTCTTTACTGGGGGGAGGGGGGACCGTAACTTAATTTTCCTGTGATAGCGAAAGAGAAAAAAGAAAAAGAAAGAAAAAGAAAAGGAAGAGAAAAAGAAAAGGAAAAGAAAAGGAAAAGAAAAGGAACGAAAGTTAAGAATAAAGATTGGGTTTATACTTTATATACTTTATATGCATATATGTGTGTGTGGGTGTGAACTGTAATTCTTTAAATACATAACTGTCTTATTTTTAAATTTGCAAGCTTATGCGGCTCTTTGGATATTCGCCAACAGTTTTCATCTGTGTAGTTTTTTATTTCTTATTAATTTTATCTTTTCGGTTTAATTTCATCTTCTAATGAGTTTTTGTTTCAAATACTGCAACAGTTAATTGGATTTCTTTTGAAATCGACCTACCGCAATCACTTACTTTATCTATCTATCTCTCTATATAAGTACAGGGTGATTATAATTCAATTTTCGATTTAAAAACAATCTAACTTTAAAACTAACAGTCAGAATGATTTGATGCTTTTACCAGAACTTGCAATAGATTTTTTTTTTTTTTTTTTTTTTTTTTTGGCAAAGGAAAACAAAATGTTGCAAAAAAGCGCCAATTACGCGAAATGTGTATATGGCGCTGCCTGGGTAATGTCAGGGGAAAGGCCTAAATGGATTCGTTAAACATAGGAATGTTGTCAGACAAATGGAACCAACAGACTCTATGGGTTTACAAAAAAAGAAAAAAAAAAACAGAATGCGTGTTTACAACGAAAACAGTGATAGTGACTAGTCAAAAAGAGGAGCTTCATTATACAAAACCCTTACGGACGATTAACGGTACATTTTCGAACTTGCATCGCCAAACAAGATTCCATTGCCTTGAGATTGCTCTGGTATAATGTCAAGTCATTTTGTGTGGTAGTTTTAAAGGTAGGGCATTTTGAAATCGCAACTGTAATTATAATCACCCTGTATAAAGGAAAACTTGTTAGCAAAATAACTTCCGACATCATGAACTTTGTTCAACCCCAAATTTTGCCCCAACATTTTACAATTTGTTTTCTTTTCTCCTTAAACTTGTTTTCCAAAGAAAGCATTTGTTGTAATATACAATATAATATAATTATAATTTAAAATCGATGATATTGCGCTTTTTTTAAGTATTGCCTTTGTCATTATTTCCTAATTTTAAATTAGAAACACATCGCTGATTTGACCCGACTTTTTCTTCCGGAAAATTTGTTCGCTTTACTGTAGGAAAACTGAAGTAATTCAAACCAAAGTTTAACAGTGGACTCATATTACAAATATCTTGAATGAGTTTACTGACTAGTTTGCTCTGCCATTTTTTTTTTTTTTTTTTTTTTTTTTTTTTTTTTTAGTGGAGGCAATTTTAAAATTTGTGAGCACGATAACTTTTAAAATACTTAATAAATTAGAAATAAAGTTGAACAGTTGGCTTACCTTAAAATACCTTCGATGAATTCACTAGAAAATTGTTCCGAAATTTTGTTTCAAATTAGCGGCCATTCGAAAATTTGTCATTGTGGTAACTTTTGAAATACTGAATTAATTCGAAATAAATTTATAAAGTGGATTTATCTTAGATATATATTTCATGTGTTCGTTAACCAACTTTATCCGCCAAACTTGATACATTCTCTGTTTTTTAAATGTCAGCCCTTTTAAAATTTCAAATTCACATAAAAAATATATTTATAAACATATTTCATTAAAACTCTTGATGCATATTCCCCATCAATATCTACAAGTATATTGATAAACTTTATCCTCCATCTTATTTCAAAATGGCAGCCACTTGTTGAGTAACGGAAATTAACCAACTCTTCCAATTGAGCCGGTATTACACAATGCGCAGTACTAGTGCGACTTTAAAACCAACCAACGAACTGAGCCAAAAGACTTGTTTTCATAAGCAATGTCTTATTAAATGCGAATTGGCATATCGGTTATTCATTAATATTATCCATAATTGTATAAATGTTACAAAACATAGATGGATTACCTTCTTTTAGATTGTTCAAAATCTTTTTAGTGAATAATTTTGTGTAAATTGGAATGTCATAATTTCACAGAGTTAAAAACTTATAGTCTAACTAGTTAATGGCATAAACAAAATGACAAAGAAAAATAGAAAATCTCTCGGCAACTTCAAAAAATATAGTTTGTAGATTTTCGAGCTAATTTCAAGTTACTGAAGATGTTCCATAGTTTCAAATGGAGTCACAGATCACTATCTATCTATAAATCCAAGTCGGTTAAAATAATAGATAAGAGTAATATGGATTAGCTCAGGAGTAACATGAATTAATATTATTTTAAAGATAATAAATTGAATATATTTATTATTAAATATTTGAAAATCCTACAGTAAATACTTATCTATATTAAAAAAATTTATTCTATGTATAGTATTTCTTAAGGTGTAATTAATAAGATAATGAAGTGATTTTGCCGAAAGAAATTTTTTTAACTCATATTCTTTAGTATTTACATTTTTTAAAAATAGATAACTCTGTTTTAAAAGCACAAACTTATGATAGAATAATCACTATAAAATTCTATTACAGACGTATAAAAAGTATAACAAATATCACAAATTATTATCTAGAAAATTTATGACACAACTGCCTTTCACTGTTTATTTTTATTTCTCACTTGAGCTGGAACGTTTACATTGTTTGCATTCTTCATTCTATAGGAATCTCATAAAGATACGAAGCATTTAAAATATTCAGCATTACAGACTATCATCCAATTTTTTTTATTGAAAAACAAATTCATTCTTTCGGTATAAAGAAAGAAGTTTATTTTCTTTTCATGAGCAACTGAATTTTTCATAAGCACGCAGACTCTTCATCGTAAAAGATTTATATCTCCATGAAAGCGTCTTTATGTATCAAAAGAAAATATTAGATCTTCATTCAATTCATCGTCAAATAATGCGTTGATAATAATATACCTTATATATGCGTTAAAAAATTATTATACATTTATTTAAAAAGAAAGAAAGGTTTTTCTTCTAATATGCAAATATTTAATTAAAATATAAAAAAAAAATAATTATGTCCTTTTTATTAGTCATTTAATCACTTTAAGATGTAGAAAAAGAAATCCGAGAATAAGATTTATTGTGTATAGTTTACCATTTTTCGTATTATATAATTCAAACATAATGTCAAAGTAAATTAATTATCAAATATATTTAACACTGTGCTTAACAAATACGCATCATGCAAAATGTTTATAATTAACAATATAAAAATCTTAATTCATCTATTGCTAACTAATACAGGACAAGCTGTGGGAATAATATCCTTCCTTATCAGCTTTATGAGGCATATACGGTTTTTCTTTTATATTATTGTGGCACGTTTAAGCATATTTTTCTCGCAAGAGAGAATAAACTAGTGGATCTGCAGATCAGAAGCCTCAACGTTCTGTTTGTATCACGCATTATTCAATAGGTCATTTTTATTTATTCCTTTTTATATAATAGTATATATTGATTCGATCGACTTGTTACCATAATCAGATACATTCCTGAGGGGGGCTGTCCCCCCTCAACCCTCCGCTGTATCTCTCTTTGTATACCTATCTGTATATCAAATATATATATTCTTAATAAACGGCGGTCTTGTATTATTTCCCTGAAATTCATAAATACCAAATTACTTGAAAAAAAAAATTACATAGCATATCGGAAATATTTTGCGTAACCCTGTAAACTAATTACCAATTCTATGCCCGTAATTTTCAACAGAATAACATGCTTTTAAAATTCTAATAAAATATCATTATATTTAAAGGGGTGTAACCATGTTAAAATACACTTTTAAGAAATGCCGACTATAGACCGTAATAGTACAAAATTTTTTATGTATCCCGGAAAAGTAGCCACAGTTATTATAAACGTTAATAATAAGAATACACCTAATTAATTATAACTCATTAATTTTTCAAATTAATTTGACGCCATTTGGTACTTCCTCGGAATTATTTTGTGTGGTCCCATAAATTATTCAGTCTATACATACCCTTTTTTAAGAGTAAACACAATTTTAAACATCTTTATAATGTACGTTAATTCTATTAAGTTCAATGCAGCATAAACGCATTAAAGTGCGCGCTTAACTAAAAATTTGTCCATAGGCTCTAATATTACGAAATTCTTTTGTGTGTAACTGTAAACGAACCCTGACCATTGTATACACCAGTAAAAAGTGTTCAAATTATTTTGCGTTTAAAATTAATAATTGATCAAAATTTAACATCGTTTGGATGATTACGTGACATTGTCAGAACACTTTTGTAAGGTCCTGTACATTAATTAGAAAGCTTAAGAGCACATATTTTCTTCAAACAACATAAATTAATGCATCTTACTCACGTACGCTAGTTTCATTTTCTTGATTGCAAAGTAATGATGTTAAAATGCGTTTAAACGAAATTCACCCCATACGCCGTAATGTTAAGTATTTTGGCATGTCCCTGTACACAATCGATAAAAAGTATAGACATAAAAAATTATATAGCTATTTCTATACCGAGCCTGAATGTGTGTGTCAATTTGCAAGTAAATCGGAGAATTTTTGTGACCGCTATTGCGGCACAAACAAATTATGCCCATAGGCCGTAATGATAAGAAAAAATTTTGTGCGTCCCTGTACACAAACTACAAATGAAATACACACCCAAAACTATACAGCAAAAATATGTGTGGTTCGTAAATATGTGTGATGATCGCATGTCAATAGCGTGACTTTTGAAGCCGCTATCGCGGTACAAACAAATTCTTCCCGTAGGCCGTAATGATAAAAAAAACTTTGGGGTATCCCTGTACAGGAACTACAAACGGAATGCACACCCAAACCTATATAGCTAATTTCGTAGGGATCATGAACATGTGTACCAAATTTCAAGTCAATAGCGTGATTTTTGCAGCTGCTATCGCATGCCAGACAGATGGACAGACGGAACCCAAAATCTTTTTGAGTCTCAACAGAGGGCCTCCATTGACGTTTCGGAAAAAAATGGAAGTCAATAGCTTGATTTTTGCTGTGGCTATCGCGGTACATACAGATGCTTTACATAGGCTGAAATGATAAAAAAAAAAGTGTGTCCCTGTATACGAACTACAAATGGTATACATACCAAAAACTATACAGCTAATTTCGTGGGGCTCATGAACACGTGTACCAAATTTCAAGTCAATAGCTCTATTTTTGCGGTCGCTATCGCGCGACATACAAATTCTTCCCATAGGCCGTAATGATAAAAAAAAACTTTTGTGTGTCCCTCTATACAAACTACAGATGCAATACATACCAAAACCTATACAGCTGATTTCGTGGGGCTCATGAACATGTGTACCAAATTTCAAGTCAATAGCGCTATTTTTGAGGCCGCTATCGCGCGACAGACAGACAGACAAACACACAGACAGAGCCCAAAACCGTTTTGAGTCTCAACAGAGGGCCTCCACTGACGTTTCGGAAAAAATTGGAAGTCATTAGCTTGATTTTTTCTGTGGTTATTGCGGTACATACAGATTCTTCGCATAGGCCGTAATGATAAGAAAAACTTTGGCGTGTCCCTGTACGCAAATGTAATACACACCTAAAACAATACAGCTAATTCTGTTTGGCTCATGGATATGTGTACCAAATTGCAAGTCAATAGCGTAATTTTTGCGGCCGCTATCGCGCGACAAACAAATTCTTCCCATAGGCCGTAATGATAAAAAAAAACGTTTGTGTGTCCCTGTATACGAACTACAAATGGAATACATACAAAAAAACTATACAGCTGATTTCGTGGGGCTCATAAACATGTGTACCAAATTTCAAGTCAATAGCGCTATTTTTGATGCCGCTATCGCGCGACAGACAAACAGACAGACAGACATATAGATAGACAGACAGACACACAGACAGAGCCCAAAACCGTTTTGAGTCTCAACAGAGGGCCTCCACTGACGTTACGGTAATAACCTCATTATAAGTAAAAACCATATCAAGATATGCTGTATTCGTAAATATTATCATCAATTTCTAGTTCATTTTGATTTCCTCTCATTTCAGCGACTGCTCAGCATCTACAGTGTACAAAACTTAGTATAAGAAAAATTTATTATGTAGAACTCGGCTGATTCAGTTTGAATGCATATCAGCCACTAAATGGCAATGCTATGTTGTAATTTCTTACCTTTTCCGAAAAGACTGTATCTGAACTTTTATAGTGCATAAATGTACAAAACTTGGCACGTGAGATGAATAGTAGGTAAAACTATGCTGATTCAATTTAAATGCACCCCTTAACGCGCGCTGTCCTCGCTGCGAGGACGCAAAATTTAAGATCCAGCTGCAAAAATTCATCCCGGAAATATTTTGGCAAAATTTTACGTTTATAAGATATCAGAAAAGGCCGGTTTTTTTAACCTCAAAATTTAAAATTTCTTTTAGTTTTAGTTCGTGAATTCCGGTGGCAGTATAATTTAAATGTTCCGAATTGTCCTGCGCCGCAAAAGGTTAAATGCATATTAGATTACAGGTGATGGAGCTATTTTGAATTATTTTTTATTTACGCGAAATCTGTGTCTTAGGTTCTATGCTACATAAATGTACCAAACTATCTGCATGATATATATTGTCAAAAATTTTCTGATTGTATTCTGGGGTATACGAGTATATAGGCCAAAATGTCATAATAGTATAATTTTCTGCGATTTTTCAGATGACTGTACTTCAATATCTATTGGTGAAACCTGCACAGAATTGCATATGTAAATGGTGAATAGATATATTGTTTAATTTTTTATTCATATTAACCGTTAGGTGGCACTGTTATATAAAATAATGTAGAATAAAGTATTGAATTCATGAAAATTTACGATTTCTGGTTTCTTTGAATGTATGATGTGTTATTAAAATTTTGTATCTCACCAATCAATAGACGGAATTTAAGCAAGGTTTATTTGATCAAACTTTGAATTAATTTGGTGAAATTAACTTTTGAAATATTTTCCCAATAGATGGCGCTACCATGCTGTGATTCGTTCCATTTATGTGAAAGCTATACACTGAGAAAAAATTCTGTAACTGACATCTAGAATCTAAATTGTGGCTCTAGAAAAAATAGTTTCATGTCATCCTTATACATTCTAGTCCCCTTGGAAAGCGAGTTCTAGAAGCCCCTATTAGAATTCTTGAGCGTTTGCCTATAATCTCGGACAAAGTTATTTAAAAATCTCTGCAAATAAATGAGACTACAAGAGGCGGATTTCTGCAACTATAATCTTGGTTTATTATGAAATTCTAGAAAATCAAGCAAGAATTTCTCGCAATATAAATGATTCAGAATATTGTTTCACCATCTATAAATGTGTACACTAGAAGTTCTTGATAATTTCATCTATTCAGTTTATTGGCGTGCCTTATGTGCATAGCTCGAAAATCTATATTTCTAGTTAAGGGATTTAGAAAATGGCCACTTATTCATTCTAGAGAAAGGTGGCATATATTTTTTTCTCAGTGTATCTTAACTTTTGTAGTATATAAACAACACATCAAAGTTGGTATATGCAATAAAAATTTTGTAAAAGTACGCTGCTTCATCTTGGGTTCAAATAAGCCGACAGGTGGTCCATTTACTTTTTTTTTTTAATGAATATACGTGCTATTCAGATACAAATGAATATCAATAATTAGAAGAAGCTCCATAATTACATGCTTCTGATACAATGCATCATAAGCATTACTTTTTACAGAACGATATCAAGTATACAGTATTTTAATTTTTTACTGGTCCCATTTTATGTATATGGAACAAAACTTTTTCTGAAATATATGAGTAGTAACATGGTTTTATGACATGGTTTTTTTTTTTTGGAAAATATGAGGAGTCAATGTTTTAGAATAATACGTCAAATAGTTTTTAGTTGTTTGACAAAACGTCTAAATTCTTAAGTGTGCAGCCATTTATTTTAGTGCATAAATAAATAAATATTCAGCGCTACTTTGACAATCTACATTTGCATATATAACAAATTAAAAGTACAGTAATCCACGTACTAGGCATTTCTTATTCATCAAATGAAACTATAGTAAAAAACACTAGGAACCCTCAAAAACACCAAAAACAAAAAGTATTCCACACATGGCTAGGCCCCCTTGAGTAGACAAGCGGCCTTAAACCCTACACTACAGCAACTATTACCCAATATTTTTGCCTCCATTTTATCAGTTCTTCAAAAAACATTACTGCCAAATGACTCCAATAAAAATCGATGATCTTTTATTATTTTTTTTTTTAAATTCATGTCTCAATTTTAATAAATTTTACTAAGAAAACATTTTTCGGACCATTCAACCTCAAAAGTAGCCTACATTTGCTTTGCAAGGGCTTGAATTATGTAGCTTCTAATAATTTAGGGTCCATAGGAACTCATAATGTCATGTTATTATATTATAGTCTGAACAATTTTAAAAGTCTTTTTGAAAGAACATATATTAGTTATAGTTAGCACCAGATTGCAATACATATATAAACACAACTAACACCAACTGAATTGAAATAATTGTCTTGTACAGAGGAAGGCATATCCAACTTTTTAAAAATATTGATTAAAAAAAGATTAAACATTTACTTAATATATTTCTATTGACTTAATCACCACTATTTCTTTTGAAGAGAGTTTGATGCAATTATGTTAAATTAAAATTATTTTTATCTTTATATATATATTTCTTTTGTGCGTGTGTATGTCACTGAACTCCTCCTAAACGGCTGGACTGAGTTTAATGAAATTTTTTGTGTGTCTTCAGGTGGATTCGAGAATGGTTTAGACTTACAATTCAGTTCAATCGGATAATTGGATCAAAAGATATTAAATAAAAACTCTATTTTAACGTTAAAATGATTAAAAAGAAAAATATATTTGATGCCAAAATAAACAAAATTCACGTTTATTTATTTTTTTCCGGAAATAAAATATTTTTAATTTCGCGTGATAAATAACAAAAATTAGAAAAAAATATTTATATACTATGAAAATATTCGTGTGTAAATAAATATTTTCATAGAGATACTTGGTATTAGCTTAAATTTTTTAGTACTTTTCTTTTCTACAGTAAAACAAAATGTTTCGCTTTAATTGATACTTTATATGTAATTTATAAAGGTTCTTTTATGTTTTCACCTTAATTGTAAATAGTAATAATTTCGAATTTATGAGAATTTTTTATTTTTATTTTGTATATATCATAAAACAGTTTTTCTTTTTTTTTTTTTTTTTTTTTTTTTTTTTGGCATGGAACAGCTTTAGTTTGGAAAAATTTGAAATTTGGCACCGAAGTAGTACGGACGTTTCTCACCAAGATCGTCAGTTACGCAATTGAGATAGCCATGTTAATTCATCGAAAAAATGGCCAAAAATATTTAAAGTCGACAAGGGGGGGGGGAGGTCTATACTAAAGCTGTGCCTTTGTATTTATCTATATATATATATTTCTTTGTGCGTGTGTATGTCACTGAACTCCTCCTAAACGGCTGGACCGAGTTTAATGAAATTTTTTATTTGTCTTCAGGTGGATTCGAGAATGGTTTAGATTTACAATTCAGTCAAATTTAAATTGTTTATTTAATTAATTTATCACTTATAAACTGTTGTGGATTTTGGAATGTTTCACATTGGATCCGGCAGACTGCGCTACGATCGTAGTATCGAATATTCAATAATACGCAAGCGAAGTGATGACGTCACTGGCCTTCCGTGGATGCAAGAAAAATATTTCCTATGTTAATCGCCCATTGGATTTTTGTAAAAAATTACTAAAAATCGAGGAAAATTATTTCCCGATTTTAATCCCCATATTTGGGTATAGATATGTATTAGTTATCATGTGCATGCGTTAGATTGAGTTGTTTTTGCTGTAAAATTGATGGTTTGGCTTGGTTTGGTTTCAGTAATGGTTTGGCTTCATGAGTACATGAGATTTATTGCTTGCCTCTAGGGCCGCTTATATCTCGAATAATCCACACCACAAGGGTTTACAAGTTTTTATTCCAAGAACAGATACAAGAACATGAACAAGGACAATACATACATCCATGCCTTCTCCGGGATTCGAACCCGGGCCCAACTGTGTAGAAGTCAGGGACGCTAACCACTCCACCGTCTGGGAGGCTAAAATTGATAAAATTTGAATTTTTAATCTCAAAACTCTGTCATCCTTGGCGGAAAAAAAATATCGCCATATCATCTGGCGAACATATTTAATTTCTTTCAAAAATAATGGTTATTTCAACAACTTATATTAAGAGAGTAATGAATAATATGAAACAATTTCGTACAATACATATTACGAAAATATACATCTGGCATGTATATTTTCGTATTACGTTTTTGATCGCCAAATACAAAAAACGCCAAGGAAGACAGGGTTTTGAAATTTAAAATTAAAATTTTGTCAATATTTGAGAGCAAAATAGTTCAATCTAACACATGCATACGATAACTAATACATATCTATACCCAAATACGGGGATTAAAATCGAGAAATAATTTTCCTCGATTTTTAATAATTTTTTATAAAAAATCCAATGGGAGATTAACATAGGGAATCTTTTTCTTGCATCCATTGACGGTCAGTGACGTCACACTTCGCTTGCGTATATTCTACTGTAATTCCAGTTTGTCCCGACAGTTGGTGCTGCGATCAAATTCAGGAAAATATTTTCTAACTTCGTGTTATTATTGATATACAAAAAATTGTGTCCTAATTGAAATATTACATCAAGATTTAATTAGTGTTTGAAGAGTTTTGAAGTGTGCATAAAAATCTATACATTTTGCAAATTTAGTGCGAAATTGGAGTGAGTATTTTATATAATTTTCTATCAAATTTACACGCGCGTTTATTAACAACCACCCTAACCTACATTTTTTTTTTTTTTGTGTGTGTCTATCTAATTTATTATATTTTATTTATTTATTTTTTGAATGGAACACCTTTAGTATCGGATCCCTTTGGCAAAATTTGAAATTTGGCACCGAAGTAGCTCGGACGCTTCTCGCCAAGATCTTTAGTTCCACAATTGAGATATCCATTTCAATTCATCGCAAGAATGGCTTAAAATATTTAAAGTCACCAATGGGGTCCCATACTTTTGTGCGTGTGTATGTCACTTATATTTTATTTATTTATTTTTTGATAAAAATTGTCATCAAATCGGTCCATATTTGTTACAGCTTATTCAAAAAAGACGGAATTTTCATGTGAAATTCGTTGCTATCAGAGATTCTCTCATAAATTGAAATATTTGCCGTATGAAATAAAATTTTGTGCTGTTCGACATTCAGCGGAGGTTTTAAATAACAAGTAGCAAGTAGAAAGTACCAAGTAGCAAGTAGCAAGAAGCAAGTAGCGAAAATTTCGGTAATTAAGCCTTTTACGTTATAATCGGAATTCACAGTCACCGTTCACAGCGCTCCATACCTGTTTCACTTATATACCACATCCTTACACACTTACAATAAGTTCGTTATTTTTTTCTAGCAAAATATTCTCCAGAAATAATTTATATGACAAAACAACGTTTGTCGGGTCAGCTAGTATATATATATATATATATATTTTAACTTTATAAGTTTATGACTTTAAATACCGACGATCTGTCTTCTAGACACATTTGTATGAAAATTATTCTTTTATTTAAACAAAATTGTTCAAATATTAAATATGAACATTAGAAATCATGGACTATCTAGAAAAGCATCATAAATTTAATCGTATTAAATACGGTTTTACATTGTATGATAATGTCTCTTAGATTGATGTAAAATTAATATAGTTTGATATAGCATTGAAATTTTATGTATCATTTATTAATTTAAATCATTTTTTTATTTTAGTTTCTCTACCTCAAAATGTGTAGAAATATTTCAGTTTCAGAATATCAGAAAGTTTTATAAATCGTTTGATAATGTTAAAATTTTCTAAGTAAGAACCATTAGTTCTGCTCTGGGAGTCTCGCGAAATCGATATTTATGAACCGGTAAATATTGATAAAGAGTGAATTAATCGAAGTGGGAGATTATGTACTTTGATAAACTTTTCTTCACTCGGGCTACTATCAAGTGACAAATTTATTGATTTTTGAATTATGTAAATATTTTCCAATATCACTGTCTAGACTAAATTTACCATTTGTATGTTAAGACAAATTTATGTACATCTATAAACTGACGTATGAGTTATAAACTTTACTTACTAAGAACACTGCATCTTAATTTATAGAAAAATTATAGTCAACCTAAGGTTCATATCCCTTAAAATATTTCATTTAATTTTTCACGTCTAAACCTGCTATTTTAAATAAACTGTAAATCGAGACTTCATACCGATCTTATTAAATCTAGAGACTATTTTATACGAAGCAGCATTAAAATATTTTGGGTTTCAAAATATAGTAAGAGGAAAAATTATGGTGTA
The DNA here is from genome assembly GCA_963930645.1 of Salticus scenicus. NCBI lineage: Eukaryota > Metazoa > Arthropoda > Arachnida > Araneae > Salticidae > Salticus > Salticus scenicus. The sequence goes on along the minus strand of OZ005650.1, from coordinate 167,846,160 downwards.
TATAAACTAGCATAAAATAAATCGCAACAGCAAGAAGTTGTTCTAGATAAACGAAATTTGGAATGTCTGGTTGCACATTAGAAAGATGACGTCTATTTAGTTTCAGGGATGAACAAATTAGAATGGCGCTACTAGCGTTTGAGCAAGTTGTTCACAAATTCTTTAAACACATCTAGTTTAGTACAAAATTAGTAAATATCCAATTTTAAATTAAAATATATGGCTTTTATTTATAATAGTAATGTTTCAGTAATAAACTCATTGATAGTAATAAACTCTTCTTTTTAAAATATTGCAATATATATATATATATATATATGAGGGATCTTAAAAATCATTTAATTTCTACTGTTCCCCGAAAAGAATAATTTTTACCTTTTGCAATTTAGAAAAGATTTTTTATATTTCAAAGCAATTATCAGAATAAATATATTTATATTTTTACCTATTAAAAAAAAAAAGAAACATAAAACGATTTCCGTTGTAATTTATTTTTGTTTGTTTAACTTTAAAAAGCTATTATCTTTTATTATAGACCTTATATGTAAGTCAGTTACAGTTCAGATTTACACTTGATGTTTTATTTCCAGACATAGTGCCGCTATGATAAATATAAATACGTTTTGTCTGCTAACGGTTTTTGTTGGCGAACAAATTTATGCCAGATTAAGGGTTGTAATATTTTAATCGTGTTTTCAATTTTCAAATTTTCTCGTAAACTTAACATGGAGACAAAAAAAAATTGTTTCGTGCTCTGGCGGTTAATATTTCTATTTCTATCTTTTTTCTTTTACATTTTTTTAGAAATTCTTGCTCGCTCCCGGTGCCGGTATTCTTTCAATCTCGGGACTCGTTTCTAGTAACACACCAAAATATCGTTAGATCCTTTTCCCTCAGCTTCTCATATCCGTAATGTGCCTCTCTACGTTTTAACAATGACATTATTATAAAGATTATTTAATCGCCATTGCTTGACATTATTTACCAGTCACGATTTTTTTAAAATAAAATAAGCTGGATCCGTACTGTCATGTCTTTCAGTTTAAAGTTGCAGTTTTCGGTCCATCTGTCCGGTGAACGTGTGTTCTCTCCCATTCAACTTTCCTACTAAAAGTCACTCATATCATATTTTCACTGGTGGTGAAGGATGGAGTCTACGCTTCATTCTGTCGGTGGCTACATCTCTAGACCATATACAGACTGTTCTGATATATCCGGCATGTATATGGAGAATATTCCCCCCACACATTTGATTTACACGGAGAGAAGAAACCCTGGTCTAGCATCAATTGTCCTTTAGCACTGAGTTCATTTGATCCCAGGACTCCGAGAGAAAATGTATGTTTTCGTCGACAAACTTTCATGACTGCACGATATGACTGAAGTCTAAAAGTCGACAGTTTTTTTCATTATTTTCATGAAGGAAGTTTTGTTTACTTTTAACAAGCAGTTGTTTTCTGGCTGCGACGCGAATCGTGTATTTACACTGAATTTTTCGGGTTTTTCGATCAAGAATTATACAGGAATAAACGTGTAATACTTTTTTTCTTTTTTGAATGGAAAACCGTATGAGCTCATACAGGAGAAAAGCCATATCTAGTTAAAAATAAAAGCCTAAAAGAATTATGCATAAGTTCTATTACGTCTCTTTAAATAGGTTATTAAAAATTTACGTGTTCATACTAGAGAAAAGACGGTTTTAAAATGAATAATTGGAGGTCTGAAGGCGAAAGGGATCAATTTTCAAGATCATTAATACTTTGATAAAATAAATAAAAGGGAAATAAGTTTAATTTTTAGGTCAAATTCTATGAAACTGTGGCAAGTAATTTGCATATTTTTACGCTAAGCATCCTTGTTAAATAAATACATAATTTTTTTTTTTTTTTTTTTTTTTTTTTTTGATGCATCATTAAATTAAAACTTTTTTTTTTTTTTTAGATAATATAAATAACAACGATGCTTGGATAATTTATCAGATTTCTGTACATATTTTTGTATTTCATATATGCTATTTATTTTTATTTTCTTTCGATTTTTAAAATTAAGAAAAAAAAAAAAAAACATATTTTTTTTTCCATTTCTAATATATAGACAAATTTGCATATTTCACGGTATTATAACACCTTTCAGTATATTATGTTTATGTTCATATTTTGGAACTATGAGTTCAGATTTTTTTTTTTTTTTTTTTTTTTTTTTTTTGTGCTTATATTAATTTTAATTTACATATATTTACCCGTTTTTGGTATGATTACATTCATTTTGATAAAATACATTATATATATAATGATATGTAGAGAGTAATTACAGGACTATGTTAAAAAATATGAAGGAAAAAAGTATTTTCATTTTTACATACTCTTTTTATTTTGACTTTTGTTTTTCTTGTTTATACGTGATAATTCATTTTATTATAATTTTTTTTAAGTATTCGCGGATAATATTCCTATGTTATTTTCATTTCATAAGGGACTGTTGTTGACAACTACCTATGTTTGCAAATATTGTGTTGATATATTTAAATAATAATGATAATAATTTGATAAATGCACATTATACAAAACTAATTAGCTCAAAATTTACAATAACTATGTTCAAAATGAAATTTTATAGGACAGTGTTTAATATGTTACATATTTAGAACGATACGAAAAAATATTGCTTCGGCATGAGTAAAACGTCTACTGTTCCCCGAGAAGAATATTTTTTATCTTTTGCAATTTAAAAAAGATTGTTTATATTTCAAAGCAATTATTATAATAAATCTATTTATATTTCTACCTATTAAAAAAAAAAAAAAAAAAAAACATAAAACGATTTCCGTTGTAATTTATTTTTGCTTGTTTAGCTTTAAAAAGCTATTACCTTTTATTAGTGACCTTATGTGGAAGTCAGTTGCGGTTTAGATTTACACTTAAGGTTTTATTTCCAGACTTCCTGTCGCTGTGACAAATATAATTACTTTTTGTCTTGCACCTGCTAACGGTTTTTGTTGGCGATCAAATTTATGCCATATTAAGGGTTGTAATATTTCAAGTGTCATTTCAATTTTTCCATAGACTTAGCACGGAGACAAAGAAAAATGGGGTTGGCGCTCTGGCGATTAATATTTCTACTTCTATATAGATATATTTTTTCTTTTATTGCCGAAACGTCAGTGAAGGCCCTCTGTTGAGACTCAAAACGGTTTTGGGCTGTGTCTGTGTGTCTTTCTGTCTGTCTGTCTGTCTGTCTGTCTGTCGCGCGATAGCGGCCGCAAAAATAGCGCTATTGACTTGCAATTTGGTACACGTGTTCAAGAGCCCCCCGAAATCAGTATAGTTTTGGTGTGTATTCCATTTGTAGTTCGTGTACAGGGACACGCCAAAGTTTTTCTTATCATTACGGCCTATGGGAGGAATTTGTATGTATCGAGATAACGGCCACAAAAATCACGCTATTGACTTGCAATTCGGTACACGTGTTCATGTGCCCCACGAAATCAGCTGTATAGTTTTGGGTGTGTATTCCATTTGTAATTCGTGTACAGGGACACGCCAAAGTTTTTCTTATAATTACGGCCTATGGGAGGAATTTGTATGTATCGAGATAACGGCCACAAAAATCACGCTATTGACTTGCAATTTGGTACTCGTGTTCATGTGCCCCACGAAATCAGTTGTATAGTTTTAGGTGTGTATTCCATTTGTAATTCGTGTACAGGGACACGCCAAATTTTTTCTTATCATTACGGCCTATGGGAAGAATTTGTATGTACCGCGATAGCGGCCCCCAAAATAACGCTATTGACTTGCAATTTGGTACACATATTCATGAGCCCAACGGAATTAGCTGTATAGTGTTAGGTGTGTATTCCATTTGTCGTTCGTGTACAGGGACACGCCAAAGTTTTTCTTATCTTTACGGCCTATGGGAAGAATTTTTATGTACCATAATAGCGGCCGCAAAAATCCTTCGATTGACTTGCAAATTGGCGCACACGTTCCAGCTTTGCATATAAGTAGCTATATAATTTTTATTGTTATATTTTTTATAAACTGTGTAGAGGGACACGCCAAAATTCTTAACATTACGGCGTATGGGGTGAATTTCGTTTAAACGCATTTTAATATCATTACTTTGCAATGAAGAAAATGAAACTAGCGTACGTGAGTAAGATGCTTAAACTTATGTTGTTTGAAGAAAATATGTGCTCTTATGCTTTTTAATTAATGTACAGAACCTTACAAAAGTGTTCTGACAATGTCACGTAGTCATCCAAACGATGTTAAATTTGGTACAATTGGTAGAACTATAGTATTACCCCTCAGCTGAATTTGGCGATTTTTCTTTGGCGCCGATTTGAACGATAACGATGTCTTTCTGGATTGTTTGCGATATAATATCTCAGCCTGCATGCTATTTATTTCGGATTTATGATTTTATGATTTACTAGCAGGCTTTGCCCGCTTCGCTGGACATTAAACTTAAATGAAGTCTCAAAATACCATATCTTTATTAATAACCTAAGTTCTCGCTGTGATTGGTAGAGGTTTTCTCGCTCGCAAAGTGAGGACTCTGGGTCTCCACTGTCTTCGGCACAACTTACTCACTTTTTACTTCCCCTTCCTCAGCGGTGAGTTCGAAGTTTTGCAAAATCACACTAATGCACATAATGCGTACACTTAATCAATATCCAGTCTGGGTCCCCACTGCCTTCGGAACACACTTCTTACTTCCCCTTCCTCAGCGGGTGAGTTCAAAGTTTTGCAAAATCCCACTAATGTACATAATGCGTACACTTAATCAATATCCGCGCACAAAAATTCGCCATTCTAAGGTAATTCAAAGCGAATTCAAACGGAAAAACATGTTTTTACACATGTTTATTGGGAACAACTTCAGTATAAACCCACAACGATATTTGGCGATTTTTTTTGTTGGCGCTTATGGCTAAATCATAAATCTAAAAATCATAAATCATATATGATAATTGATAAAATCATAATCTAAATTAAAAGATCAAAAATCCAAAATAAACAACATATTAGGCTGCCATATTATATCGCAAACAGTCCAGAACGACATCGTTATCCTTCAAAACGGCGCCAAAAAAAAATCGCCAAATTCAGCTGTGGGGTTATACTAAAGTTATACCGTTTATTGCCCTCCGACTCCGAGAAGGTGGGGGGGGGGGATTTCGAATTTCGTGAAAACCAGTTACAATAAGTGCCGGATGCAAACAAACAATTTACGCACCAAATTTAGAGACCACAGAAGTCTTTAATAGAAAATATTATAAATAAATAAATACAAAACGCACAGCTTTAGTATGGGAACCCTTTGGTGACTTTAAATATTTTAAGCTATTTCTGCGATGAACTGAATTGGCTATCTCAATTGTGCAATTAAAGATCTTGGCGAGAAACGTCCGAGCTACTTCGGTTCCGAATTTCAAATTTTGCCAAAGGGATCCAATACTAAAGCTGTTCCATATCGAATCTGGGTTAAAAACGGAAAAAGGGTAAAATAAATTAGAAATATCAGACCTATATTTATAAATTTGATACCGAATGAAAGGGGCGTTTTTGCTGAATCCAGGGGTTCAAACAGTTTTTCGATGCGACAATTAGATTTTTAAAAAATAACTAAAGTATGAAATTTAAGGGGCAACGGAAAAACGGATAAAGGGAAAAATAAATTAGAAATATCAGACCTATTGTTACAAATTCAGTACCAAATGAAAGAGGTGAATTTTCTGAATCCTGGGGTGCAAACAGTTTTTCGATACGACAATTAGATTTTTTAAAATTAACTAAAGTATGAAAATTAGATGGAAACACTTCATTTCAATCTTTTCATAATTTGTAGTGCGAATCACGCGAATACAAAAGTCTTTAACTTAAAAAATTATTTTTATATTTTATTTTTCCATTCAAAGCATTTTAGTGAAAAAATATTTATGGCGCATGCGCAGGCGTTTTTTACCCACAATTTAAACACTAATCATAATTTTGAAAATTTCTATAGATATAATTTCAAGTTGGGTGAAGACCTAAGTTTCTGCCAAGCGCCGTTGAATTCCGTCCAGCCGTTCTCGAGTGATGCCCGGACAAACGTGTTTTAGTCTTTTACCCACTAGGGGGGGAACGGGGGGGAATTTCTGAAAAGTTTATAGATATAATTTTAAGTTGGGTAAAGACCTAAATTCCTGCCAAGCGCCGTTGAATTCCGTCCAGCCGTTCTCAAGTGATGCCCGGACAAAAAAAGCGACATTCGGACACCATGACACACACACACACACACACACACACACAGGCGAAATTTTCTAAAGTCATTTTCGGCTTTCATGGGGTGTAAAACGTGAAGATATTGCAAAATTTTGTGATTCCGACAAATTTACAGACAAAAGTCTGATTTTATTAATATAGATGATTTATAATTTAGCTTACGATTTTATCATTTATGCTATATGCTATATGATTTTTAGATTTATGATTTAGCAATAATCGCCAACGAAAAATCGCCAAATCTAGCTGAGGGGAAATACTATAGTTGTTCCGAACAAGTCTTAATTTTAAACGCAAAATAAGCGGAATAGTTTTTACTGGTGTATACAATGTTTATGGTTCGTTTACAAAGAAACACGAAAGAATTTCGTAACATTAGAGCCTATGGACAAATTTTTATTTTAAGCGCGCACTTTAATGCGTTTATGCTGCATTGAACTTAATAAAGTTAACATACATTATAAAGATGCTTGAAATCATGTTTACTCTTAAAAAAGGTTATGTATAGACAAAATAATTTATGGGATCACACAAAATAATTCCGCGTATGTACTGTAATCATCCAAATGATGTCAAATTAGTTTGAAAAATTAATAAGTTGTAATTAATTAGGCTTATTCTTATAATTGGCGTTTATAATGACTGTGACTGCATTTCCGGGATACATAAAGGAATTTCGTACTATTACGATCTATAGTCTGTATTTCTTAAAAGTGTATTTTAACATTGTTCCAACCCATCAAATATAATGAAATTTTATTAGAATTTTAAAAGCATGTTTTCCTGTTAAAAATTGTGGGCATAGAATTGATAATTAGTTTAAAGGTTACGCAAAATATTTCCGATATGCTATGTAATTTTTTTGGTATGAAATTTCATAGTTGTGAAATTTGGTATTTATGGATTTCAGGGAAATAATACAAGACCGTAGTTTATTAAGAATACATATTGTTGCGTACTTGGGGGTTCGCAAGTTGTCCGAGAATGAAAGGCGAAACTTGCAAAAATTCAATGATTTATTCACAGAAAGTTCCAGAAAAATACAGGTCTATAAACCAAGTATCAGCTTCAATTCAACCAGTAAACACAGGTTAAACAACAGCCGTTAACAGCAAAAGAACAGTACAAACTGTTTATCAATAACACATAAAGCAAGTCTCATTCAAAGAGGCTCAAAGCAAAGCAAGCATTTGACGAAACTGACACAGATCTGAGATTGGCCGCCTTGGCAAAAAAAATGCTCCTTTATACTACTCTGTCACACAGACTGTTCTGGAAAATTCTCGTATCTCATCAGCCAATGAGATTAGAGCTTCCATATTTGGTATGTCCCTAATAAGGATTTTCTCGCCAATGTCGCCAAAAAATCGTCAAAGAGGAAAACTATCGCCAAATTTGGCGCCAAATCAATTTCTTCTCTTATTGGAGCTTTTTAATGCGTTTTTAAAGGAAAATTAGGCTATTTTGACGCTAAAACGACTAGAAATGCACAAAATTAGCATTTTTTCGACTTACTAAGCCTCTTTGAAAGACTTTATACAAAAATAATTGCAATTATTTACAATTCCGTAACACTTTATATGATATACAAATAGGTATACAAAGAGAGGATACAGCAGGGGGTTGAGGGGGACGGCAGCCCACCTCAGGAATGTATCTGATTATGGTAATAAGTCGATCGATTCAATATATACTATTATATAATAAGGAATAAATAAAAATGACCCATTGAATAATGTCTGATGCAAATAAGACGTTGAGGCTCCTGATCTGCAGATCCACTAGTATATATTCTTCTTGCTCGCTCTCGGTAATCTTTCGATCTCTGGACTCGCTTCTAGTCACACCAAAATACCGTTAGATCTCTCTCCCTCAGCTCTTTATATCCGTAATGTGTATCTCTACGTTTTAACAATGACTTTATTATAAAGATTATTTAATCGCCATTGCTTGACATTATTTACCAGTCATGATTTTTTTAAAATAAAATAAGCTGGATCCGTACTGTCATGTCTTTCAATTTAAAGTTGCAGTTTATTCTACGAACTTGTGTTGCTGTAGCAATGTACTGCATTGATCTCGGCACCTTTATCTGAAAACACCGTAATATAGCGCCATTATGAATATGGAAATCACGTTTTCGTAAAATTCGCAAAGTAATATGCCTTATCGTTATTTCAGATTGTACATGGTGAGTGATCTGGAATGAAGAATTCCTCTAAAGAGATAAAAAAGAGAGTATCCGCAGCTTATTGAGTTTTTAAAAACCTATATAATAGGTCTACGAGAAGGTAGATTTTTTATTTTTATTTTTAATTAATATCGTAGAAAAAACTGCGGGGATGTACCCACTGCTCGTGATTGCGTAAGTGTGCAGCAGTTTTCACGGGAAGACATTGTATCAAGAGGATTGGGGTCCGATCGCAAACGGCCCACGATTGACAGGCAACACAGACGTATGGCTATGGCGCATCGGTCTGCATCTGAAACAGAAATGATATCTACACTTAGCATCTGAGTGATATCGAGAAATTTAATAAATCTATTGCTTGAGAGACAGCTCCGAGATAGACGACATGTAGCGTTCATACCACTATCTCTGAATCACCGACACATGCTATTTCACTTGTATCAAATAGAACTTAATAGATTGGTAGGCGTATTTTGGTTTGCAATTTGATCAGATAAGCGCTTGTAACCGATCTGTCTACGGTTTAGTCACACTGTACATTTTCTATAAGTTATGGTCTTGGGAGTAATTTCCAATAACTTCTCGTCGTTAGATAGATTTTTATTATTCCATGCGACTTCACAGCATATGTATACTTCAAACTGGTCATTTCAGCGGTTGTGGTGCCATTCATAAGAAGTTCTAAGGAGTACTTTCCAATTCGATAAAGTTCGACCATATACCGTTAGTGTTATACAAAGGGTTCTATGGTGTGTCGATATGCTACCCAGTCTAACGAGATCACCTGGCCTCTCTCACATTAAGCACCTATGTAGCATGATTGAATGACAAATTAAGTAACTTCTACAACCAGTATTAACTATTTATGATCTGATTAATAAAGTGCTGAAGGTATTGAATCCCCAAACCATAGAACGATACAAGGCAAAAGGATGATAAAAGACAAGCATTATTGCAAATTTGCCTTCAAAATCGTGGCGATTACAGATTTATTAACGTACCATCATATAAAATGTTAAATGTTTTTTTTTTTATTAATGGTTCTACGTTTATTGCACTTTCATAATAATACAGTGGTTGTTGAATTTCAAAAATAGAGAAAGTATATTAGAATTTTTAAATATTATTTGCATATAATTCATGAATATATGTAAAGAGTTTAACTCTTGTTTTATTCGCAATTATATAAATTGTAAATTTAAAAAATCAACTCTGGTAAACAAATTAATTTATCATATGCAGCGGATACAACTAAGCAAATATAATGAAAACTAAGATTAACAACTAACATAGTTTCACCATTATTTTATAATAAGAATCAAAAATCGCAAAGAGTAAAGATAAATCTGAATAAGGACGTAAACCAATAACTTAAATTTTAGATAAAGCGTTTATTGTTATATTCACCATTCATCTACTAGAAAAATTAGTTTGAATATTATAGAGAAAGAAACAAAAAATGGATTCTAATGTAGATAAATTAAATAAGCGTTGGGAATGTTGAAGGAACTCCAAATTGTATTTTAAATTACCTTTTGTTTTGTTTACATGTTTCTGCTTGGATTGGGTTTCCACTCTGCGGTAAATGTTTGCTCATTAAGCTAAAACCAAAATCATCTTTTCGAAAATGGTTATATAAGTGGTTGTGGCTTGGCCCAATTTCTTCAAGATACTACATTTTTGGGTATCACATTCCAGGCTTAAATATTGAAATAATACACAGATTCTTCTTTAATTTATTTTTTTCAATTTATGTTGACAAAATAAAGATGGTGTGCTGCTAATATAATAAAAATAGATTTGAACAATACCGTAATTTCTTCCGTGTTACTCATTTAATATTTTCATCTTGCATGTGCTGCTTAAAATTTGAGTCATTTTAAAGTTATTTTTGAGATATTTAGAATTTTCAGTTATTTATGAGGGGGAAAAAAAGTTTTTTTTTTTTTTTTTCTTTTTCAAACGTACTTTTAACAAGTTAACATAATCCTAAATTTACTTTATGACGATGTATTTTGGAAAAAATATTACAGAAAAATCGAAAAACAAGGCTGCCACAAGTGACTGCTTTGTTATTACTTTCGTACCACTATTTCCATAACAAAAAATTTATTATAAATATATGCAAACAAATTGCAGGTTTACCTGCGAAAATATATTTTAAATTTTATTTTTTGGATATAGTGGTACGAAAAGAATATAAAAAAAATAAAATCGCCCATGTAAGCCCTGGTAAAATTTGTCGTATATTTAAAAATTTTTGCCTGTTGCGTACTCGACAAAAAATATTTATCAAGAAATATTTTTATATTGTTATAATGTTTAAAGATCAAAGCTAAAATTATTGATAATTAGCCAATTAGCCGTTTTTTTCAATAAGAACAGTGTAAATTCTTTATATCCTACACCTAATTAGATATTTATGTGTTTGTAGTCACAACTTGATCCGTCAATACAACACGAGTAATACTTTTTAAAACTCTCATCTCAAAGAGAATTGGAATTTTTGACTTGGCACCACTGAAGTTTCATATAAAAGCTTATATTACATTTAAAATATATAAATTAAACTATATTAGGTTCGCTCAATAAAATATATACACAGACATAAATTTTTATAGCTTTGACATATTTTTTACAAATTTTAAATTTTTAAATTACGTTTTCTTTGTTTACTTTTTTTTTCTCATAAATTCATGATGTTCAGAATGCTAAAAAGTCTGCAAATAATTAAGAAAAGAGTTAATATTTATTTATTTTTTATGTTTAACCTACTTAAAAAAATTAGAGACAAATTTTTCAATATGTTAAAAAAAAAAAAAAAAAAAAAAAAAAAAGCTATAAAACAAAGTTTTTTTTTTTTTTCAAATCTTTACATAGACATTAATTTTTTTCCCCAAAAACTAATTAATAAAATTCAAAATCTATGTTTAATTCTTTTAAGTAAATTCTATAAAACATACAAAAAAAAAAATTTAAAAAAAAGTTCTCTTTTCATAAATATCAGTAGACTTTTTTTTAGCATTTTGAAGATCACGATGCATGAAAAAATGGAAACTGAGAAAATGAAATTTAAAGATTTGAAATCTGTAAACAAATATATATAAGGCAATTAGAAATGTTTTCGGAATATATATTTTACTGAACAAAACGAATATTGTTCAATTTATAAATACTAAATTCAAATATAAAATTTCACATGCAAATTTCAGTGGTGCCGAGTCAAAAGGGTCAAGTCCCCTTACCTTAAATTAAACTATAAGCTGAGATAAATAAACTGAAAAACAAAAGGAATTGAACAAGCCAATTTGAACAGGAGAAAGAACAATCATTCTAAGAGAAAGTTTTGATTGGCTCATTTTAAACATACTTTATCTGTTCGTACGCAATCGTACTAAACACATTATATATTTCAAATATCCTGTCTATTGCAGCTTATAGTCGATAACAATGATATGTAACCCAGCGAAATATATATAAATTAAACATTTATAAGTAGTTAATTATAAAATTTGTAAACTGCATTTTCACACTAGTCCTGGTTTAAAAAGAGAAATGAATTACAGTTAAAAATTTATTCTAAAAATAAATAATATTAATTTTTTTAGTTTATTTCAAAATAATTTAAAATCTGTAACTTATTAAAAATGGTAAATTTATGAATATGCTAATTACCCACAAGAGTTGAAAAATAAGGCAAAAATTCGATTCTTGTAGTCAATAATAATGATATGTAACCCAGCGAAATAAATTAAAATGAAACATTTATTAGTATAGTTAATTATAAATTTATAAACTGCATTTTTACAATAGACCAAAATATGGTCTAAAAAGAGAAATAAATTACATTTAAACCCCAAGAATTGAAAAATAAGGCAAAAATTCTACGAAACAAAAATGATTAAATCAAACAAGTTACGAGATGTTTACGTACTGTACCCTTTTATAGTTTTAAAATTTTGGAAAAAAAAAAAAAAGAAAGAAAGGAAAATCATTATAAGATGTATTTAAAAGTTTGAAATAAAATGAAAAAGCGAAAACTTTTTTGCGCCTACCTTCAAAAGAATGATTGATTAAATTAACGTCTCTTAACGTAAAATACTTATGCATTAATTATATTGCAAAGACTATTGTAGATACGTAATTTCAATTAGTTTACTAGTGCGTATAGAGGTCAGATAATTAAGTTTAACTAACAGCTAATTATATCACGATAATCTGTATACTATAACAGGATGCACAGTAATGATTACACTAATACATAGGGAAATGCACTAATTGATTATTAAGAAAGTTATTTAGAAATGGTTACGAGAATGCAGTCTTTTTCATGAAAAGGTAACAAGTTAAACTCCTTTGCCTGTAGAAAAATTATTCGAAATTCTAAAAGAACCTATTGAGAAGTATATTTAAGAAATTATATATCTGAATAATATAGTGTATCATTTTTGAAAGTGGGCACTATCTTTAAAATCTTTAATAGTTGTGTTTATATTCATATTTAAACACCTCTATGGCTTGTGTTTAAACGTTACTCTAAATTTTACAGCTGCTAGATTTTTGGACTTATTTCGAAATTTCGATGGAGTTCGTGTTAAGGTTAAGACCATTTGACTGCGCTAAGATCTTGGGTCTGAGGGAAAGTGCCCCCATTGGAGGTCTTTTTAAGGGATACTAGCCCTATTTATGAAGGTTTCGGAATAAACCACGGAAAACACCAAACGGCAAGACCGACGAGCATAAGCTGGGATAGCCTAGCAGATCTCGTCTACTAGCTTTCAGAACAGAACCTCTCGATTTAGAAATTTCAGATTCACATTTCTGTTGTATTAAAGCTCACTATTTCGAAAAAAGATCGTTTGTCTTTTTTATTCGCACGGAATATTCTTAAAAGCTAAAGATAGTAAAACTGACTAAAAAATAAAATTTGGAACGACTAAATTAAATGAAAAGTACGATTCCTAAAATTAGAATCTTTGGGAAAATTATGAATACTTTCTCTTAAATAAATAAAAATGTATTTAATGAATAAACAATGACATTTAGTAACACACAAAGTACAATTTTACAATATAAAACATTAAATTATGACTCAATATCCAATGTATTTAACTTGAAGATAATAATAAATAAATAAATAAATAAAATAAAAAATATACTATCTGAGATACTATGCTCTAAAAAACTTTTGTTTCGATAACGAAACCTAATAAGAAAACAAAGAAACTACACGATTTCTTACTTTGGATACATGAAAAAATCTGATATTTTATTTATTATTTCTTTAGCAATGCTTGTTACATCTCACGCAGTAATAAATCTTCGAATCACAATTCAACAATATTATTATCTTGCAATGAAATGGAAAAATCTTTCGTTAAATATCGTAAAAATAAATAGTGATCGGAAATGGCAATATATGTTTTATATGCTAGATAATTTAAGTTTATTTTGTAACTTAAAAAAAAAAAAAGAAATATCTATCACCTGAAAAAAACAAAATTTAAAGCAATAAAATACTATAATTGATTTATTTTATAAAATATTCTAGTTTTCACAAAATATTATAAGTAATATAAAATATTTTAAAAGAAATTCGTAAAATATTGTGTTTAATTTATCAGTGTGAAAAAGAAGATAATATCTATAAATTAAAGATAAATAAAATTTAAACTGACATTTTTTTTTTTTTTTTTTTTTTTTAAGATGACGAAAGACAAATATTAAAAATTTTCTTCGTTTTCCATGTTAAAATGTCGGTTCAGTCATGATTACACAGGTCTGTGATGGTTTTTTATTCTTTCAGGTGATATGTTTTACTGGTGTATTTTTGGAAACTGATTAAGGAAAAACTGTTAAAAAATTTTCATCACATTCAGTTTTGACAAGAAATTATATATTTTGAACTTTTACACTTTTACAGCTCCCATCTAAGTCATTTACTGAAAACTCTGGGTGATGTGAATGAAGAACAAGTACAGCTGTTTCATCAAGACATCAAAGAAATGTACAAGAGGTATCAGGGAAGATGTATTGTTAACATCTCAGCAAATTATTGTTAGATGCTGAATAGAGAATAACTCCCCTAAAGGTCCTCAAACTGTGCACAAGAAAAATAGCTCTAAAGGAGAGAGCTTTGATATAAAGAAACACGTTTAAAAAGTAAAGTATAAATAATAACACATTTTAATATACTTTATAATAAATAGTTTTGTCTCTGTCTGAATTATTCCGATCTTCATCCGGGCCGCGGTAGCCCAGTCGGTAGAGCGCCGGCCTCGTAATTGGAAGATTGCGGGTTCGGTACTCGAGCCGGCCAAAAACCGCCGTGTACACTAATGGTGGTTGGTGCACGTAAAATCTATCGTGGCCGCAATGTCCTCCGTGTTTCCATCAAAAATTATACCTCTAGGGGTCACCGAAGCGGGAGAGCTATCCCTTCCGTGGAGAATCAAAATTTTGATGGCATGTCTCCGGACCACTTCTAGGGGTGTGTCCCAGACCGTCGCCAATTGCCCATCTGCGCAGCAATAGTGCGACGTAAAACCCAAACATCCAACTATCCATCCGATCTTCATCCTTACTCTGTGAAAAACTCTTATGTGATAGGAAGAAAAGAGAAGCGTTTCTGAATTCAGCGTATGAAAACACGTTAGAGACACTCAATGCTGTGAAAAAAAAAAAAAAAAAAAAGAACGATTTTCTATAGTTGTGTCTTTTATAGTGATTCGAAATTCATTTTAAGTTGTAGTTCAGGCCCAATGAACCTTAACGCGTGATACGTTATTATAGAACCATACCCTATCTCAATTGATATACTTTTGAATCTGTTAAATATGTATATATATACTGATTAGATAATATCTCAGGACTTTTATCGGCTTCTTAGTTGAATACCACTTTTTTAATGGCCATAATATGGAGATCACTTTAGATTAACAAATAATTTATTTTATTTTTATTGGTTTGAATAAGTTTAAGCTTTATTATTTGTATTTAATTTGTTTAATTAAATAGGAAATTTCAAAATATACTTAAATATAAGTTCTAGAATGGTAAAATATTGTTTTTAACATATTGCATGCGGGTATATTTTGCCTCGGACTTACGCGTGTAGCGGGCATTTCTTTATGAGACTCATAACATGAAACGGCTTATTGTAAGTCTTATTGTTAATAGGGAAATACCCCAACAATGAAATACTATAAGAAACGTAAAAGCAAGATTCTCATAAACAATGTGTCAATAAATGTGTAATTTCTTCTAAAACAAAAGTCGGTTAAAAAAGATTGAACATACATAAAATATTTTATTCCTGGAAATATATTTTTATGACGATAGATTTTAAACAGTAATAATTTGTAATTAAATTAGATCTCTCATCTTTCTCAAAATATTACCGATAAGATTTAGAATACCATAAAATTTACAACAAAGTATTTAATTTTTACGTTTTTACAATAAACATTTGTGTATAAAAACTTTTCATGCCACATTTTTAAAATCGGGCATATATATTAACATATTTGGTATAACTATGGTTAAAAAAATAATTAAACTTTTTTATAATCTGTTTTATTCAAAGATTCTAAAGAATATAATAAATAAACTCTCATCAGTTCTATAAATGATTAATATATGATTTTTGCTGTATTATTCAGGCTTTGCTGAGTATATAGATGCTATAATCGCTTGTAGGTGTGTTCTCATGCCTATGCCACTACAACATTTAGCATTAAACTGATACAATGAAATTAAATTGTTCCGCTTATATTGTACAGTATCTAGGATGGCTGCAAACATTTGTCCTTTGGTATGTAATAGTCTAATACTGTTACAACTACAATAAAACCATGCGTTATAAACGATATAACAGTTATTAATTTTATTTGCTAAAAACTTTGTAAAATATAACTTATTTTATGAATTTGAATTTTTACTAAATTAATTAAAAAGATTAGTATTTTTCAAATTAATATGATTGTAAATTCCATCGACAAGAAAAAGTGCAAATATCCAATTGAAAAGAATGTTGCTTAGTGCAAAGCTAAATACAAATTTTTAGATGTTAATACATAATTTTCTTTGTATATCTTAAAAAAAAGTTGAAAAAAATAAAAAAAACACAGGAGTCAAAAATTTAATTGTTTAACAAGCAACTCAAATTAAAGGGATCATAAATTAAATAATAAATAATAATAATTTAAAATGAACACATGTCAATTATTCTCACAAACATGGTTACATTCATATAATAATAACAGGAGACTTGGCGTTGGAATATTAAAACCCGAAAAAAACTACTACGACAAAAACGCCAAAGAAAAATATTTGATATGCATACAGCTGTTTCGGCAGCCTTAAGTGTACCGTCTTCAGTGCAAAACGAATTCTTCTGTGCAAAGAATGCAAAAATAAATCTTATTGCACTGAAGACGGTACGCTTATGGCTACTGAAACAGCTGTATGCATCTCAAATTTTTTTTGGCGCTTCTGACGTAGTAGTTATTCGGGTTTT
The DNA here is from genome assembly GCA_963930645.1 of Salticus scenicus. Lineage (NCBI taxonomy): Eukaryota > Metazoa > Arthropoda > Arachnida > Araneae > Salticidae > Salticus > Salticus scenicus. The sequence goes on along the minus strand of OZ005650.1, from coordinate 167,829,179 downwards.
AATTGTTACAATCGTCCAATTCTCATGTAAAAAAATAACACTTAATTTTGATTTCAAATTTTTTTACAAAACTTACATTAATAAAAAATAATTATTGATGATATATATTTTTTTTCGCTTGATCGCTAATTTTCATCATCAACTTACTTTTTTACAAACAGTATGATATTAAGATATTGACTCGACAAATATGTACTTAACAAAACATTATTAGGTGCCCACCTTTTAAGTAGGAATTATTTCTAATGCTTCAATAATTTTGCTGCTGACTGTATACCGTTAAAATTACATTTACAATTTTATATGTACTTATTGAATATATTTATGTAATTTCAATGACATTTTTGTCGCATTTAATGTCAATTCGTTCTGAGTTTACTATAAACTAGTATTTATATATAATAGTCTAATGATATGCAATTATATACATAAGGAAATGAATGTAAATTAATGGCGGGTAATAAAAGAAATAAATATAAAATTCTCTAAATTAAAGTAACCCCAAATCCGCATATTCTTCAACTTTATTCTAATGTAAGTTACTTATTTCATATTTAACTTGGGTTAATTGAACCTGTAAGGGTTTCCGGGCGAGTTTTGGTAACTGTGATCTTAATTGATGGCGTACGAAAATCATTTTTTTTCGGATTATGGCTTAAGTTGGCCTAAAGTTCAACCAAATAAGTCTCCGTTTAATAACTCTTATATGGCCAATTTTTATTTTTTGAAAAATTGTTTGAAAATTCTAGATATATCCAATCCATAAACAAGATGACTTGTAATCTAACCTGAGTTGGAAGTTGTTGGATAAGCAACTCGGAAATTTTAAAATATCAATGGCTTGAAAAACATTTAATTTAAAAAATCCATCAAATAGATTTTCGTCAAACATAACTGTGGAGCATATTGATTACATCCGTCTTTTCATAAAAAGAACTTGTCATTTTCATTGAAACCTGTGCATTCGTGAAGAAACTAATATGCCACATTCAGTTCATTTGTTGACAAACACAAATAGACTGTCTGGAGACAAGAAAGATTTCAAACATATAACACTCCCCTTTTTTTAGTCGGGGGTTAATTAAATAAATATTTAATACTATATTATCATTTTATTCTGAAATAAAAAATATATTAGAAGAAAAAAGCACATTTGTGTCCAGGTATTCATGGACTTTGATATTTATCTCTGGTGTCCAAAAATGAAATATGGCATAAAAATTAATACAATTGTAATTGGCAACAATTTAGTCTCAAAAATTTGCATTTTAGTTAATTTAAAGAAAATCTATTAATAGAATCATTTTGCAAAATATATCACCAGATTCAGAAACAATTTCTCTATCGAACCGTAATCGAAAAATTGGACCTCTGCTTTCATATTAAGTCCGCGATTATTTGTAAATTATATTTAAAACAGTCGCGCATCACGTAATTACGAAAGACTGAAAAATATATCTGGTAAAATAAATTGTCTCGAATTATAGACTTAAAGCAGATATCTTAAGATGGCAACGACGGCCACATTTGAATAAAAACAGTCTAATTGTTGCATGCCTTAAAGAAATATACCACCTGTTTGAGAAGAATGGTCTCCATCTGCAGGCAAAAGACTCAAAGAAATAGCAGCGATATTTCTATACTATCTTTTCTTTATATCTTTTCTTTATATGTTTTCTTAATTTTGGGCTCAATGCCTTTTTTTTTAAGAAAATTGAAATCATTCTTTATCCATCTATGTATAAAAAACTAGGTTTTGTCACGGACTGAGTTCGGAAAATCAGCTAATGTTAATTTCCATGACAATGAAGATAAGTGATATCGGTTTCTTTTAAAAGAAAACTCTTAACTCTTAAACTTTATCACAATTGTTAAGCCATTTATGAGAAGCCCTGTTTATATATATATATATATATATATATATATATATATATATATATATATATATATATATATTTCTATGTACTGAATAAAAAGTAGAAACGAGTGCAGGTACTCAGTCCGTCCGTCATGAAGAATTCTTTGAAATAAATCATGTTTCCTTATAAATAAATTAAAATTCTTTTTCCAGAGCCCGTTTTTTGTGTATTTTAGTGCAGTAAAATTTTGCGTTCCATCAAACTTACTAATATAAATTGTTGTATGATAATTTAAATATGCAGTAAATGGATTGTTTTCTTATGAATTGCAACATTTGTATCATGTTCTAGGACTTATTGGTCATCAGATTTCTGTATATTAAATAAACATTCAGAGTTCGCTCGTTCATCCTAGAAGTGTGGAATTTTTAGGGATTTTCCTTCGGATTTCGCGTGTATACTAGCTAAGTTTTTTTTTAAATGACCCTTCACAGAGGCAATTTATCTCATGTTTAGGCTTCCACCATATACAATCGAAAATTTTATGTCATTTAATTGTCTCTCTTTTGAAAATAACTTTACCTGCGATCAAATTATCCTGCGAGTAAGATTATTTTGCTTATTTTCATTAATGCTGTTTATATAAATGAAATAAATTGGTTTGAAGTGCGTTTAATAGATGTTAAATAGGTAGCACAATCAAACACATAATATATGATAGGGAGATAGATACATAACCTAAAAACACTAGTTTCCATGTTAATTTATATATTGTAGTTATAACAAAATGGAACCTTTTACAGAAAAGAAATATAAAATTAATAGAAACTATTACAAAGGTTTATTGTAAAACTTTAATTAATACTAAATATAATCGCGATAAAAATTTGTTTTTTATTTGTTATTATTAAAACTTCTCATCTTTTTTACTTAGTAATTATACACAATTATAAATTTCTCCCACTGTTTTTTAACCTTCCGAAGGTTATCATTGTAGAACAGATGGGTGTGAATTTTTTAAATCTATGGCTTCTTGAAACCAAATAATCAACATTTCTGTCTGTAGTTTACGACATAAGGATGTTTACAATGACAAATTGTAATCATAAGGATAAATGCAGAATAGCTTTTATTTTTATTTAGATATATCGGTTATTTTTTAGAAATAAATATAAATTTATCATACCTATTTTTAAAATATTGACAAGTTTTTGGTACTAAACTTTTTCTTATACGGTATTAAGCTCTTGTACTGTAGAAGAAGAAATAAAATGTTCTATAAAAGATGAAATAAAAAGTAAAAAAAAAAAAAAAAAAAAAAAAAAAAAACAGACCTACCTGATTTTTTTTTTATTTTTATTTTAATTTATTCAAATTATTTATTTATATATTTATTTGCTTATTGGACAATTCAATTTGTTGTAGAAGTTAAATTCGCCATCTTGATACACATATGTGCATATTATGTCTTATTATTATTATTATTTTATGTTTATGTATGCGTTATTTAAAACAGGTACGACTGACTGAGGAAAGGTGTAATAGTAATATATTAAAAATTCTTAAAAATAAAACTATTTCAATTGTCGCAAAAAGCATAAAAAAAAAAGAAAAAAAAATATACAAAACTAAAGCAAAAAACAATTTTCTCAAATTAAAAAACAGCATTTAATTTCAGACATTTCCTTTTAGATACGTTCTACGTGAAATTTGCTTTTAAAAAGCCTCCTTCCTTCTTTATACCTTTCACAAATAATTTCTCTTCTTGTTCTAAAAGCAATCCTCACATTATTAATATTGAAATTTTACTATGTCAGTAAACTCTTTGCACGATCTAGAAAAAAAATTCAATATCGACCGCGAAATGCCATAATCGTTAGCATATTTTCCAATGATAAAAATCGATTTATTCAATTATTCTGCTCGTTCAAGCTTGTAAATTGGACAATACTTGTTAAAAATAAATGAAAGGAAAATGAAGAAGATAGAAGTAATGTTATTTTCTTTCTTTCTATAACTTCTCTTTGTCAGTATCATAATTACACTCACTTGGCAAAAGAGTTGTTATAAAAATTCAGCGGATTTATGAAAAACTTTCATTTTGGTAACAAAATCATTTTTCATTTTCTAAAATGAATAAATTTACTTTGTCTGCTAGAAAGGAAATTTTATCCACAATTGCTATATTTTTACATTTTGTTTATTTATGTATAAAATATCTAAGTATAAATCCTTTTTGACGTTTTAAGAATCATCACGCTTAAATGTTTAGAAGGTAAAAAGGATTGAAAATCCTGAGTATTCTACATGAGCTGCAACTGATTTTAAGGGATTTTAGTAAAGACACCTTCCAGTTGATTGAATTAGTGAAAAATTATTTAAAAAATAAATATTTGGTTTTAAATTCCCACATTAAAAAATGAAAAAAATGCGAATATCATAGCTGTTAACATTTCTAATTTATTCTCTGACGTTGTTAAAACCCGGCATTTTTTCACACCACCTTCTCTGTAGAGTAATTGTCTCCAATATATATTTACCATGTATTGGAAGAAATTCCTTTTACTTATTTCTATTTCTTTTACATTCCTCAGATCATTCATTTTAATATTCTCTTTATATACGGATTTTCAGAATAAGTAAATTAATAAATTATCAGTTTACAAAATTCCCGATTTTAAAGTACCGCAAAACTCGATTTATAATTTGACAGATAGCACGTTGTGGAGGTTGTTTACTTTAATTTTATTTATTATTACTTTTTAAAGATATTTATTATTTTTGAATTATGTGCAAAAGAGAAATCCAAAAACCAGTTGTTGCTTAACATTTAGAAACTGCTGACTTAAGGGGATTGGGTAAGTTATAAAGGGACAAAGTGACACAAATTTGCCATAACTGAACTTTTATAGTCCAATAAAAACTGTGGAACAAATATAAGTAACAGGACGGATGATATATTTCCTTTTTCACTGGTATCAAGTAAAATAATCATGAATTATGTTCATTTCTTCGGACTTTCTTTTACATATTCCTTTAAGTTTAATAACATCTAAAAAGCTTGAGAAGGCTGAGCTCCAGCCTCAGCCTGTAAATTGTTCTCTTGCATGATCAAAGGTATGGGCTGAAAATCCAATAAGTACTCAAACTTTTATATTTCTTGTAAGGGAAAAAAGGGCACTAAGATATGCACGTAACTTCTAAACTTAGCTCAACTGAATAGCAAAATGACTACTAATTTAAAACTAGGTGAAAATTGATCTCACCACATGAGTGCTGCCATCACCGGAATATCCTTACGTGGATATCTTTAGTCACCCTTCCGAATTATTAATCGTAAAGAACTTTAAGGCTAATACAAAAGCACACAATTTCTTTATTCGGAAGTCAATTTAAAGAAAATATTTATTGAAACTATTCACTGCATTTTCCTTCAAATACTCATCTTAAAATTACTTAAATTCAACTGACCTCCACTTTCGAAATTTCCCTTAAACCTGTTCTCAATTCGACAAACTAATTCTAAATAGCTAGTAACATTTTATACCAATCCTCTCTCAACTGGACAATTCTGTGTTCTACCTGATATTGTAACCAAAACATCGCCACCTAATCCTGGATCCAACTAGTGATCTTCACTTTCCCAAATCAGTACTTCTAACTCAACTCAACACTATCACATAAACAAACAACTCCTAGAGCCGGATGCGATTGGTGACCTTCCTTCTCCCAACTCGACACATATCATACCTTACAAGCTTGAGGTCACTCTCTTAGTATTAAAATTCAATACTGCCCACGTTTCATAAAAAAGAAATGTTAAATTACCTTACAAAAAAATCACATATGTATAAAAAGCTGTGTTAGTTTTCTTATGGAAAAAATACACAAAATTGCTTTAAATTTTACTCAATATAAATAAGAAAATTAATATATGTAACTGAGAAATAAATATTTTATGCTAGTTTTTACCAGCAATCTGAAATAAAACAATCAAAGTTGAACAGAAAGAGGTGGAAGGTACCATTGACAAGAAAATTTGTTTCTTTTTACATTAGTTTACGAACTTAAGTTATGAGACAAAAATTAGAACTAAAATAAACACCAGTCAAAAAAGCCAGTCAAAAACAGTGAACAACTTTGAACTTTCCAATAATAATTTATAAAAAAATGTATTAATATAGCAAATGAGTATAGTTTTACTAATACTTAGATTACTATTCTTGTTGCCCCACAAGTGGCCAAGCGATTTTGCTCTCAAAAGTGATAAATGGGAAGCGCCGTATTTGACCCCAAATTGCGCTTGTCAACCTAGCCGTTCAAGTTTTCCATAGATGTTTCCAAAACTCACGTAATTACGGGTTAGGAATATTTCTAAAGACACACCATGAAGGGTTATTCACCTATAGGCCAAAGACCCCAGTACAGGCAATCGACCTCAATTCTAACACTTCAACAACATTTTTCGTGTCATATAACATTCTTTATATCATGCAAACAATTTTTAATTTAAATATTAAATTACTCTATGCTTAAATATAATAGGCAAAATCAGAAGCTGTCAAAAGGGAAAAGAATTAAGCTTCATTGTAGTCAATTATTTAATCGCTTTATTAAAAGTATTACCCTTCTATATTTAACACTTGATACATACATTTATGATTTTAGTTTGTTTTAAATATTACAATAGCAGTATTTCATTTATAGCATTTAATGGATACGAAAATTATTATTTTTAAATTACAGTAAGCCTTGCAAAAATAAATTATGTTAGTTTTCTCTATATGGCTTATTTCGTCGTAAATCTGAAATATTTTCCAGATTTCTTTATTGCTGTTAACTACCAATAAATTAACACTCGTTCCAGTAACTTGCGTTATTAGATTAATGATAAACGTTGTTCAGTGCTCTTTGCACTGAATATCATTTGGAAAGAATATCCAAATCATTTAACAATCTGTTAATTCTGCATAGTGTTAAAATTTTCAACAGAAATTTACTGGTAATCATTTATCTTAAGTTTATATAAAATTACAGAGAAAAATAAACAGATTTGATATTAAAATCTATTTTAAATATACATTTTAATGATTAATATTAATTAAATTAATTATTGGTAAAAATATGTTCGTGGCTTATAATGAATTTTCTAAAGTAGAATCAGTTATTTTTAATTTTTATATATTGGGAAATTAAATAAATAAAATAAATGAAAATACAGAATAAAAACCAAGAATCTCGATATTTATTTAATTATTTATATTTTAAGTAAGGATTATTGTAAATTTACAGAGGTTCTGGATTAATATTCTAGTAAATTAAAAAAAAATTTCTTTGTGTGATGCCACTTTCTCAGCGAGCAATTTGTAAAGGAAATGCAACCTATCTCAAAACAACTTCAGACATTCTCAATGAAGGAATTCGAAATAAATTTTGTTATTTAATCATTTTTTACACATTTTAAAACGTGTAATGTTAGTTTTCCCGACAAAATCTCAATAAAAGTGTTGAAAATTATTGTAACTTTCACTTTGAAAGCAATAATTCTATATTTAATTAAATTCATTATCCGTATCTTTATCTCACATACTAGAGTTTATTATTCAGTAATATAGTAATATTATATATATATAAATATATAGAAAGAGAAAACCATTCATTCGAATTTACAAAAATAAATAAATAAATAAAATATTTTGAATATTGTTATGAGAAAAACTTTAAATTTAATTGATAAGTTCCAATTTCATGGACTAAATGATTAAATATTATTTGTTATGATAATACTCATACGTTATTGTTTATCAATTATTATTTCAATAGTAAAATCTTAACATAATTAAATTAATGCATTAAATGCAAATAATTAAATACTACATTCTTCTGTAATAATTCCAGAGAGTTAAATTGTATTTATTCCAAGAAAGTTTTTGTAATATATTTTTGTTTAAACATGTTTGTCACCCAATTATTCTTCAAAATTTCACTATTAACTTTTATTAAAGAAATTCTTGAAAATTCGACAGCAACGATAGCAAAAATAATTACAAAAATAATAATAATAATAATAATAATAATAATAATAAATAAAATAAATAAAATAAAATAAAATTAGAAGCATAACATAATTCATTAAAACTATTTATAAAGCAATACATTCCATCTAAGACTGAAAAGCTAATAATTTTACATGAAAAAGGAACGAAATTTATATTGTATATTTTGAAAAATATTTTCTTTTTTTCATAGAATTATTTTATAATTCCTTTATTTCAAATCAAACAACGTAAAAATTCAGTGGATAAATATAAAAATGTTGTTATGATAACAAAACCATTTTTCACTTTCAGATGTGGATAAATACTTTTTGTCCAAAAGAAGTGAAACGTTATAACTCTCTCCTCCCAGCCTAGATATTTCCCATTATGCTTAGTGTTGTATAAAATATTCAGAAGTAAATCCTCTTTTACAATAAAACGAATTTTCATACTTAAATATTTAAGAGCCGAATAAAATCGTAAATCCAGGATTTTATTTTAAAGCTGGAAATCAACACAAAGTATTTATGTTTAGATGCTTTATCCTGCTTTGTAGCACGGAAAAAATACGCGAAGATAATATTAAGATGGAATTTAAGGTCTTAGTGTATGAAGTAAGATGTTGAATACATTGAGGTTTTATTCATATTTTAAACACACCCTTTATATAACTTTTCTCAAGAATACCTTTAATATTTATTTAGTGAATATTAAACTAGCACCAAATTTGATGAATCGGACGACACACTCGAGTAAGTTTACGTATATAAGAAGAAAAGAAGATGTAAACAACACATAAAAAAAAATAAAAAAATAAAAAAATAAATCTATTAATATTTTAAACTCATATATTAGCTGTTTAAGCCTAAAAAATAAATAAATAAATAAATAAATGCATTCGGATTGTTGCTTGTACACGTAGAACTTCTACAATATACTTTTTTATTTTTAAAAAATAAAGTTCAGTTTTAACTAGTACACTATTAAAAAAAAAATAAATAAATACAGTGTGTCCTAGCAAGGTCACTGAAACACTGTACATCCTAAATCCTCGCTTGGAATGCATACAAAAATGCCAAAAAATTTATAGCTATACTACAAATAATTTTCGGGAGAAATGCGAAAGAAAACATGGGCAGTACAACCGGGGTAAAAATAAATAAATAAATAAAAAAAAATAAAAAAAAAAGCTGTTGGAAACATGAGCACTGGTATCATAGGATTGACCACGAAAATGTTAAAAATTACTATTGCCCTTATCAAGATTTGCATGTATGTGCAGTTTCATGACATCTAGTCATGGATTGAATCTATCTACCAATAGTGACCGCATATCCATTCGTAAATTTTGTGACATGTACTTAAACTTACAAAACATGCAACGTGTGCAATAGTAGTTAACTAATATTTTGTCATGTCCCTTTATTGATGATAACAGTCCCTACTTTAGTTCTGAAGATATCTCTATGAAGTACTTTCAGTCTTAGGGTATCCTGAGAAAATTCCCCGGAAAAAGGATACCTAAATAATATTATAGTTTTAAAAAATCAAGAACACGCTTTTATAGGAATGTAAACTAAAACGTACAATATCTATCTTAGTATTAAAATGCAGTGTAAGAGAAAATCGTGTGAGTGACATACCATAATATTTACGTACATTTATATCTTTAATTAAAATAATTTAGAATTAAACAAAAACCATCCCCGGACTGGGCTCGAATGCTAGACCTTTAGGTTCGTAGCGCGGAGCTTTACCTCAGAGCCACAGTGTTCACGTAGGGTGAGACTTTTTTTTACAATATAGATTTTTGTTTGCTCCTACAGCGGTTACAAACATACAAACATCATACAGGTAAAGCTAATAAAAGCGTGTTAAAAAGGTCCACACTCCGTTCCTACGTGCTGAAGAAAACTCATAAATGCTTCTACGCCTAAAGACAATTTCCTACAACTGGCATCTCTGGCGCAATTAACATTCCATGGTACGCGCATGCATGGTTCGAAATGCGAGGGGAACATTTTTAACAACTTGATGTAGAAACATATAAAAACACTGATGCTAATGTTTTCAATTATGGTTTTTTTCGGACCCTGAATATGATGTCATATTTTCATTTCGCATTTTTTTCTCGAAAACTCTTTGTTGTGAAGATATAGTTCTTTGGACAATTTTGGAGAGGAATCTGTATGTTTATAATTTGAGCAGTCTTTCTGGGTCAACTTGCATATATTAAAAAGTAGAATTTTTTTTTTTTTTTTTTTTTTTTTTGTATTTTACAGGCAATTCCTTTATACATTATAGACATTTACTTTTGCAACTATTGCATTATAGACATTCCTTTATGCAACTATAGACATTTACTTTCAAATTACATTTCATTCTGTCAAATGACTTATTTTTTCTGTAAACAGATAATATCTGTAATTATTGATACTGATCTAATCTGTAGGTACGTGCTTTGTTTGCTTTTTATAGAAAAAACTTGGTATCAAAGGAGCTTAATTCAATTATAGAACATCTGATTCATCAGTTATAATGATGCTTTTGTTTGGAACAAAATATTAAAAAAAAAATGATAAATATAACTAAATTACTATATGAAACTGACAGAAGACAATTTTTCCGAAGTACCAATTTAAAAGAAGTTATACTAGAATATTTTTTTTTCTTTCATTTTAAAAACAACTGTATATACAATAAGTGTAAAGCATTATGTGATTATATATAACTTGTAAATCTATCAAAGTAAAACGGTATTTCCTGTTAAGTTTTATACACAAATAAGGAAATCAATTCTTCCTTAAAACTTAAAGGATTAGAAGAATGAAACAATATTTCAAAAATTTTAAAAGATAGTTAAAGAAAATAAAATAAAAAGTCATAAAAATCAAGCCGAAGTAAAATTACAAAATAACATTATGTTACTAGTCAACATGTTTAACTAAAATCAGTCCCTTTTCCTTTCTTTCTATTTCAATGTTTTCTGTGATGAGCGAAGTTATCGTCTTACATAATATATGCATTTATTATAAATTGCATCTTACACAAAAACTAAATCTCCATTTATTGAAAAACAGCCAGCCTTACAAACATTGTGGCAAGAAGGTAATTATAATGTTAGATATTATGTGGAATAAGAAAAAACGTAATTAATATCAAATATTGTTTTCCCCCAGCTAAAAAAGTCTAAAAAAAAAAAAAAAAAAAAACTACAAAATATGAAGAAAAAATGCAGATAGTGTGAAGGTATTTAAAACAATCCCAACTTTAAAAATTCTTAAAAAAAAGAAAAAACCTGTAAAAATGAAGAGAAACTGCAGAAAACTGCAGGTACACTGAAGGTATTTGGAACAGCAAAAAAATTGCAGGTAAATCCCTCCCCCCCCATAAATATTTTTCCCCTTAAACTTATTATTATTCCAAATATCTGCAGTTTTCTTCATTTTAATAGTTTTCTTTAAAGACTTTTTAAGCTGGGATTGTTCTAAATACCTTCACATTATCTGCATTTTTCTTCATTTTTTAATAGTTTTTTTTTTTTTTTTTTTTTTTTTTTTTTTTGAAGACTTTTTTTAGCTGGGCCTCTAACTTAAGTTATTTGTGAATTCGTCATAATACGATGATTATCACCTTATATTTCCGATAACATCTACATTTAGGTATCTTTTTATTATTATTTTTTTAGAAGTAATATAAGAAGTAAAATAACCAGATATAATGATAGCGTTAGATATATATATATATATATAATTATACGTCTCAGTTTAACAAAAAAAAGTAATATCAGAAACAAAAATTTCTATAGAAATTTTATTTTGTGAAAACAATCTTAATTATTTAGATTTTTCAAAAGATTTAATAATGTTTTTAATCGAATAAAGTGAAGTAGCATAAAGCAAAAATTAAATGTGTGAAATTACTTAGATTTCCATTCAATAGAATTACTTACTTTGAATTCAACAGATAATACGGCGACTAGAAACGATATATTTAATAACGTTTAATTTAATATATTTGAGCGTCTCGGGATTAATTTTTGAATTCCAATAACATGTGCAAATGTGATACAAATTCTATTTTCCAATTTATTTTACTTGATTTTCATTTATAAAAGCAAAACCGGCAAATGTTTCAAAACTATTTTAGCTGTTCTTTTGCAATTTTGTTGTTTTTATTTCACCATTGAAATTTGTCGTAATACAAATAACGCCCATTTTAATATTTTATCTAAATGCGTAAATGTTACAGAAGCAAATTCTGCCTTTTTATAACATCACTGTTTCCGAAGAAAATTTTTACTTTATTTAGAGACACATTCTGTACTGAAATTCTACATTTTATTTAAGGCTAAATTTCTGCAATGATATTATACTATTTGTTTAGTATAGATTAAATTTCTAGAACTATTTAACGAATAAAATTCTGATTTTTAATTATGAGGACTCTATTTCAATATGTGTTGAAATCCAACATAAGTTTTAAAATGTTAAAAGAGAAAACTTCTATAGATTTCTTATACTATTTTATTTTATAAAGAAACTTTATTACAAATAAAGTTTCGTTAGAAAATTATAAAAGATTTCCAGAAAGTTTACTATAAATATTATCATTTAACGCATACTTACATAAATACCTGAGGGAACTTTGCATTTAAACAGTTATTAACCATAAATACTTAGAAACAGTTTTTTTTTTTAATCCATTATTATTTTACAAAACATAATAAAATTATTTTTGATCAAAGTATTTCGATTTTAATTTTGAAACAAGTTTATTTTAACATAAATTAGAAAAATGTTTATTTTTTATTTTTCATTTCATATAGATTTTACTATAAATTTAAGGCATCCTGCAATTAGAGATCTATCCATGCATACTACGTGTCTAAGAAAACAATTTCTGAATTTCCTCCTGACCCATAGAAAGTTAACTTTAATTAAACCAGAGATTAATTATTTCGAAAAAGAAAATCGTTTTCTCCAACAAAAACTAAATCTCCATTTATTGAAAACTAGCCTTACAAACATTGGTAGTATGAAGGTAATTATAGTGTTAGATATTACATAGAAAGAGAGAAAATGTAATTACTATATTTTTTTTTTTTTTTTTTTTTTTTTTTCCCATGTCTAATTTAGGTTTCTTGTGAATTCCACGGAGTACAATTATTATGTTCTCATATTTTGGATAAAATCGATACCCAAATGTTAATCTGTAATGTTTTTATTACTACATTTAGAAATAATAAGAATTTAAATTACTACATATAATAATAAAAAAAAATATATTAAAAAAATATAAATACATGGCTTAATTTAAAAATATTTAATTTTAGGAAGTAATTTTCTATAACAAATTTATTTGAAAAATGCCATTCTAGTTATTTAAGCTTCTTAGTTTTAAGTAAATAAAATGAATTGTATAAATTATAAATTAAAAGATTTTTATTGAATTCAAACTAATTAATTAATTTCAGTTGCACCCTCTTAACGAAGATGTGGTCACTATAACTGAAATATTTAATAACATTTTAATTAATATATCGAACTCTTTCGGGGACTCATTTTTGAACAATACTTACATTTGCGGATATAGTAACAATCATGTTTTTAATTTCATTTTTGTCTATTGTTACAAAACTAGCAATTGTGTCAAAACCATTTCGATTATTATTTTACATAGGTATTTGTTTTCATTTGACCATTTGAAATTTACTAATTTAATATAAATTTCCATTTTTAAACCAAATTTGTAAATGCCGTAACTATCAAATCTTTTCTAACACCAATATTTCTAAAGAAAAAAAAAATGCTTTATTTAAAGTCTAAAATCCTATCTAAATAAGGCAAATATAGAAATAGTGAAGAAATAGTGATATTGAAAAAGTAAACGAGTTCGCAGCAATATATATATGTGTGTGTGTGTGTGTGTGTGTACTAGTTCATTATGGGAGTTCACAGCAAAAGTGTAATGCATATATATGCACAGAGGTTATAATTAAACTTCCCCCTATAAACAACATCCTATAGCGCAAACGGGTGAACGAAATGCAACGAAATTTGGTATATAGACTATACACGAGATGCGCTCACGGAATTTTGAAAAAAGAAATTAGTTCCAAAATGTCCACCAGAGAGCGTTTTTTTTCGAAAAAACATTAAATTTAACACAATAAACGACCAAATCGGAACACAGAAAAAATATTAGTATTTATTGACTAAATTCTTATCACCTTGTCATCGAACCACATTAAGCAAAGGTGAGGAAAATATAACAATACGCTGTTTGAGGAAAAAAAGAAAGGAAAACAAAAACAGTTCAGTTTGCAAAAGCAAGAACATATTAGGAAGAAATTGCACAAGAGGGGCTGTTGTTAATAGTGTCCAGGATGATTTAAGGAAACGTGCTGCATATGATCTACCTCATTCATCTGCAAAATTTTAAGTCAATGGACAGTGTGCTGAACAGCAGATCGTAACTGATCAGTTATGATGCTTCACACATGAAGCATTGTAGGTTCTTTAAGTCGTTCAATGTCGCAACACCTCCACGATACACCACACTTTTTAAGTGGCCCCATATCCAGAAATCACACGGATTTAGATCCGGGGAACGTGGTGGCCATGGATTACGAAAGAAGCGACTAATAACACGTTCGTCTGTGAAGTGTTGGAACAATTGCGCCTTCACGGACTCATGGATATGTGGGGGCGCACCATCCTGCATGAAAATGGTCGATGTAAACACCCGCCTTTTCTGTAGTTGTGGCACAAAAAACGTCTTCAGCATGTCATGGTGCCGACGGCCCGTAACGGGACATGTGACAGGACCACGTGTATTTATTTCCTTAAAGAAGAATGGCCCAAGAATGAATGTCCCTTTAATCCACACCAGAAAGTCATCTTTGGAGAATGTAGGGGAATCTCAGTGTCCATCCGCGGATTTTCCTTAGCCCAAATGCGGCAATCATGTGTGCTGACTGTTCCATTGAGGTAGAAATGAGCTTTGTCACCCCACAGAATATTCCAAGGCCATGACAGATCAACAGTCATTCTGTTGAGAAAACTGACTGCGAATGACAGACGTTGTGGCTTGTCCCTATCAAACAGCTTTTGGGTATGGTGGATCTTGTATGGGAAGTAGTGCATTATGTTTCTGAGCACTTTTCGGACAGTGCTGTAAGAATAGCCAGTCTGTCGAGAAACTACACGTGCGCTACTGCTCCCAAACTCTGATATCTATGTCTGTATGGCAACAGATGTCTTGACGGAATCAACAAGTACTGGTGTGACAGGTTTACGGCCTCTTCCAGGTTGAACCCCTAATGTCCCCGTACCTTCAAATCTCTTAGTCATGTTCCGGATAATTTTAGTGGACATTGGTCTACGTGGTAGGTTCTTTATACGACGAAATTCACGAACTGCATCAGAAGTATTCCCCTTATTTTCGTAAAACAGCTTCACCAATAACCCACGTTCAACTAAAGATATCGTCCTCCGGAAACATCGACATAAAACATGACAGAATCTGCAAACGTTTTATACCCTAACCTGTTTTGCATAAAGCTTCCTCTTCTTCACAAGCATGCAGATCTTGGTATTTTTTCCCTAGAACTGAAAGCTTTTCCCGGTTTTGCATTTTATTACTCGTAATTCTTGTTCTGGATTGTTAATATTGTTTCTGTATTTCGTTTTGGTGGTTTATTGTTTTAAATTTAATGTTTTTCCGGAAAGGGCAGCCTATAATGGACATTTTGGAACTAATTTTATTTTATTTTTTATTTTTTTTAATTCCGTGAGCGCATCACGTGTATATACCAAATTTCGTTGCATTCCGTTCACCCGTTTGCGCTGTAGGATGCTGTTCATAGGGGAAGTTTGATTATAACCACCCTGTGTGTATATATATATATATATAAGTTGAATAATTTAATTCCTGTACAACACTCAGCAAATGAAAGATAGATGAAAATACCAACATATGAAATTTTAAATGAGATGTATTTCGAATAAAATAATTGTCACGATGATAATTTAATTTAATTACACTGAGTAGTAAAAACATGTAAAAGTATTTACGCAGAATAAAAATGCAGCACATAACTCATAAGCCTAACGATGAGAGAATCTGCATAATCCCTTAATCCAATAGAAACATTCATCAAATAATAGAAATGGAAAGAGATAAATTAACCAAAAGGATCTGTTAAAAAGAAAAGAGAATTCATGAAATGAAAAACAGAATTTTAATTGCTGAAAACCAGAAATGATCATCATTAGGAAACTTGCATCTCTGTCACCATATGCAAGATTTCAGATCGCTGTATAGCTAATTCAAGCAATATACAATTCAAGTTTCTATCTTGCAACAAAACAAGTAAAAATGCAAATTAGATTAAACAGTAACACAACCAGAATTGAAAAATGGAATTTTTTATAAGTCCACATGTAACCGATTCCAAACAGAAATAGTATAAATAAGCAGTATAAATAAATAAGTTGCCAAAACGAACAAACTGAAAAGAAATCATTAAAAGTAAAGAAACGATTAATCGATATAGTTACTTCTGAAATGAAATAAATGAAAGCATTAAGTGATAGTTTTTAATCTTTAAAATTTGAAAGCTAATAACACTATTAAAAAGATGATATTTAAACTATGATATTTAAACTAAAGGGTTATTTAAATTTAACGTTAATCTTATCTATTTTAGATTAAACTTTGAACGTAACGTGAGCTAGCGCCATCTTACGTGAAAAAAATGAGTTACTTTTAAGTAATTTTAGAAAATGTACGATTTGACTTCCAATTTTTTCATTAGTTTAATTTGTATTCTTAAGCAATCTCATCAAAAGGCATACAAGTGATGATTAAGACATTATGATTATGTTTATTGGTGAAATATTATTTTAATTTTAATTTTTATGATTTATTTATTTATTTAATTATATATATATATATATATATATATAGCAGTTCATTATGAGGACTATCCCTATAAATGTTTAACAGCGATTTAATATTTAAATTATTAAATAAGAAAATTATATGAATTTCAACTTATAATGTCGAATATGTAGTTTAAAGATAATTATAAGGGACCATTTAGTTACAAATTTAAAAGTATTCAACGCCAATTTGTATTTCGCTGAGTTTATATAATAAGGTATGACTTCTGTTGTAGAATATATATAGTTTGTTATAAGTATTCATTACTAACTGTATTTATTTTCAAAGTTCCAATTTTACAAAAACAACTGAATGTTTATTACAATAAATAAAAAAATTCAGATTAATAAATGAAAATGTGTGTATATCTTTGTATAACCATGCAGTCGCGGAAAATATGTACCTGAAATAACTTTTTTTTTTCTCGAGTAATTTTACTTGACCATATATATGTACTGCATAGCACGGATTTTGAATTTTTAATTGAATAAAATAAAATAAAGTAAAATAAAAGTTTGTTGATTTTACTGGAAAATTATAATTGACCGAATGCCGGCATATTGAAAATTTATTAAACTATAATTGTTTTATTATGCTATATTATATTTTCTCTTCTTTATAGTAATCTTTGAACAGTGGGGCAAACTATTTTTAACTATTAGACGATTTTAATTTAAACTTTACTCTTATTACAAATACGTTTTTTAATAAATGGTTTCAATGTAAATCAGTTGTCATTTGCATTCAACTGTAAATGTACACACCATTTTTTTTAATTAATTGTTACCGTTTTCACGCCTGGTGGTATTGATGTGGTGCTATATTAAACAATAATCGCCCACTTTAAGCCGTCTCTCTAAAGTGTTACATTAATAATAATAATAATAATAATAAAAATTCATACCGATTTTTACCTTCTTAAATGACCAATGGCATTTTATTTAACACATAAATGCTGAAAACAAAACTTGATCAATTTAAACATAAATATATACCAATTTTTATTTATTTATTTTATTTATTTATTTTATTTATTTATTAATTTTTTAAAATAATGTACTGTTTAGAAAAGTGTAGCCATATATAGGGACTTTTTCATTCAATAATCATCAATAATTTTTAGGAGTGGTAGAAAATTAAACTTCCATGTAATTTCGAAAACATTACAATTAAAAATTGGTGCAATACGAAATTGTAGAACTAGTGTATAATCAATATTTATACTTTAAAACTTCTTCACACACCAAAATGAAAGCTTTACCGATTTCAAAAGCACGTGGCTCTTCTTTTTCAGGTACAAAACACGTGTTACCACCTTGGAAGCAAAAGCAAGACAGAAAACAGGGCAAAGGAGGAACACAATCAAAAACAGGATACAAGAGAAACAAACACAAAAAATGCAAGAAAGGGATTTTTAAATAATTTATTTGTATATTTTATTTTTATTTTTATTTAAATACGTGCGTATTACACATATTTAAGAGCGTATTACGCATAAAATAATATACTTTTAATTGGGATATATCCGTACTAAAGGGAAAAGTTACTTAAATCGAAATTTTCTTTAACATTGTGATTTGATTGTGAAATCATTTTGTAAATTTGACAATCCTATGTACTGCCTTTCTTAAATTTATTTATTTAGAATTCATATATTTTAATGGTTTATTCATAAGAAATGTATTATTATCAGGGGAAAAAAGTACATATATACTTTTAATACGCGTAGAAGAAAACCTAGCAAAAGTATTAACAATAAAACTTTAAGTCGATTATATTGTTCATTATATCGTTAAAAATTCCAGTGCTAAATTAAAGCAAAACTTGGTGCTTCAGTAACTGCAACCATAACATTGTGTAAATTTCTCTCATGATTTGATGATTTTTGACGAAAATAAGGCAATAAATCATGGTAGAAAGATTTCTATCTTATAGTTTCAACTACTGCAATATAAAATTTTTGTTCAAGCAAGTAGCAAATCACGGTAGAATGTTTTATTTTCTTATGCTTTTATCTACTGTAGTATCAAGTTTTGATTCAAGCAAATGCAAAATTTTTAAAGTTATATAATGACTATCCATATTTTGTATCATTTATGTTTAAGAATTAGAAGTCAATTATTTTTATTTGGCTCTGCTAATACATATTCATATGAATATTTAGCATGATAAGTTTCTTGCTGCATGCATGTTTAAAATAAAACGTAGATGATAATTAAATATACATTAACAAATGTTTGAGCATTAATTCAAAATTGGATAATGTAAATTTGGGTTTTAGTTTTTTAAAAAAAGTCCCACTTTATTCATTCTATTAAAATTAAATTTGTTGTTTTAGCATGCATTATAATGAGAAAAAGGATTTTCTTTCTTTCTTTTTTTTTTTAAGAAGCTATTAGAAACAACCTCCAATCAGCCTGCTCTCAATTTTGTATAAAATTTTGATGAAAGTTCTGACAAACCACTTAAGCAGCGCAACCTAAACTACGAGCAGGATTTTGAAGTGGTTTTAGTACCATCGACAATATTCATACAATTAGAGAAATTGTTAACTCCCTGTATGTGTGGCTTTTGTAGACTACGAAAAGTTTTTTCACTCCGTACCATCACTAGCAGTTATGGATGCTTTAAGGAATACTAATATTAATTCAGGATATATTCATTTTATCGGAAACATTTATAAAGAAACAACAGCCAAATTAAAACTCCACAAGACGAGTAATGCATTCAAATTAGAAAAGGTGTAAGACAAGGAGACGCAGTTTCACCCAAACTCTTCAATGCAGTACTTCAAGAAGTTTTTAAAAGAGAAATTTGGAAAAGAAATGCATAAAAATCGATGGAGAGTTTATAAAACAATTAAGATTTGTGGATTATATTGCACAGCTTGTTTCCTCATTTGATGATTTACAAGAAATTCTGTTGCAATTAAACAAAGAAAGCAAGCTCGTTGAATTGAAAATGAACCACAGAAAGACAAAAGTTATGTCAAATTCCTTCGTATCGCCATTGAAGATCACTGTTAATATGGTTGAATTAGGAACGGTATGCAGTTATGCTTATCTGGTATAAGTCCTTATGATGAACGAGAACATCATGGAAGAAATTAACAACCGAGTTAAACTTGCATGGAGAGTATTCGGAAGAAATAGCGCTATCTTCAAAAGCGACCTCCTAAATTGTTTGAAAAGAAAAGATTTTGATCAGAGCATCTTGCTTGTTTTAACTTAGGCTTCAGAAACTTGTACATAACATGTATACCTATACAAAACTGCAAACAATCCAGAGAAACGTGGTGAGATGCATGTTAGTATTCCTGGAAGAGACAGAAAGTGAAACACTTGAATTGGGAAGCAAACCAAAGTTACTGATGTTATTTATAGATTTAAGAAGTTAGAATGGAGCTGAACTGGGCACCTTGGGAGAAGAAAGGGTGATAGATTGATCACGAAAGTCCTATTTTGGATACCAAGTGATAAGACGAGACCGAGGAAGAGACCACTGTGTCGTTGGAGAGATGAAATTGTGAAGTTTGGACGAACAGAATAGAGAATTGCAGCAAACAGGGCAGTTTGAACTAATCTAGGAGAGGCCTTCATCCTTGAGTGGATTGGTAACGGGTGAAATTGATAATGATGATGAAGACGCTATCACTACATTCACTTATCAATGGTCCAGTCAGAGAAAAAAATAAAATTACTTATATCATGAGAAGTGTTGCAATCATCAACGATTTGACTGAAATGTTATAACAGGTGATTTATTTATTTATTTTATTTTATTTTTCTTTTTTCGGAACGTACATTTCTCGAAAACTAAAAAAAATAAAATTCAGTGCAACTTGAATACTTATTATAATTTTGTTATGTAATAATCATCATGTAACGAAATAATAAATATAAAAAATACCACAAAAAAATGTTAATACCTGCAGAGGTAAAACAAAAAATATTTGCATGTTCAGAGAAGTTTTAAAAAAATACTAAGCTTTCTCTCTTAAAATTAAATAACAGACAAAAATTACAACATAATTCATTTTTATTTACACTACTCTTTTTTGACTTTCTGAATTTATTTTTCACGATTTAATTTCATTATATTTCAACAAAACCCCCTTTTTTATTTAAATTTAAATAATTACGATAAACTCTCAAAAACTCTAAAAAAGCACTCTGGAAAATTTCCCGTTTTGCATATATAAATGAGGCATTACTTCAAAATCTAACAAAAGTTTCTCGTTCTTGAGTAAGGAAATTATTTTGTTTTAAAAAGGAATTAAGTACGTAATGAAGTTTAATTTCTAGAGCCTACTTTAGAGACCGTTAAGCAAACTTTTCTCATAGAAATTTGCTTTCAGATTTAAGTGTGTGGGAACAATGTTTGCAAAATGCTCTCTCCCCCAAACTTCTTTAAGATTATATTTGTTCTTAGAGACTACGATAATTTTTAAAGATATGTCATAAAATCTTCTAAATTTAAATTTTAATTCGTAGGTTAAACATATATAAGTTAATTTAACTTTACATGAGTAAATTAACGACGAAAATTTTAAGTAAATACAGAGTTGTATGTAAATGTTCTAAATTATTTTAAAATATTTTATTATAACTAAAAGTGGAAATAGTCATTCTTGTTCATATTTTTATTAGGCTTTCAATTTCAAGTAAAATCAATTTGTGGATGTCTGCAATATCATTATTTTTGACAAAATGTTCATGTCTTTATATATATATATTAAATTAAAAATTATTGAAAAAAAAATTAAATATTTTCTTTATATTTAAATTATTTTACAAGATTATAATACATTTCTAGCAGATATATATATATATATATATTATAAACATAAAATTTCTTAAAGGAAAGTATGAATCAGTAAATTTCTTATTGAAAGCAAACCAAGTTTAAATTAATGAGCGTGATCGAAAACATGGGGTAGAGTGCAAATTTAGTGCACAAACCCTTTCCCAATGGGACAAGATATGACCCTGGAATTTTTAGCTTTTTCTATCAAAACCAATGAAATAGAGCAGATAGCAAGAAAAAGTGACGCAGTGCCAGAGTTCTTGGCTTGAGTACAGACGGTCGTGAGTTCGAGTAACACCAGGCCTTTTACAGTGTTTGTTCAAATTATTAGAAAGTATGGACTCACAAATCTTAGTAAATAAAGAAATATATGTAAAAGTTACAAGCCTCTGTAAGGGATTTTTCACACACACACACACACAAAAAAAAAAAAAAAATTGCAATGTGTTTAAAATAATTGGACCTTCAAATTAAATACGCAGCATGTGTAAAACTCCTAACTAAATTTCAACTCTTGAAAATACCTTAAATCTAACTCGTTCTTTTGACGACAATTTCCTTAATTTTTACTCTATTTGAAAGCTCATTTGAATAGAGTTTTGACAAAAGTGGCTCAACATATCTAGCTTCCAATCTATGCAATAAAAGTTTTCTAGCTTTTACGCATGCGCAGTAAAACAATATTTACTAATATAAAATATAAATGACCATATCTCAACTAATATTACACGTGGGAATTTTATGTTTCAAAATAATGTTTCTCAAATGTTTTGTCACATATTCTGTAAATTTTGTAAAGTTATATAGAAATCCGGTCTAGTTATAATCAAAAAAGTTAAAAAAAAAATCAATAATTAAAAAAAAAATCAATAATTAAAAAAAAAAATGTATATATATATATATATATATATATATATATATATGCCTAAATACACAATTCCCGTCTCAAAACATACATATATTGTACATAGTATGTGTTAAAGTTACAAGTCATTTGTAGCTATTTATGATACTGGGTGATCTAAAGTATGTTCTCTCTTCTTCAATTTTTAATTGCACTCTGAACTAAATCGGCAGTGGAAAATGTGAATTTTTAAATGTTCTTTGCATGTCTGAAGTCCAGGGCCATTTTGTTTACTATTTTTTTAGAAAATCCAAAAATGTAAAAATAAAAACAAATTTCTAATAATTTGAACATCCACCGTATTTATTTTTTAGTTTAAGTGAAAAAAAGGTTTATATTTCAGATTAAATTAAATAAAATTATTAGGTAAAATATATTATATTAAAATTATATATATGTATATATATAATGAGTGCACCAATTAATGAAATATTAACGAGGAGTTAAAAAATATATGTTTGTTTAATTATAAAGAAGAAAATCATGTTTAAATTTACAAATTTAGTTTCAGATTTATAGTGACCATGATCAGAAGTAGAAAATTAATGAAAGTATAAACATTTTTCACGAGGAGCGCCAGATATAAAACAAAATTGATGACAACTTATTGCATTACAATCCTATTCGCCGACAAATATTGTTATCACGAATCTTTTGGAAAACGTTTGGCTTTTCGCTAAGATAACTAGATTTGTAAATTTCATATTCCCCCAGATTTTTAAATTTTTGAGTTGTAAAATGTAAAATAGAAAAATAAATATATAAATAAATGTCCTTATGCTCAGTCTTATTGTCAATTCCTTCAAGAACATGAAATTGACAGTTGTTCAATAAGATATTTGAAATAAAATTTTAATGCAAAGTCGAAGGGCTCAGTAATAATTTTTGTCCATCCAGAATTTTTCATGCTAAAAATTGCTTAAATACCAAACATCACAATTAAGAAGAGACGATTAGCATTTGCTATTAGTGGCATCGTTAAAAAGTACTATTTCAAACTTTACATACAACAATAGCATAAATAATTAACGAAATTTTATCTAAAAGTCATATAAAGTTGTTTTCTTTAAATTATTCATTTACTAGCAGGCTACGCCCGCTTCGCTGGTCACTATATTTAAATGAATTTTAGAAAGAATTATCAATATTTATTTTTTTACACCACATTATACACAAAAACTAAAAAAAAGTAACTAAAATTGCTTCAAACCTCGCTTCGGGTACTCGCTGTCTACGGCAGCTCTTTTCCCTCCCGCACTGCATTAGGTCTAGGTTTCCCATGCCTGCAGAAAGATCTTTCCCAGGCACTTTAATCTGGATATTTATCGACGACAGGAAAGATCTGCTACTATTTAAGAACTACGATTTTAAAGATGACTGTATCTCAGCATCTATTAAATATTTTAGTTTTGAACCATGTATTTACACTATATTACGATTTGATTTCGACCAATGTAATAAAATAAATAAAAATAAAAAGTAGATTAAAATATATATATATATATAAACAAATAAATTTTAATCAATTTAATCCTTTTTGCTATGTATGTACTTCCATTTTTCCCGATAAATACTGTAAATAATAATTAAAAAAAAAAAAAAAAAAAAAAAAAAAAAAGTTTTTTCTTTTAAAAGAATTAATTAAAAAATGAAAAATAAGAAGTTGGTCTACTATAAAAACTTAAACGTAACTGTTATAAAAACGTTTTTAAAATTAAAACTATTAATTATACTTAATTTTTTCTACTGCATTACAATTTTGTTTCCAATAAAAAAAAAAAAAATCACCTTTAAATGAATGTATTAAATAAAAATAAGTTGCGTAATAGCCGTTGCTAAGATACGCAGACGATTGAAGCAAAATATTAAATTTATGAAAAATGAAACAAAGAAGCCAATATTTAAAATCGGAAAAACATTAATTTAATAAATTAAAATTCGAAATTCGAAAAAATCTCGATTAGGTGCACACTTGCAGGGACCCAGGTACCTATATGCCAAAATCTAAAAATTTAATATGTTTAATTTTTTCTACTGTATGTGTATAACTATTTGATTTCAATAAATATAATAAAAAAGATTTCTTCCTCAAATGAATTCAAATAAATAAATAGTTTAATAGCCGTTGCTAAGATACGCAGACTTTTGAAACGAAACAAATTTCTGAAAAATGAAACATTAAAGGCAATATTTAAATTCGAAAAAACATTAATTTAAAAAATTCAAATTCGAAATTCGAAAAAATCTCGATGAGGTGCACACCTGCAGGGTCCCAGGTACCTCTATGCCAAATTTGGAGGCTCTGCGATTAGTTGTGTGAGCACCAGAGCGCAGATACACACACAGACACACACACAGACACACAGACACTTCTCTTTATTTATATAGATTATATTTAAAAAAATGTTTTTTTCAGTTTTAAATTAAAAAATAAGTAAATAAATAAATAAAATTTTATTGAGGCGGGGATCGAATGCAAGATCCTCTTTACTCAAGTCAAATACTCTAAGTTTGTTTCGTTGGTTTTGAAAGAAGTAACTAAAACTTCTATTGTTCTGTTTTGCCCCATGGGGGGTTGTTGCAAAAAAATTCACTCTATTCTATGTTTTGGACTAAGCTCTTTAATTTAAGATTGGTTTGGTTTCAATATAGGAATTTTACGGATTCATACTTCCCTTGATATTTGTATAATTCAAAACTTTTAATAAGGTAAAATTTATGTTATTCTACTTAATGAATATTATCTCAACTATTTTAATATATATATACTTATATCGATAAGATTATACATATATATATATATATATATATATAAAATACGTATGTCTCAAGTCATACGGGTTATTTTTTTGACAGTTTAAATAATATATTTTACGTTTTTGTAGTAAGTTTTACTTATGAATTGTTTCACATTTATTAATTTTCTCGTAAGTTTTTCT
Source organism: Salticus scenicus (assembly GCA_963930645.1). Taxonomy (NCBI): domain Eukaryota; kingdom Metazoa; phylum Arthropoda; class Arachnida; order Araneae; family Salticidae; genus Salticus; species Salticus scenicus. Next base: position 167,803,684 of record OZ005650.1, on the reverse strand, counting down.
TTAGCTATTTTTGTTACATATTTTCAACTTTTATATGACTGAAAACATATATTATAATTTCATATATATATAATATTATCGATTATTTTTATCGATATATACATAAAAAGCATAGCAAAAATCTTTTTTTGTTTATAATTTGCATGAAAAGCATAATTATTACACAAATAAAAATGTAAGAGTTATTTTTTTTTATTATGTAAAACATGGTTTCTGCAGCATTCCTTATAATTTAAATTTACCATTATGTTATCGTTTATTAATAAAAGTTTATCTTTACCAAATTATAAAATATAAATGTTTTTGAAATATCTTTTTTGCCGCAACCAAATATATATATATATATACATTAGTATGCATATAATTGTATAAAATCATCTAAAGCAACGGATGGTATCTTAATTGCACATGAATATCTGACACTGGGCAATAATAATAAGACCCTATTATATTTGTGTATTTCAGTTTCGTATTTGAATTCACGTACTTAATCATATTATATCAACCATATAATTGAACTTTTAACTATATATATATGTGTGTGTGTGTGTCTACTTAACTATAACTCCTACTTGGAGAAAGCAGAATTGTTCAATAAAACTAGTTTTAGTAGCTTTAAACATTTAAATGCCCCAGGAGTATATATACGTTCTTCCGAAAGACGATCATTTTTACTGCTACCGGTGAAACTACTTACAATGTTTGACAGTGCAATAAAATAAACTTAAATGTGATCTTGACAGTGTTTCTGAAAGATTTACTCCTTTCAGAATTGAAAGAGAACAAGCGAATTGAAGCGAATTTCGGAAATTTTCTTCAGCAGATTAGGGTTTAATATGCAAAGAAATGATTGCTTAATCCGCCACTCGAGGAAATTATAAAACTTTGTCTTGCGAAAAAATTTTATGTTATGTAATATTTAAATGCATATATTATTTAATGAGATGATATCACCATATTCCATGCTACTCAATAAAAATTACGCTAGTAAAAATAAGAATTAGTTATATACAGTCGAACCTCGTTAATGTGAATCTGAAAGGGAATAAAAAAATTATTCATATTATCAGTAATTCAGAAACTATTTATTTTTTATTTTTATGGGGGTTGTGGAAACAGTTTATGTTAAAAGTAATTCACATTAAGCCTGTTCACGTTAACGAGGTTCGACTGCATAACTAATCAGGGGTGGCATACTTGCACCTGTGGGACAATCATTCTTCCCTCTAAAACATATGCGACAATTATAACTCCATCCTTTCATCATAAATTTAAATATTAGCTATAGTTGGAGTGTTGGGACGTTGTAATATATTTCAGATAAATAAAAGAAATAAATTCAAATATTTGGAGGAAAAAGCGTAGTGTTTCAGGGTAATTTTGATGTAAACTGAGTAATAAAAAAAAATGTAGTATGTGGAGATGCAAAAAGATAAAAATGCGCAATTATCTACAAATTGTCCTCAGAAATAGCCATTAAACATTTGTATTATTTGCATAAAACTAACTTTGAACATTAAATACTAAAAAAGATAGTGATATTGAATAATTTGATGCTATAAGATCAAGTCAAAAAATGATTTGTAGATTGAAAAAGAAGTGTAAACAGTCCAGAATTTTTTATAAACTGAAAACTACCTCAGGAGCAAAACAAAAAAAATTAGAAATATAATTCGAAAAAGAATGAATTAAAATTGATGCCAATACAAATTACTTCACACAAAAGAGACAAGAAGATGAAGATAAAACTTCAAAAGTTGATAAAATCTGTAAAAAAAAATGTTTAAATAGAAATTATTTCTATATCAACATTCGTTACTGTTAAAATACAAGTCCAGGATATAAATACTAAATAAGTTCAGGACAAAGAGTTTTTAAGGTTAGAATTAAGTTTTTTTTTTTTTTTTTTTTTTTTTTTTTTTTTTTTTTTTAATTATTCTCCCTCTTTTCTATAAAAAAAAAAAAAAAAAAAAAAAAAAAGATCTTTATTAACATTGTTTTTATAGAAGTGTCTGAAATGTAAAACTAATAAAATGTAATGCAATCTTTTTTTTTTTTTTTTTTTTTTATTATTTGGAATTAGTAAAGTTTATAGTACTTTAGCTCAAAAATTTAATAATAATAATAATAAAACATAAAGTTTAAGTTAATAAAATTATTCTTTTTTGAAATGGAACAGTATACAACATTTACATCCCCTACCCATATTTATTTTAATCGTTTCAAATCCTCTAAAATCGTTTTTTAATTTTTAATCTCATTATATTCCAATAAAATTTAATAACAACTACTTTTTTATATTGGTTTAAAATAATTATTATTAACTCTCAAAAAATTGTAAAAACACTCCAGGGATTTTCCCTTTTTGTTAGCATATATAAAAAAAAGCATTTGCATAAAGCCTAATAAAAGTTTCCTCCTCGAGGGAGAAAATTATTTTGTTTTAGGAAGGAATTAAATACGGAGCGAAGTTTAATTTCGGGAGTCTACTTTGAAGAACTTTAAACAAACTCTTTTCACAGAATTTTGTTTTAAAATTTAAGAGTGTGAGAATTATGTTTGAGAAAATCTTTATCCCCCCACCAACCCCAATCCTCTACTAACATCACCATTAATTTTAAGCTTTAATTACTCTTATAAAATTTTAGAATTATTTAAGTAATGCTATAAAATCTTCTAAATTCCAATTTTAAGTCATAGGATAGACGCAAATAATTAATGTAAATTTATTTAAATAAATAAGTTAAGATATTTTTAAGCAAATACAGAAATGGCATGTAACTGCTTTAAAATATTTAAAACTAGATTATAAGAATTGGTAATGGACAATAGTAAAGCGACACCGGGTAGAATTTTTTGAATGATTTTTACTTTCAGTTTCCTTGGCAGTACCACATACATCGTCCACATCGTGTCAATCCAATTAGACGATTTTTTTTTTTTTTTTTAAATGTAGGGTGTTATTTATAGCAGAAGTTCAATCAGAACCACCTTCTACTTATACATATGTGGACAATATCACAAAGCATTTGTTTGACTCTAGAACAAATAAGTAGAACAAAATAAAATTATCAGAAAAAAAATCAATCTAATATAACAAAATGAATCAAAATTTAATGTGATCGAAAAATGAAAGCTATAAGTTAAAACATATTACGAAATAAAGTTCTTATTTTTATTCACAAATTACCTTTACCTTCAGTATCGTAATAAAATGTGTAAACAGAATTCTGTTTAATAAAACTTCACTATTATTAGTACTCCATATAAGGTTAATTTATTTATTTTTATAATTCAAAGACTTCCGTTCTTGGTCAGGCAATTTAAATAGTAAAATAGATAAATAAATAAAATAGCTGGTTTAATTGTGTATTTATTACCATTTAAGAAATTATTAGATCATGATTTGAGGATGCATTTGAGGATTCATATATGTCAGTTTTGAAACATGTAAAATTTTAAGAAATACAGCAATTTTTGGTGGCAATCCACTTTAGCTGTAGGGTGCTGCTTAAAGTGGAATCATGAGTGCAAATACCATGTATGCTCAGCGTAGTGGCCTTTAGTTTGTAAATATGTAACATACTATATATATGTTGTTTCTCAAATAAATAAACTTTTCATATAACTAATACGGGCAAGACCAAATACCGTGCGATGTGAACAAGGTACACTCAAGAAATCAAGATAATAATAATTTTTTAAAAAATGTTTACTATCTACCGTTTTGGAAAATGGTAAATATAACTAAGAAAATGACTCATTCAGATAGCGTTAACCAAACACAAAATTATTATAAACAACGTTTGAAAACATATTTTTTGTGGAAAACCTCTTATGAGCTTGTAACTCTAATATAATTTATTTATTTACTAAGATTTGTGAGTTTAAAAGGAGTTTTTCACAAATAAGATTTTTTTCAACGTGGATGATGTAATTGTATCTCCAAATGAAATACCTGACATGTGAAGAAAACCCTTTTGAAATTTAAACTTTTAAAAGTATATCTAAAATCTTGCGCATTGTTTTACAGAAAATTTGTCAAATTTTAAATCTATTCAACTGAACTTTTCACGTAAGTTGTCCAATATATCAAACATTCAATCCATGTATAATAATAAGAATTCTAGCTTTCCCGAATGAGCAGTAAAAGAATACTTACAACAAATATTCATATCTCGGTGAAAATTACATGTGCGCATTTTATGTTTCATAGTAATCTTTTTCTTTTGTTTTGTGAAGATTTCTGAAATTTTTGTAACATTTTATTGAAATTCATTCGTGTTTTGAACAAAAAAAAAAAAAAAAATCACCTCCTGGGGGGAAAAAAAAATTTGAGAAAAAAATATATATGTATATATCTGTCTAAACAATCAGGCGATTCCCACAAAAATGCATACAGATACTTAACATAGTATTTGAATTTCTACGTCAAATTAGCAAGTCTTTTACACCAGTTTATAATACAGAATAATACAAATAATTTGTGCTATACTTCAGTTTGTGGTTGGTTCCTTAATTGCACTCGTACTAAATCGATAGGAGAATATGAGAACTTTTCAAATGTTCTTTGTATGTCTAAAGTTGAAGACGTTTTTCGTAGTATTTTTTAAGAAAATAGAGAAAAAAGTCAAATAAAGAAAAAAATATATATATTATTTACAAGGAAACATTCAAAAGGTGTCGTCTTCAAAAAATATTGAAAAAAAATATATATGTGATTCTGCTCTTCTTAAAACACCAGGAAGTGAAAAAAATTATCGGCTGAAATGTTTACAGCGACCACGAAAAAAATATCAAAATTAAGCATATTTGGCGATTTAGCGATGTTAGGCGGTCAGTTCGCTAGCACCGAGATTACCGTGTACGAACAGAATCGTGTTTTGTTTCTCCGCCACATCCTCAAAATCAATCGCCTAACAATGTGAAATCGCCAAATATGCTTAATTTTGATTTTTTTTTTTTTTTTTTTTTTTTTTTTTTATGGTCGCTGTAATTCATTTCAGCTGATAATTTTTTCACTTTCTGGAGTTTTAGGAAGAGTAGAATCACATATATATATTTTGTTCAACATATTTTGAAGACAACACCTTTTGAATGTTTTCTTGTTAGATAACCCACAGTACGTAACTTTCAAAGATCTTATCAATAAACGAATGTTTGAACAATAGATCTGTAATAATTAAAATCAAAGCTATCACTTTTTTCTATTTTAACAATAGAATAGTTTGGAAAAAAATATGCTATTTCTTCTGATGTCGTCTACAGAGCACAAAATTGACTTTTTTTTTTGGACATCTAGTGGTATGAGATAAAAACAGTCTTCATTCATTATGGAAAGAAAATTATAATAAATAATAAATATAATAAAAAAATTAATAATTGATTTGTTTTGTGTGAATTTTGATAAGGAAATATAGAAGACAGTTTTGAGATAGTCATGAGATATTACTTTCATCTAATTCTCATTAAAAGATTTCTGCAGATTTTATGTTTTATTTATTTATTTATTTATTATAGATATATAAGCAGATTAACTTTTGTAAAAGTCACTTATAAAGTCGTTGCCAATTTGAAAATGAAAGAACGAAAATGGTTTAATAGAAATTAAATCTATCTCAATATTAGTTGCTGCGAAATACAAGTCCAGAATATAAGTTATAAATAAGTTCAGGATAAATATCAGATTAACTCTTCTAACTTCAGATTAACTTTTGTACTAAGTCACTTCTTAAGTAGTTGCCAATTTCTGCATACCAAAAGGATTCGATATCCAGTGTATCGTTCATATTTTCACAATAAGTGTAAAAAATTTTAACTAGTAGATTTGCAGATTAGGATCCTCAACCGTCCTATTTACATCACTCATTACTCATCAGATCATTTTTTTCCATTATTTATTCCATATTATTTAAAATAATATATATATACACACTTACATATATACGATCAATTCGCTACATAACCAGATACGTTCCCGAGGGAGGCTACCCACGCTACCCCCCCCCATTGTATTTGTCTGTCTATATATATGTTACCTTGTAACTAATGGCCTTGTATTAACTTTTTCTAACTCCTAAACGTCACAAAGTTCTATTTGTATTACTCATTGTTCATCAGATCAATTTTATTTATTAAAATCTTTATTAATAAAATATTTAAAATATTTTTATTTAAAATTATTAGTATATATATATATATATATATATATACATATATATATACATATATATATATATATATATATATATATATATATATATACATACATGTACTTTTTATGATAAACTTGTTACATAAACATATATTTTCCTTAGGTGGTTGCCGTCCCCGTCAACTCCCCATTGTATTTATCAGTTTACATCTTACTGTATAGAAATGTATATATATATTTTCTTGTAGCTAATATGTCTTGTGTTAATTCTTTGAAACTCATACACTTGTACTAAATTTCATGGCAAATTACTGTATAAAATATCACTTTGCTTTGTATAGCTTTGTAAATTGTTTACCAATTCTATGACTACAATTTTCCACAGAAAATATGCTTTTAAACATTACAGTAACATATGTTTATTTCATTATATTTAATGGTGTTTAATTATTTAAAAATATATTTATTAGAAATAACGTCTATAGATCGTAATATATTAAATTATTTTATGTGTTTCTAAGCACGAGGTATATTTGTTATATACACCAGTAAAAGCTATACGACTAATTACTTGTGACTCATTAATATTTAAATTGAATTTGGCATCTTCTAGATGGTTACAGAATACCATTGGGATTTTTTTTTGTGAGGTTCTCTAAATAAATTATTTAGTCTATACACACCTTTTTTCTACGTAAAACATCTTAAACATCTTAATAATGCATGTTAATTCTATTATGTTCAATGCAGCATAAACTAATTAAAATGTGCTTAAATAAATGTCTGTCCATAGGCTCTAATATCACGAAATTCTTTTCTGTGTCGCTGTAAACGAGTCATAAACATCATGTAAACCAGTAAAAACTATATTACTTTTTCTATGTAGCTAATAAATAGATGATCGAAATTTGACATCATTTGGATGATTAAGTGACATTTTCGGAACACACATTTTTATAAGGTCCTGTACGTTAATTAGTAAGTCTAAGCACACATTTTCTACAGAAAACATGCTTTTAAGAATCTCGATAATGTATGTTAATTTCATTTTGTTGAATGCAGCGTAGCCATATTATAAAGGAGTTTGAACAAAATTCTGTTCATAGACAGTAATAATAAGAGCAGTGTATAGGGGAAGTTCGTGTCCATTTACACGAACAATAGGCAATATATAGATACCTGAAAGTATGCAGATCTTACTGTATAGTCCATAACCATGTGTACTAATTTGTAAACAAATCGTATGATTTTTTCAGACCGTTATCCCAGTACAGAGAAATGCTGTCCATAGGCAATAATGATAAGAAAAAATTAAGTGTATCCTTGCACACGAACCACTAATCCAATATACACCCAAAACTATACAGCTAATTCTGCATAGCTCATGAGCATGTGTAACAATTTACATGTCAATGCGATAATTTTTGCGTCCGCTATTACGAGGAGTAGAAACAGACAAAAATATTTGAGTCTCCACATAAAAGACTCTATTGACGCTTCGGCAATAAGCTTTATTTGACATCTAAAACTTCGTTTTGTATATAAGCGAAATAAAAAATGATAAATAATAACGGTAATTTCGTTTGAAATTGATTAAAGATATGCAACTCCGCGTCAGAAGTATCAAATCGTGACGCAGTGATGGCATTCACAAATGTTCTCCAGGCGACTTCCGTTTGAATTTCACTCGAGGCAAGCTATTAGTTCGTTTTTTTTAATAGCTATTGGTAACTCTGTTATAAAATTATTTATAGATGTTTCAGAAAGTTAGCGCTTTCCTCTTCCAAAAGAGCCCAATCAATTTATATATTTAAATCAATTAGATCTATAATAGATATATATATATATATATATATATATATATAATACATATATTTTCAAAATGTATATGTATATAAATATATATATATAATACATTTTGAAAAGTCAACGGAGAAGTTAAGTGTTACGAAGTCTATTGTAAGTAAAGTCTATTTTAGAGCTCTCTCCTACAGATAAATTAATAGTGCAAAACCACTCATATTCATCTTCCGAGAATCTGCACTTGGAAAATATTTTTTTTTCTTTTGTATTTATCTGATATTTTGTAAATTGGTGTTTCAATGAATAAGCATTGTTCAGTTTATTATATTTTAATATTGTATTCTGGATTAATAAATATACATAAGTGTTACAGAAGTAAGAATAATTTTAAATTTTGATTCTGATGAATACATATTTAGAAAAGAGCAGATAACAGAAAAGCTCATTTCCTTTACGATTACGTATTTCATCAAAACTACTGCTACATGGAGACGCGTTACAAATACAGAAAAGTCGATTCTGCTGTTTTAGATTTCAAGGGTCACTCTTGGGTGCGGTGCATAACTGGAATAGATTTATATTGAAACCTTTTTGATACAAAATTAAAAGTATCGATTACATGAGGAGCGTTCTTTTAAGGAGAAAAATATTGAGCATGAGTTAATCACAGTTTTCTGATACTCTGCCTCCTACTCGCTCCCCTCACCAACCCCCCTCCCCCCAATTTCTTCTTCTCTCCTTCTGCTCGCTTCCCTCATTTACCATTGCAGGGCTCTAGAAATACGGTCCAGCTCCAGTATATGACCTCGTTGGGGACTTTTAAATTTTTGTCACTACTTGGCGATTATTATTTGTATGTTAGTTTGAAACACCTAGTACCTATTTTTGTAATACCTATACTTTTCACGATTGATTTTTGTAGCTGACAATATATAATATTCTGTATATATTTCTGGTGTACAGCTATATTTAATATAAGACTTACAGTGAAAAAAAGTACTTCATGTGATTACTGTAAATATTTCATCATCGTCATCATCATCATCATCACCATTACTATTATTATTATTATTATTATTATTACACCATGAATTTTTCCCTGGTGACTGTGACATCACAGGGTGAAAGAAAAACGATTTGGAGAAACTGATTACATGTTGGCAAATAGAAATTTCAAACCAAGATAAACATGTTCCTTAGATAATTCGGCCAAACCTGGGTACCTTTTGTGACGATGAGGACCCTACTTTTCGTGAGGCGATAGTGTTGCAGACGAAAAAAAAAATATCCGAACAGTGGCACAAGTAACTTTTTTTAGTATGGAAAATCAATTACATCAGTTTCATAATTTTTCAGTATGAACAATTTGCAGTAGTTCTTCAAATTTAATTGGTAGCATTTTATTTTGTAAAGATGAGTTTTTTTTCATTTACAGGGGTAGAAACTGCAGCACAATCCTTCATTATGCGAAAGAAGGAGGCACGGATACAGCATGAAGGCAGCGACTTACAAGTAAGAGGCACTCATACCAACGTTTTATAATTTATAAAAAAGGGTCGTGTTATAATTTCGCTTGAAGCAAATGTTGCCAGTGTTCCAGTTTATTTTCCTTCAGTACAACATTTTATTATTATTATTATTATTATTATTCGTTACCTTAAAAACAGTTTTTTAATACTGCTTATACCAGTGTTGCCAGATTGGGGACTTTTTTTATTCAATAGCCTTCAATAATCTTTTTTTATTCATTAAATATTAATTGTGACGGTTGCCTAATCACTTCGAAGATTGATCATCTATTTTGTGTATCGAATAACACTTCTCAATTTTATTTGGGACTATTGAATAAAAAAAGTTCCCAATCTGGAAATACTGGCTTATTCCTTCATTGTTTGATGCTACCAATCCTTATGTAATGGAGTCTTGACACACAAAACATTAAGGCGATATTTATAAATTTATTGCAAATTTTTCAGTAAATTTAATAGATTTTATTTATATTTTAAAAGCAATAATAATTTTGAAGTTTATAAATTCGATTTCAGACGTAAGAAACAAGTTTATTTCATTTTTATTCATTTTCACTTTATTAATTGAGTAGTTCTTTCAAGTTTCCACTACAATTTGCTTTAAGGATTTAAATAAAAAACAAATATTTAATTTCCTGCATATTTAATTAAAAAAATAAAAAGATGAATAAATAAAACATAAAATAAAACAGCTATTCATTTTTAAAAGACGTTAATATAATTGAAGAGCTTTCTGCATTGTAAGTAAATACAAGACTGGACTTTTTTTTCTTTTCACTATTCACGCTGTTCCTTTTAAGCTTTCAAATTTTCTTTTTTTAATACTCATTCTTATTTAACTCTACAAACATAACAAAAATTTTGCTTTTAATCCTCATTTTAAGTAATTGTGACAACCTCTCTAAAACACTTAAATCTCTCTTAAGATTTTTCTCTTTTATATTTTTAAATTGGAGATTACTCAACGTTATAACAATGGTTACTGCACTTCAGACGGAAAATAGTTTGCTTTAAGCAGTTATTAAGTATATAATGAAGTTTAATTTCTTGAGAAATTTTTGAGAAACATTAACAAAACCATTTCAGAGAATTTCGTTGAAAGTTTTAAGTGTTAAGAAACTTTGTTCAGAAAGTGCTTTATATTCCATACCGCTTTTCAAACTTAGAATATTATTTAATGTCAAAACGATAATCGTTCTTCAAACCATGTTATACATTGTTCTAAATGAAAGTTTTATTTCATTGGATTTCGAAATAATGGAATTAATATGTTCAAAAGAAAAACTAATATAAGAAAGAATAGATAAATTGAGGATTAAAATTAGACCCAAATAAAAATGCCCCATGCATTTATCAATCAAGCATATTCCGAGCAATGCTGCTAGATCTGGCGATTTTTTTATTCAATATTCATCACTAATATTTAATTGTAACGTTTGCCTTATCACTTCGAAGATTAACTGTCTATTATGCATACATCAAACATTACTTTAAAAATTGTTAGTGATTATTGAATAAAAAATACGCCAGATCTGATTCCGAGTGATACTACGCAATACTGATTCTGAGTGATATTAAAACTACTTAATGAATATACACGAAATTGTGAAATAATTATTAAACATAATACATAAGCATCTTAACATAGACTATGATATTTAAAGTCAGATTTTATCTATACATATAAAAGAGTACTTCCACTCACTCACAGACTCATCAACGCACAGCAAAATCTACTGGAGCCACTGACTCGAAACTGGGTCAGATTATAGAACATACAGTGTAAGCACCCCCTAAGAAGCGATTTTGCGAAATTCGCCCCCCCCCCCCAAGAGGGTGTAGGGGGCAAAATGTGATTTTGCAAAAACCTTCATATCTCAAAGAAAAAAAACAGATACCCGTAAAATTTTTGCTTTAAAATATAGCTAATTTAATTATCTAAAAACTAATTTCTGGAATTTTAGAAGTTCGGTCCGCAAGGGGGAAAGGGGGGCAAAACGTGGTTTCACGTACTCTTATATATCTCAAACAGAAAAACAGATATATGTAAAATTTTTGCTCTAATATATAGCTAAAACAAATACATAAAAACTAGTTTCTGAATTTTTCGAAATTCAGCCCCCAAGAGGGAAGGAGAGGGGGCAAAGCGTGATTTGAAATAATCCTTTATATTGCAATTAGAAAAAAAAATATATGTGTAAGGTATTTTTGCTCTAAAATACAGCTCCCATAAATACATAAAAACTAATTTCTTTAATTTTTGAAATTCGCCCCAGGTGGGGTGGGAAAGGAGGGCTATGGGGTAAAAAAATAGAAATATAGTTAGACCGTTCAAAATTGGTACAGATAGGTTTTAGAGACCTGCAAGTCAAATGAGGATATTTTTGAAAGCATAAAGTTATTAGGAGGGTCAGAAAGGTGGAGGGGCAAAAAATTAAAAATAGAGTTAAGCCGTTCAAAATTGGTACATAAAGGTTTTTGATACTTACAAATCGAGTGCGGATATTTTCAAAGTTGTAAAGTTATTAGGAGGTGCGAAAGGAGGGGACGGAGGGGCAAAAAATAAAAATAGAGTTAGGTAGTTCAAAACTGGTACAAAGAGGTTTTTGATACTTACAAATCGATTGCGGATATTTTCGAATTTCTAAAGTTATTAAATTGGTACATGGAGGTTTTTGATACCTACAAATCGATTGCGTATATTTTCGAATTTGTAAAATTATTAGGATAGACGGGAAGGGGAGGTGAAAGGGCAAAAATATACAAATAAGAGTTAGAGCGCTGAAAATTAGTGCTGTTAGGTTTTGTTAGGTAAATCGATTGCGGATATTTTCGAAAGTACAGAATTATTACGAAGAGCGGGAAGGGATCGGGCGCAGAGGTAAAAATAAAGAAATTCAGATAAAATGTTGGAAATTAGTATTATTAGGTTTAAAAGCCCGAGAGAACGACTGCGAGTTTTTTTAAAGTCTAAAATAATTAGGAGGTGCGGGAACGCTAGGTGAAGGAGCATGCAAGCCTTGCGCGCCTGTATGCGCTGCCGTAGGCAGTGGTGGCCCGAACCGATTATTCCACTGATGGGATTTTTTTTTTTTTAAATGTTTTTCCCTTACGATAATATAGTGATTCACTAAGAGTGTTGAACATAAATGAGCGTGCGCAGCGCACAACTGCCTGCGCTGCCAAGGGCAGTGGGGACCCGTTGCGACATTTTTTCCAGCCATATTTTTTTCTCTTTTTTTTTTTTCGCATGATAAAAATTGATGCAATTTTGAGAATTCATTAACTATAGTGATTCATTTAAAAATAGTGACCAGCGAAGCGGGCGTAGCCTGCTAGTCATATATATAATTTTAAATTTATTCATACATATATTAGGAAACTATAAGAACTTAAAACGAGAATGTGTAAATACGACAATAAATAAATAAACCCAACAATGAATAAAATGTAATAAACTTTCACAGCAAACCATAAATAATTAACTATGTTCAGGTGTCGTACTCCCCGAACTTTTTTGAGGACACTTTCAGGGATAAGAAATTTTTGCCTTTTTTTTTTTTTTTTTTCTTTTTTTTTTTTTTTTGCCACCACTAAATTATTGCAGAAATATTTATGGTATTTTTATAATAACGAGTCCTTTTTAATTAGGATAGATATTATTGTATAAAAATAGTGGTAACAATAGAGAAGGAAAACTGTTTTGTTAATCTAAACAAAATTTTTAGTGGATCTCATTGAAACAGAAATTTTTGCTGTAACTACTAAATTTTTGCTAATTCAATAGAACTTTTCTCTGATTGCAGAGTGCCCGTATAAAGCCTTATAGAAAATTTTGAAATTATATTACAAAAAGTTTCAGAGCTATGACAAGACAAAAAATAATTAGTTTTTTTTTTTTTTTTTTTTTTTTTTTTTTCAATGCTTCTACGCAAGTTCTCTGGAGAGGTTAAATATATATATATATATATATATATATACATCAGGAGTATCCGTGTCAGGGAACATACGCAAATTACGAGGGAAACCAATAAATAGCATAAGTCAATAAACAGATTTCTATTTTAATGTGCAAATAATCCGTGTACTACTTTATTGAAATATATTCTAAGATTTTTTATAATACAACATCAGGATCGTCCGAAATCAGCATAACAAGATTTCAGCTTGAAGAGCGAAAAATTTCAAAGAAACTGTACTTCTGTGACTGATGTTTTTCAAAAAATAATAATCTATATATTGGTAGGCAAGCATGCAATTTGGTACGCTTTTAACATATTAATTATGGGAGTAAGGAGTTGAAAGTGGTATAATTCGAAAGGTATGATTAGAATACAAAAATTGCTATCTTACGATGTCAAGAAGGTATTTAAAAATACTTTTATTTTTTACGCATTTCACCATTTTATACACGTATTCTTTTATATTAAAAAATGCCTAAAGTAGAAAATTGTTAAATCTGTCAATTTCTTAAAACTCAAATAAAGTCATAGATACAGTAATTTGTACAGATGTAGCATCCCTACACACTCGACTACAGATATTTTTATTCTAAAAGAAAACAGCCATTAGAATGATAGAAATTTGAGAAAATGAGTGGTAGATCGAAAGTTTATACCAGTGAAAATACACGAAAATTAAAAATGATTTGATTTATGAAAGTTCTAATTGTTTTCCAATTTTTTTTAACACCTAATTCCTCTTTACTGTTCTTTCTTTCTTTTTTTCTGTGATTTACGCCAGCTCTAATTTCAAGACATACTTTTAAACAAAAACATAATGCATTCCAATTAACAGAAATTGACTACTTATTAAAGGGAAAAAAAAGGGATTTATTACAATACGCTTATGAGGTGATGACGTCACTGACCGTGCGTGGGGCCAAGCAAAAGATTTTCTATGTTAATCGTCCATTTTTTTTTTCTCTGGAAAAATAAAATGACAGACTTCCATATTCGAATGTAAACATAAGCATTTAATTTCAGTAGAAAGAGACTCATTTCAAAGGAACAGATTTGATATCTGCCGTCCTTGGCGGAAAAAATAAATAACAATAAAAGGTCGCCAAATTATCTGGCGAACATATTTAATTCCTTTTAAAAATCATGGTTATTTTAATAACGAGCAATCAATAATATGAAACAATATTTCCTACAATATATATGCACTACGAAAATATACTTCTGACATGTATGTTTTGGCATTACGTTTTTGATCGCCAAATGAACAGAACACCAAGAACGAACAAATATCATATTTATGCCCATTTTGTTTCTGTATATAACTGTACTCAAATATGGGGATTGAAACCTGGAGATAATTTTCCTTAATGTGAATATATATATATATCCAATGGACGATTAACGTAGGAAAATTTTTGCTTGACCCCAACGACGGTCAGTGACGTCACACTTCGCTTGCTTGTAACTTCTACATATATAAGAAAAAAGTTTAAGATTTGGAAAAACTTTTGATTTCGGGTTTTCGAAGAATTTACACATTTTGAGATTTCCCTGCATTCAATTAACTGAAATTAACTACTTATTTTTAAAAAAGTGGATTTATTACGAGCTTCTGCATATGTAAGAAGAAAGTAGACGATACGGAAAATATTTCGATTTCCTGTTTTCGAAGAATTTACGTTTTGTGATTTCCTTGCATTTGAATTAATTGAAATTGACTACTTATTTTTTTTAAAAAGTGGACATATTATTCTATCTTCTGCATATATAAGAAGAAAGTATAAGTCTCAGAAAAATTTTTGATTTTCGATTTTTGATGAAGAAGAATGTTTTGATATTTCCTGAACTCAAATCGACCATATTTAGAAAATATCTGTCTTTTTCAGTTCGAACACTGTACTTTATGAACCAATGGACTTAATTTAACCGAACTTGATATTTGGTTGGACCTTGTTTCGAATTGATGCTGATTAACTTTTGGGCAATATCTCCGAAAAGGGGGCATTTACACGTTGCGATTTCCTCTCATTTCAGGAAAGGCCTCTACAGTGTACCAAACTTAGAGAAATATATTAAGTAAAACTCTGCTGATTCACTTTGGATGCATATCGACAAACAATTGGTGCATCTGTGTTGCAATTTAATTTCGTTGACGAGAAGACAATTACTTTGCTTTGCTTTGCAAAAATAGTGATCGCGTTTCGACCACTAATAATTATTATTATAATAATGAAAGACGGAGAGAGAGAAAGAAAGCTATGTGAGACATCATATCTATTTAAAAAAATATAGAAAGAAATAGAAATAGAAAATTTGACATTGGTTTGTAATTATTGAGATAAAAAATGTTCAAATTGTCCAACGCACATATCGATTCATGCAAACGCGCGTTCTGGAATAAAAAATAAAAAAAAAAACTTTGCATAATTCTTTCAGAATGCATCAGAAGAAGAAATCCAAACTTGTTAGATCTGGCGATCATGGCAGTAATATAACTTGACCTTATAACGAGAGGACCGTTGCAACAAGGTACCGCTGGTGCTTTAATTTATTGGTAGGAAAATGGCCAGCTTTACTAATAGTATACCTAATAGAATAAGATAACCTAATAGTATAAGATAAACCTAATAGTATAAGATAAACCTAATAGTATAAAATATTTGTTTATTAAGCAATGCTTTTTTTTTTTTTTTTTTTTTTTTTTGTTAAGAAGAGACTTTTTTCAACAAGGATTTCAACAAATTCGCTTCCTAACTGTTTTGATGAGAGCTAGCGTTCTCACGCAGATCGGAGAACCGCTCCTAGTAGGGTTTGCAATACTCTAGGTCCCAGAAAAACTCCCAATCTCTCTGTATATAAATGACTAAGAGCTTTTTCAGTATGTTTGTTGACGCAAGTTGCCACCAGCTTTTCATACTTTAGTTAATTTTAAAAAGTCTAATTGTCCGATCGATAAGTTAATTAAATTGATGGATTCAGAAAAAATGACCTATTCATTTGGTACCTTATTTGTAACGAAATTTTCATTAGACTTTTAAAAATTAATTAAAATGTGAAAATAATAAGCTGGTAAAAGCTTCAAAAATGAACATTTAAATTTTAATTGTTGCCAAAAAAAAAAAAAAAAAAAAAAAAAAAAAAAAATTCTTTTTTTTTTTTTTTTTTTTTTTTTTTTTTTTTTTTTTTATCAACATAAAATAAAATATGCTTTCACTCGAAAAATAAATAAATAAATATTAAATTTGCCCATGCACATGAAAAATTTAAAATATGAAAATGGAGTAAAAATAAAATAAAATAAAATAAAATAAATAAATAAATAAAAATAATATACCTCAATTTTAGGTTTTTTCCCCTTTTGTTTAAATAGTATGTTTTTGGCACGGATGAATCGCGCTTGGCATGAAAGCTAATTCAGCATTACACTAAAGAGCTGTACTTATTGATGATCCTGGGAATTTGTTTAAATTTTTATGCTGAAATAGACTGGACATTTTTCGCCAAGGACTCCACTTTAGTAAAAGCCACCTTAAGCCAAGTAGCGCATAAAAATATAAATAAATTATAAAATATTGTAAAGCAGAAAAGAAAGGGAAGGAAAGGAAAACTAAAACAAAACAAAATAATAATAATAATATGATAATAACATAAATTATGCATTTTTGTCTAAAGTGACGATAAAAATTCAAAAGTCGCCAAGGGAAGCTACATTAAGGCTGTACCATGATCAGGTTTACATATTTCATTATTTCACTATTAATTTTTCTATATACCAACTACTATTAACTAACTCAACTGCTCTTATAAACAGAAAAATTAATTGTCTCATGTGATAGACGTAGCTGATCATAGCATAATCTAATATTATATTTGGTTTGAAATTGTTGTCATTTTATGGTTGATCGAATAAATCAAATAAATATAGAAAATAACGTGAAAGAAAATATTATGTACACCACGTATAGTGTTGTTCATATATAACTGGGATTCAAATATAAAATGGCTACTTCAATTTATTCGATACTGTCCGTTTCGAAACTTTCATCTGATAAACACCCAAATGGAAGCCCACTGGTAAGCTATTGTCACAGGCAATAGGGACAGACACCCAAACGTTTGCGAATCAGTGGGTCGCTGCCTAAGGCAACGGGGAACCAAAGCGGGCTTTAAAGCAATTTCATGATTTCTTTAAATTTTATTTTTGTTTCTAAAGCGATATAGAAAAGAGTTTCCTTTAAATATAGTGACCAGCGAAGCGAGAAAAGCCTTCGTTGATTCCCTACCTTCATTGATTTCATGAATTAAAAAATGGTTTCGTTAACAAACTTTGATCTATTGGCACGCAGGCAGCATCAGGCCGAGTTTTGTACATTTCCAGCTTGATTTTGGAATTTTTTCCGTATTCAGAATTCGGTTCGTTCCCGAACCGGGGCTTTGATAGTTGTTGAATAAATGAATAACCATTTGCTGTCTAAATGTTTTAGAGCCTTAAATATATATCACGCACTTTTCTTTTCTTTTCTTTTTTTTTTTTTATTCGTTGTTGATTCAGAGAAGTGTTTGCTGCACGCTTTTATTCAACAATCATTTTACTCTGTTATAGCTCTGACTGATTTACAAAAAAAAAAAAAATAGAAAAAGAAAAAGAAAAAAAAAAGAAAAAAAGGAAGAAACAAAAGAAAAAAATCGTGAAAGACTGTAATGATTTGAAAATTGTTACTGACGATTAAAAAATAATAATAATAATAAATAAAAATATTATACGAATAAGTAATAAAACTAACAAAATGAATAAATATATACAAAAATTTATATATATAAAATAAATATATATAAAAAAATATGACTCGATTATATACGCGGTGCCTATGAAAGTCCGTTGCTACATTTTCAATTGTCGAACATCTGCATTTATGCTTATAAAAAATTGTCTAAGTATAATACACTGGTTTTGCGGCACTTGCTGTGATAGGTTACACAACCACCTGGTGGAAAATGGTGTAATTAGGGTTCCTATTCGAAAAATGGTACGGCAAAGGGAAAAAGGTAAATTGAGAATTGTAAAGCATCAGAAAACCCGTACGAAAAGACACCTTGTAAACGTGAATACTAAAACATAATACTTAAAACGCGTATTTATTTATTCGTCATTTCTGAAGTAATGGAAGGATCTCAAAAAGAAAATAAATATATTATTAACAAACAATGCGAAGTTAATCAAAGGTATAAAATAATTATCCTCGTTTTATTGAACTGAAATTTAGTCTTTAAATAACGTAAAACAGTTTTGTGAGAAAAATTATTACTAGAAAATCTGAAGAAATGGCAGCTATGTTTATGGTGATTTAATTTTGTTCATGGTTAAAAATAACTTTGCTGGTCACTCTTGAAGTACTTTATTTTGTATATACGTATTAACATTATATTTTGGAGGATTTATTACATATTATATTTATTTTATAGACTTATACACGTTTTCTTGCCTGGTTCTGACTGGAACGCACTTTCTTTTATAGGAGGTAAATGATAAGAATTCGGTAGATACATCTATTAAATTATTAAGAATACAACTTTTACATAAATTAATATAAGGAGCAATAAAAAGCTAAAATAATGTTTAACTTCTTTTAACTGATTGTTCAAATATATTTAATATTTGTGGGTAGTAAGGATGAAGATAATAAAATAATGCTGACTTAGTGTCGGAAGAATGTCTTGTAACAAATTTCTTGAATGATCCTGACTTTCCCAGATTATTCTTTTACTGACCAAAAGTAGGATAATTTAGGTTTATTCATGCATAATTTTCAATCAGGGTTAGGGTTGTGGTTTTAACTAGTTTATTTATGTATGAACTATTTTAGACTTGTGTTTTGGGATATACGTTTTTATTATTTTTACTATATAAAAATAATATTAATAGTAGTAGTAGTAATAATAATAATAATAATAATAATAATAATATAGGTATATCTATTTGCTTAATATGTTGTATCTACATATAAGAATTTCACACGTTAGGAAATTTGTGTGAAGTAATTAAATATTTGGAAATTGCATTATCATTTCATTTTTGTTTTTAATTTTATTTACTTTCTTATTCATTTATTAAAACTGACTTTAAGTGGACTTTTAATAGAAACATAAAAATTGAAATAATATGCATGAATAATCAAAAGATGTAAATTTTAAAACTTACTTAAATTATATAACTCTACGTTTAATGAAACGATAACTGAATTTTTATGTCAAATATTTAAAACAGTATCATAAAATATTTAATTAAAAGTAACTTTTTCTTTCAAAATTAAATAAGATTTTTTTTTTTCTGTTATGAAAACTTCATAATTGAAACAGTACTTTTAACTTTAATTACACTTAATCAAAAGGAAAATATATAATTGACATAAAGAAAAACAGTAATCCAATATGATTTTGCTTTTAATTAAGTTTACTTTGCATTGTCACTAAATAATTGATAAACAATAATTTTCAAAGAATGTAATTTTTTATTGCTATTTTTCGTTAATGAATTCTCATTCTCATTTTGATATTTAAATTAATTACATGCATTTATCAAAATCAAATGAACATGTTTTTTATTTTGATTAATTATAAAAGTAAATTCAGCGTAGTCGTTTTGTTAGGATCTATATGTTGCTCCCATTTATTTGTTCTAAAAGATGTGGTATTATTATTTTTAAAATATACTTAGATAAGTAAAAATGTTTTTCGTGAACATATATTAAAAAAATGTACTTTCATTGAGTGTAAATTAAAAGTAAATAAATTAATAAAATAAAATAAAAAATAAAAATAAAAATAAAAATGCCCCATAATATTAAATAATTTTAAAGAAAATACTTTATATTTAATGTAAATGAAAAGTAAATTAACATGTTTAATCATTTTAAAATATTTATTTGTTTTATGAAATTGGGAATTTATGAAAAGAATCAAATTCTAATAATTCTATTGTAATAAATATAATATATGGGTCGCTTAAAATGTATTATAACAATTAGTACACAATTTAACTAACAAATACATTTTTCAACACGTATTTGACCATAGGGATATACTCTTTGTGAATGTTGTCACAATATTTAAATATGTACATGCTTTTATGCAAATCTATAACATTTACTTACTCCCAATATACAAGATGAAAGAACATATAAAAATGACCAATCTTTTCCGATGCTCAAATGTCAATTCCTCTGCGTTTCAGTACGACTATTTACAAAGAGAAATTTTAAATTTATTTCAAAGACTAAAATATTCCAGTTAAATAACACTATGATTTTTCTTTCAAAATAGTGGGGCTTAAAAATCGGAATATTTGGCAGCTCTTGTGATATAATCTTTTTTTTTTTTTTATACATTGATATGTTTCATGTGTTCGTAAGAGTAATAAATAATATATTTGTATCCCAATCAAGATTCAAAACTTCCTTCAAAATCGCTGTCACATTGGGTGCTGGATGGAAGTAACCTACCCACGCACGACAGTTCTTGACAGTAGTTCCCATTGACTCCCCTGTACAAATTTAAAGATTACCCATGATATTGTCCCTTCGTAACAACTTCCCCCCGAAAAGTCATGAATAGTAAAAAAATAAATAAATAATGAAATGAGTTCTTAAAAATATCCTCAAGAAGTCGCACAGTCGTTTTCTATATCTGGGCCGCTTTTGGCAGAATTTTACTCGAAAATTCAAATTTAGCAAAATTTTCCTCCCTTGAAAAGCAATAAATAGGTAAATAAATAGAATAAAAATAAATTAAATTAAATGAAACAAAATCGAATGTTCCCGTCCCCCCCTCACCCTTAAATTAAAAAGTTCCAAAATCGCCGAAAATGGATATTTTATAATCAAGTCCTGTCTCTTTATGTAAAATTTCTTCACCGTCAAATAATTTACAGCCCATATCTACACAATTCTTGCAAGCGTGTTTTTACCATTTGCTCTTTTAGGTTAGAAAGTGGGGGGATGAGGGGGGATGGGGGTTAAAAATTCATTTTATTAGTGGCCAGGGCCCAAAAACCAACCTTCTCACCAAAATTCGTGAACCAATGTCCCATGAAATCAATATAACTGAGTTAAGTCACTGAGTAGATGTATTGTTTTACATCTAATAAATGAAGGGTTCTGTGAAATCGCGTTTTGCCTTCATCCTCTTGTGTAGCGAACTCCTAAAATTCCTGATAATAATTTTTAGGTATTGTGCAAGTTATATTTTAAAGAAAAAATCTTAAGAATATCTAAGTTCTTTTTTGATGTATGAAGGATTATATGAAATCCCATTCTGCCCATGTGAAAACACTTTTTACCACCTTGCGCCCTTTGAGAGGTAAATTCCAAAATTTCTTGAAATTAGTTTTAGAGTACTTGTATTAGTTATATTTTAACACAAAACTGATATAAATGGTTTTGAGGAAATGACATTCTGCCCCCCACCCCCTCCTTGAGGTGGATTTTGTAAAATCGCTTCGTAGTAGGTATCTGCATCATGGTAAGAATATTTTTGCCAAATCTAATGCTTCTAGGTATTAGGGGTTTCGTTAGGCTGGACAGTGATGGATCTGTCAGTCTGTCCTTTCCACATTAAGGACAAATGCTTATATATAGAGAAATTAGTAATTTGTTTAAATTCTTTTGTAACTCGTATCACAATGCATTTATTAAAATATCCTTATCTATGTACATTTCTCTCAAAATAAGATAATGTTAAACCAATCGAAACACATTGACTTTCAATTTGACTGTGTTTTCAAGAAATATATTTTGGATTAAACTTAAAATTGCTGACTTATTATAACTTTGAAAAGTTGTCAAAAGAAGTGCACATGCACACAAAAGCACACACACACACACACACACACACACACACACAAAACAGTGAGAGAGAGAGAGTGAGGGAGAAAAAAGCGAGCACGTGTATTTTTAAAATAGATATTTAAAAACATAGATATAAAGATATGAGACTTATATAAATTTTAATATTTTAATTTAAAAAATAGAGTTCTAGGTGATCTTCTCCAGCGCCTGTGTATTAAAGAATAACATGACTTGTCGTTTTGTCCAGCGTGGTGTCTTACCCCAATTTACCCTATGTGCTTTATTTTAAATCTGTTATCAAAATGATTTAAATATATAAATGGCGAACTTTAAATATATAAATGGCGAACTTTAAATATTTTTTATTATTATTATTATTTAATTCTTATCACAGAAAGTTAAAAAAAAAAAAAAAAGTATGGTTTGAAGCAATCTTAAATCATTAAATTTAATCTCTTAGGAAATCTTCCTCCATTTCAAAAGTTAGTAATGTACATAATACAAATAATATTGTATACTACTTTTAAACTGCATCGATTTTGTTTTTTTAGTATGTAGCAAATATAAATACATGGTCTGTCCCAAAAGTAATGCGCCTTATTTTCTTCTGTCGCAACTATCCGTCGCACAGGGTTGCCGCTTGCTCGGAAGGTTGGGTGGAGTCTTGGGAACACAGCGCCACCAGAGCCAGTCGGCTCCGAGCTACTGCAGAGTATCAGTGCCTGTTTCAGTGAACACTTGTGTGGGTGCTCGGTCGAAATCAAGATGGAACAAACTCTCGAGCAGAATTGTTGCAGTGTTGTGAGGACGATCCGACTGTTTTGGACAATGTGGTAAGTGATGACGAATCTTTTACCTTCTTGTACGACCCAGAAACAAAATGACAGAGCTCAGAGTGGCATACGACGTCGTTACCACGCCCAAAAAAGGCAAGAATGAGCAAATAGCAGGGCAAAGCGATGCTCGTTGTTTTTTTTTTTTTCTTTTTTTCGAATCCAAGGGAGTGGTCCATTTTGAATTTGTTCACCTGACCAACCAGTCAACGCCAAATTTTACGTTGAAGTACTGAAAAGGCTAAAGCAAAGGGTCAACCACGTTAGGCGCGAGATCAAGAATTCCTGGAAGCTGCAATATGACAATGCTCCCAGCGTCTCAACGCTCCTCCAGCCTCCTTACAGTCCTGATTTGTCCCCGTCCGACTTCTTTTCATTCCAAAGATTAAGAAAATCCTCAAAGGACAGAATTTGGGGACCCTGGAGAACATCAAGGTGGTTACGACGAGGTTACTAAAAGACATCTCTGTGATGGACAGCCAGGACGCATATAAAGCATGGAAATCGCGTCGGAACAAGTGTGTTGAAGCAGGAGAGATGTATTTCGAAGAATATTGAGTAAGTGTACGAATCAGTTCAGTAAATTTCTTAAAATAAAAATGGGCGCATTAATTTTGGGACAGACCATGTAAGTCATTTTTACCAATGTTTTTTCTAAAAAATAGCTCGGGTGTAGAAAAGACACTGCACATGTATTTTCTCATGTTTCTCATCAATTAGATCACAAAAGTGTTCTTTCCTTATTTACTAAAACAAATTTTTATTAAATTACAATATTCATTTTTAAATTTATAGCATAATTAAAACAAAAATTCATAGATAGATTAATTATAACACTCATTGTACAAATTGTGAACACAGTTTCATTTAGCTTTTACATATGGGAGTTGTTAAGATGTAATCATTTGGGCATTCATATTTTTGAAATTGAATTTTAATGGAGACTTAAGGTAAAGTTACTTGAATATTTAAACTATGTTAATGACAGAATTCAGAATCGGTCTCAAAAGAGATGAATTGAATTCTACGATGCATTTTTGATTTTCCTTAGTTGAGATGAAGTAATCAGATACTAAATCTTACGGTGAATATAAAACTTTAGTAACATAAATTTAGTTCCCAATTACATGGAACTTCGTTGAATATTCAATATTTTACTTGCGTTTAGTATTTAGAATAAGCATATTTTCGTACTTATTTTCATTTGAAAATGCAAATCAAACTGTTATATTTTTTAGATTTTAAAAGCAAGCTATGTTAAATACTATTAAAATTATTTTTACTTACTTATTTATTTACTTATTTACTTATTCAACTTTTTTTGTTTTTTTTTTAGTTAAAACGAAGATTTAAAATTAATTTATTTTGTCCCATCACCATATTCTTAATTCTATTAATAATTGTCCCTTATATAATATACTATAATTCTATATAACTTGCATTAAGTTTATATATGGCAATGCTCTATGTAGTATATTTGTATTTTGTTTACATTACTGGTTTTGTTGTCTATATAAATGAAGAGAAGTATCTGTGTGTGTGTGTATCCGTGTGTCCATAGCCTTCTGTACTGAATGCCTTCCGCGTGGCTCGGAAACTTAGTAACAGTTCAAGTGGTAGACAGCGCCACCTGGTACAGATTGCGTGACTTTTTTATTCAACTTCCACTAATAATTTTAAGAAGTGATATATGATATATATAAACGACGTTTCCTCGATTCTACTCGCCATTTATGTATACCAAATCCCACTTAAAAAAATTTTTGGTGGCTGTTGAATAAAAAAGTCGCGTAATCTGTACCTGGCGGCGCTGTCTACCGATTGAACTGTTGCCAAGCTTCCGAGCCACGCGGAAGGTATCTAGTTTAGAAATCTATGGTGTATCTGTGTGATTGCACTCTGGTACTCAAACTACTGATCGCAGAGCTACAAAATTTCACAAATAAGTAGCTTGTAACTTGACCCCTTCAGGTGTGCACTTCATCGAGATTTTTTCGATTTTCGAATTTTATTTTATTTATTTATTTATTTCGATTTTATTCCCTAACTTTTCTGTTTCATTTTACAAAATTTATTCTTTTATTTCAATCGCCAGTGTATCTTATCAGTGGCAATTAAGCTATATAATTATTTAGGTCATTCCTTTAAAGGCGATTTTATTATTATTATTATCATTATCTTTATTTAAGCCAAATGGTAAAACAGTAGAAAAAGTTAAACATATTAAATTTTAAATTAAAAAACTAATTATAACACTTTAAGTAACACTTTTTGTAGAATTTTTATAATATAAGAACTTTTCAAAGGGATTTTTTTTTTTTAT
This sequence comes from Salticus scenicus, assembly GCA_963930645.1. Taxonomy (NCBI): domain Eukaryota; kingdom Metazoa; phylum Arthropoda; class Arachnida; order Araneae; family Salticidae; genus Salticus; species Salticus scenicus. Next base: position 167,778,237 of record OZ005650.1, on the reverse strand, counting down.
TCTATCATTTAGAATAAAATGTTATAATGTACAGTCGGGAAAAAAAAAAAAAAAAAAAAAAAAAAAAAAAAAAAAACGCAGCACTCAACGTAACTTCGTTGCTAATAGATGTAGAAAAATGTAATAGGTATCGTTCGCCGGGAATTTGTACGAAGTTTCAGAAAATGAATTGAAAATTTGAATTGGGGGTCGTCTACATATTAAAACGCGCAATAACTTTGATTTTTTCAATGGGTAATGCCCCATTTTTATTTTATATTTGAATTCCTGGGATCGCGACAACGCGAAAAAGTACATTGGTTGTATATTTTAGTTATTTTTTCACATAGTTATAAGCGTTCAAAATTTGAAGGTGCTAATGTTAAATTCATATTTCAAACTTTTATTAATATCTTCACAAAAAATAACTTGATCGATATATTTTTTTTTTACGAGATACAGTGAAGAAACCCAAACTTAATCCATCAATACTTCTGATTCTGAAAGATATTTTTAATTTTGAAAAATATTAATAAATTCATATTCATAAAAATTATGAATTATGACCTATATTAATTTTTACATAAAATGAATCCTAATGCTGAAAAATATTGGTGTGCAAATTTGCAGCTCATTCCAGTTATTAGTTTTCGAGATATAAAGAAATCTTTCTTTTGGAGTGGTTTAGGCTGCCGTCTCTTATAAAGTTTTGCATGGGATACCGAATCAAATCTTAAAAAATAGCAAAGAAAATTAAACAAAATATTTTTATTTACGGGACAAATTATATAACAACAACGTCAAACGCAAAGAAATGAAACAAAAATGATGATTTTTAGACATTAGTGTTAGAATCAAGAATTCCTGTTTTCTAAAGACGACAAGCCCCGCCTTCATTGTTCTTCAATACAGAAAAGAAAAGTAAATGTGACATTGAGTATTCGTGTTAAACCCCTTATCTTATGTTGACAAAAATATGCAGAAGTGGTATTTACTTCATCGATTACTGGTGGTAAATTTCGAATCTTTTAAACGAACACTAGAAGAAAAAAAAATAACTAAATATAGGCGGGGTTTACTGTTTTAAATAGAAAAATCGGAAAATATAAAAATTATCTATTAAAAAGACTAATGGAATTGGAATGCAAGACAGATTTGTAAAATTGCTTCTTAACTACCGTTATTGTTAAAGGCTGGATCATTTGCTCCATATATTGCTTTATTTTTATTTATTTATTTTGTAGGGGGGGGGGGGGGGTATTATTTTAAGGATACTTTAGTCTTCAAAATTTTAATAATATATTTTAACTATATATATATATGTTTTTTTTTTAACTATATATATACATACTTTTACTTTTATAAATATACTTTAACACTTTTTGCGACCGCAAGATTTTGTAATTTTTACAGTAAGATCCGCCTAAGATCCGCCTATTCTCTCAAAATAATGTATTTCAGAACAAATTTTCTGTATTCACAATTATATTACAAATGGATATACAGTATAATTATATTCTTTCTGATCAATATATTTCTATCCATAGTATATTTTATTGCAAAAATATGAACACTGGGTACACACTTAAGAAATAAGGAACACACTAATTACGAAAGAAACGCCTACTAAGAGAGTTACAGATTTTCAAATGACATGAATCTACGTCAGTAGTCGCGAAAGGGTTAATTAAAAATTTATATTTTTATAGAAATTATAAAGCAAATCGTACAGTTCCAAAGAGTTCAACTGACCCAAAACTGGTAATTGCAATTAAAAATTTTTAATATTTACTTCATGAACCCTTACAATAATTTATCCGAAAAGAGTTAGTTTATGCGTTGTTGTATATATACATATCTATATTATTTCATTTCGTATTTTATGTTACACCCACGAAAGAAAATTTAAGCTTTATTGGTGATCCTTACAGACATAATAGACACTTTTAATTGAAAACTATTGCAATTTTTTTAAAGAGTACAGTCTGGACAAAATCGCAAGTGTAATGTATTTAAATAGATCTAAAATTATTTTTAAAAGTACTGAAGTATATACAAATCTAAGAAACTGAATTCAAGATAAGTAAGGAAGTGTTAAAAGTCAATCTTTTTTATTAATTTTTATAATTATTTTTTTCCTGAAAGATTTCCGGTGTAAAACATTAAAATTTCGTCTATTTCTTATAGGATCTTAATTTTATTTTTCTTCATTTATAGATAACCCCTAACACATTTTTATTATAACTCTATAAATACTAAAGATAAAGTACACAACCAGTATACTTTTCCGCACTGCCAGACTCTCAGAAAATCGAATATGAAGTCAAAATCGTGTGTTGCTATTGAAAAAATCCAAGTTGGTGCTCATTTCAATATGTAGATAACCCCTAATTCAAAATTCGACAGCATTTTTAAAAAGTGCATTTAATTTCCTGTTGAATGGTGTCTATTAAATTTTTCTGCTTCAATTAATAATGAAATTACAGCGAGTGCTGCGATTTTTTCCCCCGACTGTACAAAGGATTAAACCAATTAAAATTTAAGTTTAATTAAAATTTATTTATTTAATTCCTTTTAAAGGAAAATATACTTTTCTTTTTCTTTTTTACATTGATTGGAATCATATGGTAATATAGTGTAAAAAAGCGAGGGCTATAAAACACATGGTACTAAAATATTTAATAGATGCTTGGATACAGTCATCTTTAAAATTGTAGTTCTTCAATAATAGAAGATCCACCTGTCGTCCATAAATACTTAAATTAAATTGTCCTAGAAACTATTTCTGCAAGCAGTGAGAACCTGGACTTGACGCAGTGCTGGCGGGAAAAGAACTGCTGTAGGCAGCGGGAACCCGAAGCGAAGTATAGAGCAATTTTAATGTTTTTTTTTTTTTTTTTTTTTTTTTTTTTAATAGACAGTGATTCAATTCTGTTGAAAATTCCTTTAAATGTAGCGACCACCGAAGCAGGCGTAGCCGGCTATTAATTAATGGGCTAAGGTCTGTATATTTAACTGTAATTATGAACGATATTGTATTTTTAATAAAAACTTCATATGCTTTTTTAATAAATAAAAATGAGGGAAAATAACTAATTTGAGAATTGTAAATTAAGTCACCATAAAAGCTTTGTGTTTTTACAAATACAAATACAAATATGAACTATTTGCTAAATAAATGTTAATGTGGGAGAACAAAAAGAAGAATTGTAATTAAATAATTTTATGAGTTGAGAAAATTGAGTTTTTACTATAGTATTAGTGCTACGCAATTAGCGATGGTCTGTGATTAAACCTTTTAGATGGTCCGGAGACATGCATCACAATTTTGATGACACACGCAAGATTTAGTGTCCCCAGTTGTATAATTTGGAATGGAAATAAAATAATTTTATGTAACATTTACTCTACAACATATAAAATGCGCCGTTTGATGGAAAACAAATAATGAAATTGACTTAAATAATCTCAAAATGCATATGTAAGCAAAGAAACATTTTTCATTCGTAGAAGTGTGTTTATGTATGTACATATGTATTCATCTATAATGAACTATGCCATACAATAGACTGTAAAATATACAATTATGCAAAGGCGAAACACTCTACTAAAACCACAAACAAATATTTATTTTTTTATGTTACATAATAACTTATTACAAGTGAAATGTGTAATGAATATACACGAATTCATTATATTAATAAAATATCCTAACAAAATAAATAGGTAGTATATTCTAAAAAATCAATTTTTAAAGTAAAGTATTTCTAGAACCCACAAGTTTCAATAATGAATAAATTTAAAAGTTGTTAAACAAAGATAAATCAACTAGAACTTTTAAACAATTTTAAACATGTATACGTCTTATAGTAATTATTATTTGAAAAATTAAAGAAAACTGCGTAAAGAGCGTACAATAGCAGAATGGAAAATGGTGTGAAACGTAATGAAATACATTCAAACACATTTCAGAAAATATAGTCTCGTATCACGCAACTGTAATTGCAATTGTTACAACAAAATCATGAGTATTACTCATAGTGAAAGGTGAGCAATAGCTAGGTCATTAGGGTTGTCGCATTTACCTCTTTTCTAGACGTTAATTGGAACTACAACAAATTATCAAAGCTCATGGAAGGAATGCAGTTCTCGCAGGTACTAGAAGGAAGTTTATTTATTGAATCTATAAAACAAACTCTGATAGCGACGAATAGGAAATAAAAAATAAATAAATAAATAAAAAAAACTATAAATATGATAGTTTGCAAATACAATTAAATTTTAGAGCATTGAATATTTCTTATTTATGGATGATATATTTTTGGATCACATGGATATTTCTCAAACGTTTTCGTGTATTTTCTTGTAGGTAATGTGAATGTTCATCAAATTGTCGTGACATTAAAAAAATATATATATTGAAATGATTATTTTGGTAAACAATGTACAGTTCTGTATCATGAAAAATATACAACGATGTAAAAAAATATTTTTTCTTTGAATTCAATGAACACATTTTGAAACATTTTCCATAAAGTTCAAAAATTACTTATAATTGTTGTTTGTTTGAATTTTTTTATTAATGATTTATATTATTTTCAATGCTAAAAATAATATGTCTTTTAAAACTTGCTTATATTATCAATGTCAAAATTGGAAGTATTTATCATTTGAGTTCTGTTGCAAAAACAAATTACATCTTTACATATAGTGCAATCTACGGACGGTTTATCAGCTGGTACAAAAGAAAAAAAAAAGTTGATTGTAAATTTTCAAAATAAATAAATAAATAAATAAATAATAAAAATAAATAAATAAAGACATTATAGAATTTTTTTATGTATAATTTTTTTTTCTAATTTAACCGATATTTAAATAAACATAAATCTAAAAACCGAGAAAAATAAAGCGAAAAAAAAAAAAAAAAGAGTATAATGTCTTTTACTATATTAAGAGGAATGTTGAAAAATAAACGGGAAAATATAGTTTTATATCAAGATCTAAAGTCTGTAATTGGATATGACATTTAAAAAAAATTCTAAACGTACGCATAATTTATATTAAATTTCCACTTTAACCAATATTTGAATAAGCAGAAATTTAAAAATTGCGAAAAATGAAGAAATAAATAAACAAATAAATAAAAGAGTATAATGTCTTTTACTATCGAAAGAGGAATGTTAAAATATATATATATATATATATATATATATTTAAACCTACGTAAAGAAATAAATAGTTATTAAATAAATACATAAATAAAATAAGTACCATTCTACAGTTTATTAGAGCGTGTAAAATTTATGTGTACAAGGCTGCCACAGTTGACTTTTTTTCCAGTCTTTTCGTACCATTATTTCCAAAAAATAAAATGTATAATATGTTTTCGCAGGTAAATCTGAACTTTGCCTACATAAATTTATTTTAAAATTTATGTTATGAAATTAGTTGTATGAAGATAATAATAATTTAAAAAAAAGAAGTCGTCTGGGGCAGTCATACGTGTAATCACGGTGCTATTCACGAATTTCTCATGCTGGGATTCCGTTAAATCTTCTGCTCCAAGCTTCAAATTCTAGCCAGACGCGTTTTCGACTGCGGATTATAGCTTAGTGGATAATATGGAAATAATAAGATATTTTTCTATCACATTTAAAAGATGCTCTATATGATTCAGATCAAAAGACTTGGCAAGCTGTTGCATATTTTGCTTTCAAAAAAAGGTGTGTACCATAGTCGCTCGGTAAATATTTGCGTTTTTGTCTACGAAAAGAAAATTAGAATTAAAAACATATTGAAAAAACAGAGATCTGCTAGTATCCACGACTTCGTCTCTTCACCTAAGAAAAGTAATTGTCCGCTTGTTAATTACATGGTGGTCTGTTTTGCCATCCACTTTTATGATGTTTGGACGAAACGTCTCTGAAAGAAATCGACGTATTTTAGTTACTGTGATCTGCGCTGTCTTGAAATCGGGGTACGAGGCAAATTTTGAAGAACACATTTGTAATTATTGCTGATCGAGATATTATTTCACTGTTGTCGACTTCACTGCCAATGTTTAAAACTTAGAGATCTGTGTGATGCAAACATTTGGTTGTCTCATTTAACGTGATTTTTCTAACTATTTTAATGTATTCCGTAACAGTGTCAGTAACTGCCTTTTTTGCACAACACTCTTTTTAGTAGAAATTTTCGTATTATTTAATATTTATTTTATAAATAGACTCTAAAAACGTGGTAGGAAAATACAGGGGAGTATTAACAAAGTTAATAATTAAACCAGAAAAATTGCAGGCCTTTATCGAAAATATATTAAAGTAGCTCATAAACAAACTTGCCACGAATGTGTTACACTTACACAGTTGTAATAGCCAAACACACTAGCAGGATATAGTTGTTCTTCTTACATCTTATAGTTTAGTTAACGCCAAACATTCACATTACTAAGTTGTTTTTACAGATATCTAAAACTTCTGTTGTTTGTAGATGACCGCTGGGGCATATCCTGGATAGAATACAAATATGGTTGAATGGACCTGAAAATTCTCAACAAATCCCCATTCAACCTCTATTTAGATAAATAATAAAAAGACAGCTATTAGTTATAAAAAGATTTTATCTTTTAAAATATGTATAACTAAAATCTATCATTTTATCAGGTCACTTAATCAGAGCAATTTTGGCTAAAATTCTACTGCTTAAAACATAACTGTTTTTAAAGAAAATAATTTTATATTGAAAAAAAAAGTATTAATTTTTAAATGAAAATCAAAAAATATTTTAATATGTGAGATGGAAAAATAATTGAATGTTAAAGAAATATTGGAAAAAGGGTTTTTAGCAAGATATAAAATTTTTTGTCCATTTAAACTCGAAATTTGGTTTTAGGCGGCCATGTTTCTCATCAAAACGAGATGGCCGTAAGTTAAAAAGCCATTTCTAATAAAATCGGTTTGTATTACATTGAGAACATAAAAGAGATCCAAAAAAATTGTTTAGCAGCATAATTCCTTTAACTACAGTACAGAAACTATTAAACAAATCAGGTTTAAATGACAGAAAATTTGAAAAAAATCCATTCTTAGTGAATAGAATTAGGAAAGCAAGAACTCAGATGGCTAAAAAATTAAAAAACGGTTTGTTAATTATTGGACTGAACTGTTTCTCTTTGATGAGTAAAGTTTAACTTATTTCTAGCTAAAGAAAACAAGCAGATCTGACAACGAAAATATGACCGACTTAATGAAAATCGCACTTTTAAAACAGTGACACATTCTCCGTACATTATGGTACGAAAGTGAATAAATTTTCAAACAGTAGGGCAAATTTTTATGCTCAAGGGATCAATTAACTCGAAATAAAACACAATCTTCATAAAAGTGGTGCCTGACCGACTATTTTGGAGGTATCTTGGACATTTCCGCAAACAGCATTTCAAGATGATAAGGCACCTTACTACACGGCGTCTGTGGTAAGTTTATTCACTTCAAATTGTCAAAATTCCCTATCCATTCCCACGAAAACCTACAATTCTATAATTAATCATATTTTTTTTCACTTTAAGTTAAATCCCACAAAGGATATAGTAGAATTTATTTTTTACCAGACATGGAAATTGTCCTAATCGCGATCCGCTCGAAAATATTTCATCTATAAAAGGTTGGGGAGAGGGGAGAGGATTCGAAATTTGCAGCCTATAACTCTGCCAGAACTAGAAAAAAATATTTAAGATATTTGGTACATTGAAATTTCTGAGATTTATATTAAAACACTGTATAAAACTATGCCATTGCGCACTAAAACAGTAATTGCATATAAAGGTGGAATTAACCCAATGCGGAATACATACTTTTAATTAAAAAAAAAAAAAAAAAAATACTTAGATCTAACAAATAAATGATTTTATTTCATATATTAAAATATAACTTGTTTATTTCACGTAATAAATCATAATAGAATACAAAGTGTGTGGTTATTGCATTATGTTCAAAAAGAAAGTTTTATGCAGATTTTAAAAAAGTACTTCGTAGAATGAAATAAAGCGAATTATTAAAACGAAAATGTACATACGTATAATTTCATCCCTTTGATATTATGCAAACAAGACAGTTTTATTTGTTTCAAACATTAATTTTAAAGTTATTACAAATAAAAAAGGTATTAATCATTTTTTCTGCAGGTTTTTTTTTTTTTTTTTTTTTTGTCGCTTAGTCTATGTATACCTTTTTTTTTTTTAATACTAGAAGGCTCTGACCCCCTACTCGCTTAGCTCACCAACCCCCGAGGAAGCTTTGCCCCCTACTTGCTCCAATAACCAAACTCTATACGGGCTTCTTCCCCTTGTTTTAGATATTCACAAATAAAAAATCCATGTGAAAGTTTAAACTCAATTATTAATATAACTATTACTTATCATAACTGTAATCTGTACTATTTGGCTATAATTATTTTACTTTTTTAAGGACTGGGGTGTAAGTGTATATATATATACGACATTGCAAAATAATATTAAATTTGATAAATTCCATTTCATCTGCCATAATTATTAGCAATTATTATTTCCGTGTTAATAATATCAGTAAAAGCATGAGCAAAGATACTTTACTATAAACGAAATCCCTGTATGAAAGAGGATTGTCCTATATAAAAGAAAAAAAAATTGTGTTCATATTTTCCTTTTTCTTTCAGACATCATCAATTTCTATTTTGACGGCTTTACGACATTGAAGGTAACACCTACATTTGTAAACCCCTTTTCTTAACAGCTCATTTAAATGTTATTCACTTAAATAGATAATAATAATAATAATAATAATAATAATAATAATAATAATAATAATAATATATATATATATATATATATATATGTATGTATATATACGTATATAATAACCTAACTGAAATATTTTGTTGACATACATCGTAAATTATGTAAAATATCTTTTTCTGTGTTCTATGGAAGTTTCAAAAAGTTATTCCAAACACTTTTTGAAATATATAAATTTATATACAAAAGACTCTTCGAAGTGATTGGGCAAGCGTGACAGTTTAAAAATTAGTGCGATATATTGAATAAAAAATTCCCTAAATTTGCCAACACTGACTAGAACTCCAAACTCAAAAAAGTCGATCATCATCAGGTTGTGAATGGGAAGGACGTGGGAAGAAAAATTACCGTATCTACAGTTAGTAATCTATCAATAATTTTCCATGGCGCATGATGTACCATTCATGCACCAGGATATATTACTTCCCACTACTTTCTAACAATAACCACTGTACTATTTAATCACGAAAAACTATAGTAATATCTACTGACATAGAATATTTTAGAAGAACCTCAAGAGCCTGTTTAAATTAGGAAAATATGCCGACCTGAAAATAGCATGAATCGTCTAGGGACACAAAGCAGAAATGCGCTTACTGACGATCGCTGTAGTTAAAGGATTAAAGCCTTTTAACAGTTTTCTAAACATTAAAAAAAAAAAAAAATTAAACCAGCCTTAAGGTAAAGCTAGGAGAGACAGCACTTCAGGAGAGATTGCAAACATAGCGGATAGGCAGGAAAGAGTAGAGTTGGCGAGTTGCAATTTCAGGTGGTTGTGCAACATCAATAGTGCCCAATTGAATGCGCATATTCACTGCTTCTAGAGCCTAAGATAAAACGTGTTTATTTTATCTGGTTTTCAAAAATAAATGCTTGAATTTTTTTATCATCCTTTCTAGGAATTTCATTATAACGGTAGTAGTATAAAACTGGACAGATATTGTTTTTTTTATTTAAGCAATAGCGGAAATGCATTGTGTCTAGAACAAGTTCAGTTGTGGCAGGTGGTTGCACGTTAACTTTACCTTGTACACAACAATAAGTGCAACGGTTGTGGGTAACGAGTGATTCAGTCAGAAAGCTAGAAAACATTCAAGCTGAACAGGATATGTACGAAATTTACCTTAAACTTGTTATCTAGTAACTTAATGTTATTTTACATTCTTTATCTAGTCTTGTTTTTTTTTTTTTTTTTTTTTTTTCTGTTACTTTAATTTTTTTTCCATTAAATGCATTTTTGTAATACTTTTTATTTTTATTTCTTCTGACTTTTTAATTATTTAATTGAAATATCCATTCCCAATGCAAAAATATTTGTTTTCGAATAACTTACAACAATGTCATTTAAGTGTAATTTTTATTATTAGCTATATAATTGCACTTATAATTAAGCGCAATCACTCCTACCCTATAAAGAAAGATTTCGCAAACTGCTCTTTTCGTTTTATTACAGCTGTTGTTATAGATTATAACAAAATAACTAAATAAAAATGGAAATTTATAGGATCAATTCAAAATTAAGCGTCAATAGTTTAGCAAAAAATTAATATTTGGAATTTTTATATTGTTCTGTTGAATTGTGCGCAAACTGCCTAACATTTACCTTATTTAGATAAATAATAAAATTTATTGATTTATTTAACAGAATAGATTTTCATACAATAAAATCTTATGTTAGCTTGTTTAATGTATGATTGCCTAATTTAGTATACATGATAATACACATATATATATATATATATATATATTACTTGTTTTTATTTTGTAATATACTAATTGAAGAGCATATATAAACTTACTATTTTAGAATTGGTACTGTACTATAGAAATTGTAAAGAAAAAAAAATATTCTAGAACAATTAAAACTTTTCGATGTATAATGAACTGTAACGCTAATGTATTTATTTATATATTTTTATTTGAAAACCTCTGTCTCTGCGTAATTCGGCTTTTTTAAATTCAGTATATTTAATTTAGAATCAATTCTTGTTGTAACGATTTTTTCTTCTTAAGTGCGAAAATTTTTGCATGAAATAGAAAACATTCAAATTTATAGAATGCATTTTTATATTGAAAATAGGCATTTTAGACAAAACATTTTATTTCGTACATTAACATTTAGTAATAAAGCGTTAGTAATATGTAAAATTTTGCATGTTAGTAATTTTTAAAATAAGAGAATAATTATCTAAAAAATATGTGTTGAAATTAAATAAATAAAGTCATATAGCTAGTATTTTAAAGAGAATATTTTCAAAGTTATGCAACATATAAATTATAATATTGCAATCATTTAATTTAGAAAGTTCAAAATATAAAAGAGTCACAATGTAGCGAAAATCTTTAATTTTGAAATATTTTAAATGACAATGGCTTAAATATCTTGCGCAATAAAAAAACGCGTATATAGAATTACAAGTGATGTAAATTATAACTTTAAAGTTTCTGGATTACTTATTGAAAATTTTCAATTATTCCGTAGGTCTCTTTAAATTTAATCTGTTTCAATTTAAATATATTTAAATAGTAATAAATTTTTAAAAAGAATGGAGTAAATTTTTACATGTTATTGAAAACATTCGAACTCAGTTAATGCATTTTTACATTAATGTTATACACTTTAATTTTTTTTTTTTTTTTTGTTATATAGCATATGATATGTTATATATTATATACTATACGTTATATTACACATGCTATGTTCAGTGGCATATCGTGAATGATAGTTTGAGAATGATGTACTTGGGTAGTTAGAAACAGTACATTAAAAAGGATATTTAATTATCTTATTGGTTAATTCGTTTATTTTGAGAAACAGCGTAGATATGACGACATTTTAAAAGTCAATCAGAAGAATGGGCTTTTCATGATAACGAGCTGTTTCCAGCCAACCACATGGAGCATACCCAAACATCATTGACGATACGCCACTGGCTATATTATATGTTATATATGTTAATAACACATTTAAAAATTCTCACGATTAAGTTACTTAAAAATTACATAGATGCCAATTCTCCAGTTCTTTAAGGAAAACTTAATGCGGGAAATTTTCTATAATTGTTTTCAACTTCTATAATTGTCGAAAATATTCGTGACATATTCCTTTAACAAAATAAATAAATAAATATAAATAATAATAATAATAATAATAATAATAAAATATCCTCTGGGGGTCACCGATGCGGAAGAGCCATCTCTTCCGTAGAGGATCAAAATTGTGATGGCATGTCTCCAGACAACCTCTAGGAATGAGTCCCAGACCGTCGCCAAATTCCCATTGCGCAGCACTAGTGCGATGTAAAACCCAACCAAACTTTTAAAAAAATAGTAGAGATAAAGTTTATTAAAAAATTTGAAAGGTTGGCAGCTATGAAATCATAATTTCGTAGAATTTTTATTTTATTTTATTTACTTATATTTAAGCAATTTTTTATAAGCATACAAGACAGTCAAAATTAGTAATTCTAAAATTATTTATTCACCAGTAGATAATGTAACATGTTTTTGATCTGTTTCTCAAAAAGTTTATATTTGTTTGAATTTATATTGTGTTTGTTTCTCATCAGGTATATAAAGCAGTTGATATAAATAAATGATGTAAAATAAGATGTATTTTTAATATTTTTAATTATCCATTTACACAAAACATAATATTATTTTTACCCTGATTTACAAGCATGTGACGCTATGAAATAAATATCAAACTTGAGTACATTTATTCACTTTAATAACTATGTAAAAAATTTAAAAATAATCTTTATACCATACTACATTTTTATTGAACATGTTTTATATATAGTGTTTATGTAATTTTTGGCAATGCACTAAATAAAGGCTTTGAATTATATTTTATGTTTATATACAGGTGTCTTAAAAAAGGTTGAAATCCACTTTAATTTATTATCCGTTAGATATAAGTAGGAAATGTTAAATGATAAAATGATAAAAAAGAAGTATTACAAAAGACTCTTATGACTACAAAATATCCTGTTAAATTTTAAAATGTCGCACTCTTTTAAATTTTTATAGGACTCATGCAGGGGTATTTGTTTCCCCGCAAACTGCTATCAGAATTTTTAAAGAGTTATATTATTGGTAGTTTTCTAGTAAAGTTTAGCAATTAAATGTAACCAAAATACAATTCATAATTACTGATGGGAAATAAAATAAAAAATCCAGAACGCAAACAACCCAGCTCATGTTAAAATTTGGTCAGTTTGAACGTTTTTATTTTCTGTTAAACAAGACTATTAGGAAAGAAAAACTGTATAATTATATCATTAAAATCAATTTAATTATGACACAGAAGAAATACTTTTCTATGCCATTTTACGCATAAATCAAAAGGCCATTATTTCGGTGAAAAGAGGGTATGTAAATATATAAATAATGTATATATACAAATTAATAATAATAATAATAATAATAATAATAAATCAGATCTAAAATCCAATATCATGTGTCCCAAATACCATTTAAAAACTTTAATAATCAGAGATAAATAGTGGTCTCTCTATGCAAGCTGCGGAACGAATGCGGAAATATCTTCATCAACTTAATTTTATTTTAGTTGAACTGTACAGAACAGAAATATTGAAAATAAACAGGAAATTTGAAAAGAAATCATATGCAGTTTTATTATGCAAATTTCAAAAATAATTTTAACAAAAGTATTTGAAATGATTTAATCAAAGTATATATATATATATAAATTTTATAGAACGTTGATTTAAGAAAACATGTTAACTTTAGAAATAAATTACATGCTTACATATATTTATTTTTTTTGTTTTGTTTTTTAAATAAAATCTGGAAGCCTTAAAATTGGTAAAAAAAAAAAAAAAAAAAAAAAGACTTAACAAGTGAAAATTACTTTAATGTAAATATTATCATATTCTTTATCTTTTTTTAATGCGTCAGACTTTTGTATTTCTATTTGTTATATAATCCCTTCACACAGTATTCAATTTTCTATTAAGTAAAACTTACTCAAATTTAAACATGTAAGTATTCAGTTTTGTCTAATGATGTCATTGAATTAAAATCAAAACTTCTAATTGAAAAAAGAATGTCTACAATGGTCACATACAAATTTAAAAAGAGTAAAAAGAAATAAATGAATAAAGATGAAAGTCTTTTTTAACAGGGTTTTATTTTATGTCTTTTATTTAACATTTTCTAATAGATAAAAAAATAAATTGCATTTCAATAATTTTGCGAAACCTTGTATACCTACATTATACTTTATATAAAATATATTACGAAAAAATATAATATCGTACTATCGTAATTTTATTAATATTATTTTATGTTTATTGGACTACATACACTGTCAAAAAAAAAAAAAAAAAAAAGTCCTGTTTGCTGCAGTTTTCTGCCAGAAATTTTCTACAATTAAAAAACATACGTTCTATCAACGGAAAAATTACGTTGATAGAACGTATTTTTCTGAATTACGGCAAACAGGACTTTTTTTTTGACAGTGTACATTACTCATTACTCCTATTAGTTAAAATATCTTAATTTTATTGCACTTTATATACCATCTAGTACTTAACTTAAAAACTTAATATCTCAAATAACGCACGGCAACAACGTTATTTCCGTGTCTTATAATATTACGTAATCTCTTAAAAATACTTCCACCATGGGCATTACACCCCAGAGATTATCATACAGATTGGACAGGAACTGAAAACGCGAACCGGTGTGATAGAAGCACTGCTAGTTTCAACAGAAGAAAACTAAGAGCTTCAACATGTGTTAGGTCAGCATGAATAGTATTTTTGATCGAAAATTGTTTTGCTGATTCGCAAGTAGACAGTAGCAGGTTAGTATGTGAAGCTGTCTGTCTGTTTCTTCATTTTCTATTACTTTTGAATTCACAAAATAATTCTTAAAATATTCACAGTTATTCTTCTAATAAATGAAATTATCTTGTATAATGTTTAAAAACATATTTTTCCAAACGCATTCATATTCAAGTACAAATTAAAATGACAAACTATACTATAAATAGCAGTATGAAATCGTGAAATATTTAACATTGTTTGGTTTAAATAATAGAAACTACTTTAAAATGAAAAAAAATATAATTCATCATAATAATAATAATTCATGTATATTTTCAAAATTTATTTTTTTAATATTTAGTACTTGCTTCTTAAAATAAATTGCTTTTGACAATCAAATTTATAAACAAAAACAAAGTTGTCAAGCGAAATCATAGATACAATAAAAATAAAACCGGCGATTATGTAAGCTGGAGAGCTTGAGAGACTTTCAGCCGTTGCCAACAGGTTCGCTGTAGTCAGATTTTGGTTGTCATTGAATATACGGAAGTGTCCTATCTATATAATAATCTGTGTTCCACCCTGACCTAAAAACCTAACAAAATTAATTAGTCTAAACCCACGCAACAACAACAAAAAATTAGCTTCTATTAACATTTTACATGATCCATTTGAAAAATACTGGTCTCTATTTCACTCGTGAAAATAATCATAAAATATAAATTCAAAAATAAACAAACGTAAAATTCTCTGAAAAAAGAAACAAACAGTAGCTGTTATGTTAGATTCACGTCATATTTTTAAGTTTATGTAAACAAATATTTACTTTAACACACAGTCTCCTTTTTCAGCAATGCATCTTCATTAATTAACAAACAAAAAGTCACACCGTTTCTACTTGGAATCTGTTCGCGTAAATAAGAGGCGTATTTGTTAGCACGTTGCTTATTAAATTCAAGAAAAGTGTTTTATCTTGTTTACGAAAAATATGCAGAATGTTTTCCCAAGAAAAGAAATTAATTGGAATGAGGCTTGTTTTACCTTAATTAATGAGATATAACTTCTTTATTTGAATAACTACAATGAAAACTGATTATGCGACATGAAAGAGGACATAAACATATGGCACAAAAGGGGAAAGATAATTGGAAATCGAAGAGTGTAGCGTTATCACCTATATGGATAATTTGTTTATAGAGTATGCATTATTTCATTCGTAAAAGTCTTTCCTTTGATCTTTAGTACTGCGCAGAAGGAAGTGTATCTGGCAAAAAAATAATTTCTTTGTTTGCTTACACAAGATAACATAGAAAAATGTCTGAAATTTATGTTTTTGAGTTATATATATATATATATGTATATGTATATATTTTTTTTTCTCAAAGAGTTATGATTATCCAAATGTTCATTATATGTTCTAACAAATTTTTATGTAGTTTTTTTAATAAGAATGATTGATTACTAAGTTATTAACAATTGTTCGAGTTAAAAAAAAAAAAAAAAAAAAAAAAAGAAAAGAAAAGAAAAGAAAAAGAATAATCTCGTGTGTCACTCACACGACTTTCTCTTACCCTGAAATTTAATACTATAAATACAGGTTGCAGATTAAAAGGTAAGAAAACGAGTACTGTTATGTAAACCTATGTTAAACAATTCTTATTAGGCTTCTGAAGAGTTTTATATGATAATTAGTTCTATGTGAGCGGGGCTACCGCCCCCTTCAACCCTCCCGTTTCATTAATGCACCTACGTTTATATAGAATTTAATTCGGTTATTAAAAAGTAATTATCTTTTTTAAAAATAATTTATTAAAATTATTGTTTAAAAAAATTATCCTTTATGATAAGGCATACGATTTCCATATTAGAGAAGTAGTATAACACCAAATATCCAAAAAATGTCCTTTTTATTCTCAATATTAAAAAAAAAAAAAAAAAAAAAAAAAAAAAGTACGATTTTTTTCTGTCTTTTTTTTCGTTAAAGGTAAAATAAAATCGATAACTTTGTTTTAAATTATATCGCAGATCGATGGTTCAACCATTCGTTTTGCTTGATCTTAACGAAAAGCTTACTTTAGCATCCCTATATGATACACATTTAGAATACTAAGTTTGATCTTTCTGCCATAATTCGTTTTTGAGATATGCTGATAACAGACAGACACACAGACATACACACAGACCATTTGCAAAAAACATGAGTTTCGTATTCAGGGGACCTCAAAACGTGTAAATATAACAAAATCTCGCGTTCGAAAATTTGAACCAAAAACAATAATTTATCTACCTTATGGGTAAGAGAAAGTAAAAATGGAAAGATTAATTTTTATTGTTTTTTTATGGCAATTATATATATTCGTATATATATATATATATATATATATATATATATATATATATATATATATATATAAACACATACATATGTATTATAAACTTGCTACATAACTGATACGTTTCTGGGGAGGGGAGGGGGGACGATTCCCATTCTATCCATCTTTCTATATACGCATATATATTTCCTTGTAACTCATAATCTTTTGACAATTCCTTATAACTAACAAATGCTTGCACCACATTTGATGTCAAATGATTACATAACGTATCGGAATTATTTCGTGTAGCTCTGTTAGCTAATTACCAATTCTATGTCTGCCAGTTTCTACAAAACATATGTTTTAAATATTCTAATAACATATATATATATATCACTATGTTTAATAGAGCGTAACCATGTTAAAATGCATTTATAGGAAAAGCCGCCTATATAGGTATGAATGATTTTTTTTTCTGCGTTCCTGTACACAAAGCACAAAATTATATTCACCAATTAAAACTATACACCTAATTCCTTGTAAATCATTAAAACTATTTGAACCATATTTTACATCATGAGGATGATTCCAAATTGTCATACGAATTCTTCTGTGGGGTCTTGTAAATAATTTATTTAGTCTGTACGTACTCTGTACTGTGCAGAAAAAATATTTTTAAGCATCTTAATAAAGTATGATAATTAAATTAATTTGAATGAAACATAATCACGTTAAAATGTGCATTAAGAAAAATCTCCCCATAGGCTATAATATTTTGAATTTATTTTGTGTTTATCGTGCCATAAACATTTTATACAAAAGTAATATGGCTTATTATATGTAGAAAATGAGTAATTAAGTATAATCTGATTATTCAAATTTCTCAGAACACTTTTGCAAGGTCCTATATATTAATTATTAAGTTTAAGCGCACATTTTCTCATAGAAAATATGCTTTAAGCATCTCAAAAATTTACATGTACACTCATAAAAGAAGACCCCCCACCTAATTTCTAAGCAAATTACCATGTGAATATCTAGCAAGTGCCAACCGATTCATAATAACGTCTGGTTATTTTTTCTACAGTGGAATTTTATTTAGGGAGTCATTTTCATATTAAAACATGCATTAGCTTCATTTTTTCGAATGGAAATACTAGATTTTGACTCAAATTTCTGAGATCAAGGCAGTTCGAAAAAAAAAAATACTATTTATGCACTTTGAATTAATTGTTGATAGATTTACAAGCGAAAATGTATGTCTTATCCTATTAAAAAAATCTCGCATAGAATGTAAATTATTCATTAAGATTCTCAATGGAGAAAAGATATGAAAATTTCAAATATAGAATAAAATGAGGATTAAATTGATAAAAATATTGTGTTTGTAAACTTATTTGAATAACTATTTGAATTCATACTTATCAAGAATGTAAGAGCATTATATAACACCACTAAAATGGATAAATTGCATTAATTAGTTTTCCAAAATAAATGTGAATTTTACACCGTGATCAGAATTCATTGAATACAAATAACATTTCGCCTTTTGTTTCGATAATTGTTTTTATAATATAAAGGTTTTTAAAACAACAAATGTTCAACATTTGATTAAATACGAAAGAATATTTAATAAAAATTAAATATTTTATTATGTCACTTCATGCGATAAAATTTAAATAATTTGAGGCTTACACTAATCAAATACAAACTGAAAATTCGCTGAAAAAAAAAAAAAAACTTGCAAAAGTTATTAAATATTAAAAATACTGTTAAGGGTACAATTCACTTAATCTGACCGGCAGTTTATCCCCATGTTATTCTAAGGAGATTTTTTTTTTTTTTTTTTAATTCAGATTTTAATTTCAGAAAATTCACAACCGTTAAATTGTTCCTTGTTTTCAAAAAATTGAATTTAATTTTTCATTATTTCGTCTTAGAGCTGTAAACTGCGAAAAATTTACTAAGAACATTTTTTGCTCTTTATAGCTTTAAAATGAAATAGTAAAATATAAAAAAATAAATTAGGGAAAACGAGAAACATTTTAAACATTGTAAGTTTTCTGAATGTGGAAATTGAATTAAAAAAAAGAAGTGAGGAGTTCGAACCAAACAATATTGAAATACAAAAATATCGACAACAAGGTTAAAACAAAAATTTAACTGTGAAAAACTAGGAAAGTTTATTTAATATTTTAAAAAAAAAATGTGGTCTCGATATATCCACGCCGAATATATTTTTTAATTTCTAATGAAAAGCTTTTTTGTTTCCCTTTACGCATTTTTCTAAAATTTCACATAATAAAATAAAATTATTTTACTTTTCGTGATTAACCCTTTGCCAGCCCTAATGCTCTAAACCGCTCTAAACAGTGTTGCAAAATTTAGCGACTTTTTTATTCAACTATCTCCAATAATTTTGAGGAGGTATATTTGATATACGCAATGGACGAATAACCTTCGAAGTGATTAGGCGACCGTTACAGTTAAAATTTAGTGGTGGATATTGAATAAAAAATTCCCTGCATTTGGCAACACTGAGCAGAGGAGTGAAATTAAATTGGACCGGCAGAGGGTTAAATCCTTTAAATTTTGACTTCAACAATCAATTTCCTTAAATTCAATTGGCGTTTATATATACTAGCGTCCCGTGTATAGTCAAATATGAAAGTGCGATATAATATATATATATATATATATATATTATTTTAGAGGTACAGAAAGAGAAGTTTGTTTACTTTTGGAATCTTTTCTCAATCTCTCAATTGCATTGTGTTAATTTGTACAGTATGAAAATGAAATATAATATATATATATATATACATATATTATTTAAGAGATACAGAAAGAGAGGTTTGTTTACTTTTGGAATCGTTTCTCAATCTCTCAATTGCATTGCGTTAATTTGTACAATACGAATCGAAACATCGCTTACAAAAGAACAGAAAAATATTCGTCATATTCTGTACAACTATTTACTTATAGATGATACAAGTAAAAACATGTGATGCTCCTCTAAAGTCAAAATGTAAAAGAAATATCACTATAATTCGAAAAATAATGACAGCAAAGAACTGTAAACTTGAAAACCCATGCTTCTGATGATGCTTATTCTATTTGTGCAAAAATTAATGTTGGTCATAAATAATAATTGTTTGGAATATGAATTTATTAATAATTTCTGTAATTAAAGATATGTTTTTAAAACGAAAATATGTTTTTTTTTTTTTTTTTTTTTTTTTTTATTACGCTTTGAAATTTTTATTTTTCTCATTTTAAATATTGTTTAACAAAGGCAGATATTTTCTAAAATTTATTAAATCATAAAAATCCATCAATAGTGTATGTCTAAAATTACTATGAATCAATACATGCTTTTTATATGTACAGAAGTAACTAATAAACTTGAGTAGGATTATTATTTAAAATGTTGCAATAAATTAATTATTAAGTCAGTTATTAACAATTTTTTTAAATGTTCGAAAATTTTATTTAAATTAAATGCAATCACAGAATTATCATTTTAATAAATTATTCTCAAGTTATACTTCGTAAAAATTATAATACTTCAATCATTTTCTTTAAAAACTTGAAAGTATAAAAGAAGTTGCAATGCATTTCAAAGCAATAATTCTGAAATTATATATTTTTTAAAAATAGTATTTTTAAATGACAATACAGTAATTATCTTGCTTAACAACAAACGTGTGAATTGAATTACAAGTGATGCAAATAAGAATAGGTGTCTTGATTACTCACTGAAAATTCAATCTCATTTCCAAGTCTCTTTGTATGTCTCATTTGAGTTAAATCTGTTTTGATTTGAATTTATTTAAACTTTCAGAAACTTTTTAAAACATGGGCGTAATTTTTAAAATGCTACAAGAAGCATTCAAAATTAATTTAATGCATTTCTACATTAAAAGCATGCATATGATATCACAATTTATATCGTGTAACTATTTATTAAAAACTAATTGACTTATCACGCATCGCTGTTCACTATACTTAAATGAATTCTTTTTATAATTATAAGTCTCATTTTTTTTCATCTCTGTATTTTTTAATTAGCCTTAAAATTTTTAACAGTTATAGTTTGAAAGAAATGAATTACTTCAAAAATAATTCATTTATAAAATATCACTGTTCCATTCATTCATCTAACAACGTCGAGTTCAAATCGCCGAAGCTAAAAATATGCTGTTTAAACAGTTAGTTCTTTTAACGACGTAGAGGCTCACTATAAACAGGTTTAAAAAAATTTAACCCTTAATGAGTTGAAAGGAGAAGTCGAAATTATTGACACCTTCCAGTGTATTTCTGCAGTGGTTTCCAATAGAAGCTTGAATTTAGCAAAATATTTCCTCTTTGGCTCTAATTAAGATACAATATAAGAATTTTCTGATATTTAGTCCTTAAGGGGGGGGGAGCGTCTAAAATTTCTATATGTTCTTCGCATGTCGATATTCGCTGTGATTTCCAACAAAAGCAGGGCATAAGGGAGTATCTAACATTTCTATCATTCTTCAAAACGGGGAACATTGCAGTAATTTCCTGTAGAAACTTGAAATTTAGAAAATTGTCTTCCTCTTAGGCCCTAATTAATTAAAAATATCAGAATATTCCGAAATTTATATGATGGGGGTACCTAGCACTTATAAGAATTTTTCACACGCGAAAAATAGAATTGATATCTAATAGAACACTCCGGCAGATTTGAATAAAACTTAGTTTTCACCAGAATTCAGAATAAATCATCTCTAATGAACAGGTGAAATTAATAAGATTTGCTTTAAATTTTTCCCCGTGCAAAAAAAAAACAGGCTATTTGTTTTATAATTGGGATTTACGATTATCATTTCTTTCTACTTATTTTATTGATAGTAAATAAAAGCCTCAGACTATCATAGTAAAGCGTAGCAGTTTTTCTATTAAAATGCACTTTTTTCTATCGAATAATTTTTAAGAAATGACGCCTGTTTCAAATACGACAGTCTTTCATTTGGAAGGTATTCTGAATGTAACGTCGTTCTAACATGTTTTAAAAATTTTAATTTTTGTTTTGATGTATTCGCAATAAAATATTTAAATCGCATGCATGAAATTTTTGCGAAAGCGTACTTTTAGAACTTTTTGTAGTCATTTCATCCCTTTTTATTTTCGATTATATATAAACCTCTATTCCGGGAGAATATATACATTAGAAGTAACCTATACATCAAATTTGAAGTTTCAAGCTACATTAGTACGTAAGAAATTATAAAAAAATATCGTTTCTAAGAGGGTTATTTCCTTCTTTCCTCCCATTGCAAATGCACTAGAAATTTGAAACACCCGCAGTACTTCAGCCCTGGTAATAAGCAGTAACAATGTCAATTTTGGTTCAAAATGGCTCATTTGTTTAGGGGTGGATGTAAGACATGCACATTCACATAGAAACATTTATATATATATATATATATATATGTTTATAGATACATTGACGATATTATAATTTTTTATGTTAATAATTCTACTCCATCTTTATTAAAATTTCAATATCCCTCTCACCTTACACTAACACATAATTTTATTAACAACAATTGCATTAGTTTTTTAGATTTAAAACTTAAATTAAATGGTGGTAAAATATCTACTGATCTTTATGATAAACGAAATGATTTTTGTTTTAAAGTAAATTTATTTACACATTTTAATTCTTGTCTTCATTTATCTGTATACAGAAATATCATTCTTAATCACCTGTTTCGCATAAACAGACTTTGTTCATCTCATTACAAAAACACAAACATTAACAATTTAATTAAAACTGCTATTGATATGGGTTATCCCAAGAGATTTATTTATTCTATTATCTATCAATAAATGTTCATTGTCTCACAAAAAAAAAGTATGTGTGTGTATATATATATATATTAAAAAAAATGATAAAAAAAATAAAAAAAATTAAATAATAATAATTAAAATGTGGCGGATGGGAGGGCAGATGTTTGATTAGGGAGGAAGGGTGGTGTTGTTAGGCTGGTTGGTTGGGTGGGTTGCTGAATTTAATTAATTAAAAAAAATTAGGAAGCATGGTCTTATTGCGATTGCAGGATACACCATCTCTTTCTGGTTGATATTGATTAAGTTTCAACAATTCATACATTTTATTTGCTTAATTATTCAAAATAAAAAAATAGATCTCATTCAAATTTGGTGTTTTCATAATATATCTAAAAAATAATAATAATAATAGTAATAATAACAATAATAATTATTATAATTTTAAAAATAAATTAATTCACCAACAACCTCATCATAATGACTTTATCATCACTTGTTGGCCTTTTGATCTGTTTGCTTAAGAATACAAATTACACTCATGTAAATTGAACGTCTAATCGTACAATTTCTAAAATCACTTAATAGTAACTCATTTTTTTCACGTTAGATGTTGCTGGCTCACGTTGTGTCGAACGTATGCTCTAAAGTGAAAATCGTATTGATTAACATTATACTTAAATTTCCCTCTAGAACATCATCTTTTCAATTGTGCTTTTAAGCTTTTAAATTTTAAGAACAATAATTATCACTTCATGCTTTCATTTATTTCATTTCAGAAACTATTTCGATTAATCGATTCTTTACTTTTAATCATTTCTTTTCAGTTTGTTCGTTTTGGCAACCGTCCGGTTTATTTCTACTTATTCGATTTGGACTAGGTTTACATGTGGACTTCTCAATTCTACGTATTCCATTTTTCAATACTGGTTGAGTTACTGTATAAGCTAATTTCCTTTTATATTTCTATTTTTTATGCAAGATAGAAACTAGTGTTGTATATTGCTGAAATAGCTATACAACAATCAGAAATCTTGCATTGCAGCTGACAGAAATGCTAGTTTCCTGATGAGATCTTTTCTGGCTTTCAGCATTTATAACTCTATTTTTCACTTCATGAATTCTCTTTTTTCAACAGTTTCTTTTGGTTAATTCCTTTCAATTTATATTATGTGTTGCCTGTATTTACTGGTTTAATGGATTCTGCAAATTATCTCATCGTTAAGCTTAAGTGTTATGTGTGACATTTCTCTTCTGCATAAGTACTTTAACATGTTTTTACTACTCAGTGTAATTTAATTAAATTATAATCGTGACAATAATTTTATACGTAATACATCTCATTTCAAATTTCATTGTTGGTATTTTCATCTTTCTTTCATTTGCTGAGTGTTGTAAAGGAATTAAATTATTCATTATATATATATATATATATATATTAAGATATCGAAAATTTAAAAGCATTCACCAGTCTATCCAGATCAGTTTTATATTAGAAGATAATATAATATTTTTTCCTTTTATTTATTGCTCAAAAAGTATTTCATTTACTTTGATTTAATATATATTGAGCTTTTCTAAAATTTAAGTATCTATTTCCTAGACATACAAAATAATTGATATATATATAAGGAAGGCACAAAAAAAAAGGTTTTTTTTTTTTTTTTTTTTTTTTTTTTTTTTTTATAGGTTTAATAACCCAATTGCACAATAATTATACTATTTATTTATTTCACATTTAAAAATGCATGATACATGTAAAAATATTGTAAAACTTGAATATATTTATTCCATTTATTAACGATATAAAAGATATATAAAATTGAATGACGATTTACATTTTTATGTGTTCGATCTTTAAGAACATATAATTAAATATTTTTCATATCGCATTAAACGGCGGCTCAAATTTATGTTACACGTGAATATACATCTGATTGTTTATATATATACATATAGACAGAATATCAGATTTTACTAGCATTATTTTATATGTTTTATGATATTTTTATTAAATTTATCATGTATTAATAAATTTTTGCTATGAATAAAAAATTCATAAATGTATTGCATTTTTAGCACTATTTTTTAAGTAACTTCATGAAATTACACTCGTTAAAAGCAATACAGTCGAACCTCGTTAACGTGAATCTTGAGGGGGATATTTTTTTTTTCATGTTATCAGTAGTTCATGCTATCAGTAATCAATCTTCATATAAATAAAATCTACATTCTGACGGAGAATGTAAAAGCAGTTTATGTTAAGAGTATTTCACGTTAACAGTATTCACGTTAACGAGGTTAGACTGTATTTTCATTTCTCATAAGTTCGTATTACTACGGGCTACAACGAGCTTAAAAATTTCCTCACGTTGGGCATTTCAACGTGACTGGAAGCCTAACGATGTTAATCGGCCTAAACCCACACAACACCAAAGGAAAATCATTTATGTTAACATTTTGCATCATCTACTATTGCAAATAATAATAATAATAATAATAATAATAAACTGAAATTTATTTTACGACCTAAAACAATTTAAAATATATTCTCGGAAATAAAAATATAAGAAGAATACACACCTAAATACGGTGTATGGCTGTTATATGAGATTCACATCATATTTTTTAAATTCATGTAAACAAACATTTATTCTAACACACATCTTCGTTTTCATATAAACATACATTCATTAATTAATAAGTAAAAAATATTCCGTTTCTTTTTGTCATTTGTTCGCTTAAATAAGAACGCACGTAACTTATTAAATTCAAAAAGAATGTTTTAAGTTGCTTACGAAAATATAGAAAATGTTTTCCCAAAAAAAGAAATTAATTGAAATGAGGCTTGTTTTACCTTAATTAATGAGATGTAATTTGTTTATTTGAATAACTACAATGAAAATTGCTTATGTGACATGAATGAAGACATAAACAGATGGCACAAAAGGGGAAAGATAATTGGAAATCGAAGAGTGTATCTTTATCGCCTATGAAGATAATTTACTTATAGTGTATGCATAATTTAATTTGTAAAAGTCTTTCCCTTGATCTTTAGTGCTAAGTAGAAAGAAATGTATCACGTAATGAAATACGATCTTTATGCGACTGCGTTAGATGGAAAAGAAAAGTTTTAAATTTATGTTTTATACTTTTCTTTTTGATATATATTTTTACTTTCCGCACACTATAGTGAGGAAAGTATTGTAATCATGTCAAAAATCCGAATTTGAGATTTTGATGTTTCTATACGTTTTGAGGTCCCCAGAGTCCGTTTTCATTATTTTTACGATGATGTGTGTATGTATGTGTGTATGTATGTGTGTATGTATATATGTGTGTGCGTGAACACGCCAGCGTCTAAACGCTTTGCTCGAATGAGCTGAAAGTTGGTACGTATGTTGTAAGTCACCATAGTACGAACCCTATTGATTTTGGTGAATCTAGCACTTATAGTTTCTTTACAGGGACACCAAGAAAATGTCTTTATCATTATGGCCTATGAGACCAAATTTTTAAAAATGTGATAGCGTCTAAACGACTTATTATACTGAGAAAAAAATTTATACACATGTTATAGGTCACAGTTGCACGAGTTGTACAGATTTTGGTGATTTTAGCACTTACAGTGTTTTTACAGGGACACAAAGAAAAATTCTTTATCATTATGGCCTATGGGGCCAAATTTTTAAAAATGCGATAGTGTCTAAACGCCTTATTCAGTATAGCTAAAAATTTGTATGAATATTATATTTCAATGTTGCACTAACTATAACCATTTTAATGAATCTAGCATTTATAGGTTCTTACAGTGACACAACGGAATTTCTTTATCGTTATAGTCTATGCGCTCAAAGTTCAGTAAGGTTAAATTAAACATTGTGTACTATATGGAGAAAAATACTTAAAAACCCTATTACAATTTTCTCTCTTTCGTTTATTTAACAACTCCTCTCACTATACTTTATCTACAAAACCGTTAATTACTCAATGCTAGGAAAATCCAGTGGAATCACTCCAGAATTTTTATTTAAATATAATAACCGTTTACTACATTTTCAGTCACTCTTTTAATTTCTTTCTTATTTGGTTACAGATAGTTATTGAACATTAAGTTTTTGACTATTATTTGATTTTTAAAACCATTGTTAGATATTTTTTTTAAAACAATTTTATAGACTATGACTACTAAAGTTAGAACAAAGACATAACGCAATTAGTTTTATTTTAACAGAAACCCATTAAAAAAAACTTCTAATATTATATTAGATTTTTGACTTTTTTTATGAGTTTTTAATTTTTCTCAGAAAGCATTTTGTAGTTTTTGGATACGAAAACTATTCAGAAATAACTAATATTGGAAATACAAATATATTTTCTTTTATTATGTTGTATTGCACCGCAATTTCTTTCTGAGAATGCTTATTTAAAATATGAATCGTACAACATTCTAAATTTTAAAAATAAAAGCTCTCAGAGCCCGATTAAGTCTAAAATAGGCCCAGGACCCAATGCGCATTCAGGCCCCCTGATTATTATTTTTCTTATAGTTATTCTTTAAAAAATTGCTTGCTTTTAATATTCCCCCTATTTCACCAAAAACTGATTTTTGAGTAAAGTATTCCCGTTATAAAATTGTTTGCTTTCCTCTTAAAGGAAAGCAAAACAACTTTTGTAACAACTGACATAGGCTCATTAATATTTGTACAAAGAACAAATAGATGTCGCTGCTTAGAAAAAAATATAGATATTCATTATTTTTTCTTTGTAAAAAATGGCAACAGTGGTGTGAATACTTAGATTAAATGAAATAAAAGTGTGATGTCATATCCATTCTTTAATGAATTTTTAACTAAAGTTTTTGTGCACAGAATATATTATTATTGTTGTATTTACTATGAGTTTGTTTCTAAAAAAGGTATTTTATCTTCTATAGATTTTACAAAATTATTTATCCAGTTTCCTACAACTAGATTAAATACAAAGTTTAATAATGATAATAATAAAAATAATAATAATAATGGAAGTACTGTATATGCATATCTATTAAGGCACGGAGAACCATTTAAAGTACGTTAATAGCAAACATTGATTGTATAAATAAATCATATTTAGAACTAAACTTTTTTTTTATCTGAATGCATAGTTAAAATTCATTTGCATCATAATTTATTTATTTCTTTATTTTACTTCTAAGAACAGTTTTGATCTTTCTGGGAAAAAAAAAAAAAAAACCTCGAAAAATGCAACTTTTCTAAATACAAAGAAAATACAACAACAACAACAACAAAAATGAAAATGAAAATAATATATATTTCTAATTCAACAATTACTTTGGTAGTAAATTAATTAAAATTAGTAGTTTTTTCTTTAATTAATCAGATGAATTCAATTTTTTAATAACCATAATGCTCAGGTATTGAGTTTGGAGAAATGTAAATTAGGGTGAATTAAGAAAGCAGATCGGAACACTTTATGTTGATTAATTTATATATATATATACATATACATATATATATATATATATATATATATATATATATATATATATATATATATATATATATATATTTTTTTTTTTTTTTTTTTTTTAAGTAATTGGATTTCTGATTTAAAAGAACGTCATTATTATTGTTTTTTAGAATAGGTATAGTAATTTATTAACTTATTAGAGTCTAGTTTTTTTTTTTTTTTTTTTTACACACACACATATTTTATATATATATATATAATAGTATTTTTTCGAACTTCTTAGCTAAATTTATGCATTACGCACAATTACATGTTATTTGGTGGGTCTTAACTTTTAATATTGCATCTAAATATAATTAATTTGCAGTTATTGACTTATTTTATTCCATTTTAATTATTTATTTTTTGAGTGGGATTGTTGAAGTGTTTGAGTTATTATATTCGTGTATATGTGTGTCTGTGTATGTGTGTGTGTGTATTTTGTCTGTGCATATCCATATAAAACACAGGCAAATCAAAATTATTTTTATAAATACAAAGAGTGGTGTGTAAAGAGCAAATACAAGGCACAGTATCTTGCAATTTTCCCACTTTAGTATTGATTTCTTTATCTCTCTTCCGAATTGTTGATTTCTCTTTCTTCTTTTTAATTCTGTCTCTACAATCGTTTCCAACAAACCTTCCCCGTCCTCTTTTTACTTCCTTAAACGAAATATAAGGAAGTATAGTAATCCCAATTTGCAAAATGGATTTTGTATAAAATAAATTGAAGCACTACCGGTCTCGAAAGACGTAGCCTTTCATCATCAGGTACAAACACACGTGCTACTATCTTGGAGGTAAAATTAAGACTCTAGCCGGCAATTATGCGGATTATTTATTACCATTTCTTAAATTTGTAATTAATTTGCTTGTTAGGCTCTGTAGACATTATCTTAAAATAGAATCATTTTGAAGAAGTCAAGCAGTTTTGAATTTTGCAATTTATGATATTGGTTAGAAACCCATTGAATTTAACATCCTACATTCGAAACGTGTAAAGTTATTAAGTTAAGTAGTAAATTAATAAGTTAAGTAAAATTTCGCATAAAGGGCCATTATGTGAATTATTTTATCGTAAAGAAAACTAAATGAATTTATAAATACCAATTATCAGTTTTGGGAAAATTGAAAATTTTTAATATCATCACTCCATTTTAAAAACTTCATAACTCAGTTCGAAATTAAATGTTTTCACAAAACGGCAGAGTAATTTTTAAAAAATATTTACCTTAATCTTATAGAGATTATTTTAATTGGAATAGCATTAAATTGCTTGAAATTGACTAGAAACTAAAATACAAAATTTACGTCAATAAAACAATTTAAATGTACTACAGAAAAGGAAAAATAGACATATAAGCGAGAAATTTAGTTTTCGACTTGGTCACACCTTCAACTGAGTTAATTATACTTATCATGAATATCGAATGACTTTAAATATAATTAATGAGAATAAACATTTGAGTCAAACTGAGCAGAGTTCACCTATGGCAGTTTTATATTTTCAACTTCAATAGCAACCATTTATCAAGCAATATATCGCTCCAAAACGAAAGTAATGTAAAAATTATTCTTTAATACATTGGTTTTTTTCAACAGATTTGAAAAGAAAGTCATATTATAAACTTTTAAGTTAAATGTAGTATTTGTTGATAAATGTTTAGATGTGTCTTCAATAAAGCATAGTTTGCAGTATGCAGTAAGTTTTAATACTTGTATTTTGTTTTTAACAAACCGGACAAAGTATTTGTGTTAATTACTTATATAATAAATGCAAGACAGCTTTTTAATTATATTAAAAATTTAAACAGATGACTAACCTTACCTTTATATTGTTTTCTCAATCAAATTAAAAATATCTGAGGTAACACTCACACCGTTTTTTGTTACCTTACATTAGTACGAAAATATTGCAGTTAAAGGTGCAATATAAGTGATAATATACTTGTACATTTTCAAATTTCTTTTAATGATATTTTGATATAACTTCAGACGCAGTATTATTTGAAATGAATTTTTCAGTGAAGTGGATGTAAACCAATATCGACTTCCTATTGAAAGAGATATTTTAATCTGTTACTAAAATTTAAAATTTATTTCAAATTGTTGCCTACTAATTCAGTATTGTTGCCTACACCAATGATTTAAACTTGTACAACTAATTTCGAATAGCAATGCATACTGCCGAAAGATCGTATACGTTCTAAACAGTTTAAAAAATTTGGCATGGTGAAAAAAAAACAAAATAAATAAATAGAAATGCATAGCCCAGTTTGAAATACACTTCGAGCATTTCCAACCATATTACTAATGTATTAGAATGTTTTTATGTATTTCTGCAAGAGAGAGATAAACATTTCGCATATCATATTCTAAGCAAAGCGTGCCTTTTGTTCATATAAAAATATGTCAAATATAGTTTATTTTCTGCAGCCTAACTGCTTTAAACAAAGTATCCACGAGAAATTTCGCCATTAAACATAACGTATTTACATAATTTTGTACGTCTCTATACGATAACTTTTTATCAAATATAAGTAATATATTTTAAATAACATTACCATATCATACACAATTAGAATACTTAATTTCAACTTCCTCCTAATATATGTATATATGTGTGTGTCATTTTTTAATAATGCTGGTAATAGTCTCACAAGGAAACATTCAAAAGGTGTCATCCTCAAAAAGTATTGAAAAAAATATATGTGATTCTACTCTTCATAAAACACCAGAAAATGAAAAAATTATCGGCTGAAATTAATTACAGCGACCACAAAAAATTATCAAAATTAAGCATATTTGGCGATTTAGCGCTATTAGACGATAAGTTTGCTAGCACCGAGATTGTCGTGTAAGAACAGAACCGTGTTTTGCTTTTCCGCCAAATACTCAAAATCAATCGCCTAGCAGTGTGAAATCGCCAAATATGCTTAATTTTGATAATTTTTTGTGGTCGCTGTAATTAATTTCAGCCGATAATTTTTCTATTTTCTAGTGTTTTATGAAGAGTAGAATCACATATATATTTTTTTCAATACTTTTTGAAGATGACACCTTTTGAATGTTTCCTTGTCAGACGCAGACAGACACGTATACGCATATTCATAGACACACGCGCATTTGTACAATCACAACACAGACACATACGCACACGCGCAAAACAAATGCTAAAAACCTGATATTTGTATTAAAGGAGATCTTGAAACAAATAAATATAGCAAAAACTCAATTTGTAAAAATCTAATGACAAATAATTATTTTTTCTGTTTTATATGGGTAAAAGAAACGAAAAAAAAAAAAAAAAAAAAAAAAAAACTAAAGCCTTCATGAAATACATAGATTAAAAACAGCAAAAAATTTTTTAACTATCATAATAACGAACTATACTGGTTGTATTAAAAAATACTGTAATTGCTTTTTCACAATTTTTTACAATTTAATTTGTAGTAATATGCTGCAGTTAAACAAGCATTTTCATTTTCATTTTAACATTAAACGAAACTATTTATCCAAAAATTTGCATTTCTTTCTAATTACATTTTTTTTCCTTCTTCTTTTATACATTGATTAATCTAAAATGATACAAGAGAGATACTCTGTAAGTAAAATATTTCCAATTTAAAATTACAAGGAGGAAAAGCAAACGGCGAATAAAAATGGATATATATATATATATATATATATATATATATAATCTCAGATGTTGTATTAAGATATAAAATTACCTTAAATTGCCCGTTTGTTTAAATAGAAATATATATTTGTAAAAGAAAATGAATTTAAATCAAAACTTTTAAGACAAAGCTATCTTAGTTTTAATTAAAGTTATCTTGTAAAGCAATGTACGGGTTATCTTCTTAAACTCGTACATGTGTTTCAAACGATCTTCAAACTCTTTTAACCAAACAGATGATAATATTTATTTTTTTTTAATTTAAAAACAAATGTTATTAATTCACACAGAAATTTAGTTAAAAAGAATAATGAGATTTTAAGAATGCCAGAAACACTTGACAAAAAAAAAAAAAAAAAAAAAAAGAAGAGAAAAGTATTATATAATTCCATATATAGGCGTATTTGCGTAAGTTTTTTTTTTTTTTTTTTTTTTTCCTGCTTTGAACTCGGATCAGCGCTATTATACACGTGTCAGGCCTAATATCATATTTAAACAAGGAAAAATTTTCCCATATTGTAAAATGAACACACATTTTCGGACGTGGAAATCTTTGTGAGTGGTCAGAGACAGACAAGGAAAATCACAGTTAGTCCCAAGTTATTTATTAACATTTCGATTATGGGACACATCACAGATGAATTACATAGTTTGATGATATTTACAATGATAAAAAGAATAAAATTCAGTTTTATATTTCGTTCATAACTACTATATTCGCTGACACCAGCACACATTCTAGTTCTTCCTTCAACCCCCCGACTCCGTCTCTCGAGATCTGCTTCTCCTTCCGAGAGTTGGGTTGCCCTTTTTCTTTGTGGCGGCGCAGGTTTGCCAGATTTGGCGCACCTTACACATATCTTGAACGGCAAAGTGAAAAATAAAATAGCAAACGCAGCAATTAGCGCACGTCATCATTGCATAAAGAAACGTTCTTCTGATGCGTTTCTTTATTACGTTTGTAATACGTTTCTTTATGCACTGATGACGGTACACTGAATCCTACCGAAACAGCTGTCTACTATTTCAATTTTCTCTTTGGCATTTGAGATGTTGAAGATTTTTTCCTAGCTTATTTATCTAGTGCCATCTCTCCATTTTAATATCCATTTGATTTTATCAAAATAAGTGTGAGAGAAGAGAATGGATATTTACGCCTTATCTACAGATCTAGCGTAACATCAGAAGAAGAATCGATCATGTTTTATTGACATCAGGAAACGAACATATACATACAATGAGGAATTTGCACACATGGGGAATTTGAACAATATCCTATTTTTCTGGTAGTTTTAGGCCCATAAATTTCAAAAAGTTTATTAAAAATGCAAAAAAAAGTTCTCATTAATTAAAAAAGTAACTTTAAAATTAACCAAAAATCATGTGACTTCAAAACGCTGCGTGGCGTCACACTTTATAATACTTCAATGTTTACATTTTGTTGTTTACCTAGTTAGCAAGCAGCAATTCGTTTTAACTTTCGTAATTATCAATCGTTTATGCGATTTCTGAGCATTTCTTTTAAATTTTATAATCATTTAATACCATTATCATCATTTTTCCTTATCATTATTTTCAATTGTTTTCTTTTCATGGCGGTTGTCCAATGTTTTCGTTTAATATGATCCTGTGGAATGCTAAAGAATAGCTTTTGAGAAGCATTTAGCCGTTGTATTAGTGCAGAGTGGTACAATACAATATTTATACTATGATTTTTTGTTATCCGTCATTATTATAAATAAAAAACCTGATTGAAGAAGCAAAGCAAAGCACAAAATCGAATGTAAACAACGATTACTTCCGTTTGTTGTCATAAAGAGTGACGTCACGATATATTGTACTGCATTTTCTCGATGGAGTAAATAGTGCGATGTTAAAATTGTTATAAATCAGTCATTAGATTTCAAATAAAGAAAATTTTTATATTTATTTTCTTACCTTTTCATATACTATTATATAAGAATAAAATCAGAAAACGTGCAAATTGTCTATTGTTCATACTTTAATAGACACTGCTATACTCTAAAAGTTAAATTATCTAAGGAATTAAAAAGGTAAGGAATTTTTTTAAAAGCTGTATAAATCTTGAAAAAAAAAAAAAAACTTAAAATTAGGTTGTATTTTATGATATGTGTAATATATGGATGTGTGGATAAATATTTATTAATTTAGCATTTATTCCTTTTTTCTATTCTTTTTCAGCAAAAATGAATTTTAAAAGTACTTTGAATGAGAATATTTCGAATTTCAATCCATGTATACTTAAACAATTTTATGTGACTGATTTAACCAAAGGTCTTCAAAATCGCGATTTTAGAAAAATTAAAAATATATACAGAGTATTTTCTCCCAAATTTTTCGCACTTTTATAAAATAATTCTTATCGGTTGCTTTTTATATTTTTAGGGGAAAATAATGAAAATATCCCTTTTTTACTTTATAAGCGTACTATGTAAGGAAAGTATTGTAATCATGATTTGCGAAATGGATTTTGTATCTTGTATATCTCAAAAACGAATGGTCGTAGAATGTTGTAAACTTATATTTATGACTGCATGAAGTATAATTATGCACCTTCAACTTTTGTCTTAACACTTGATTTACAGGATTTCCCCGTAAAATATATATCAGGGATACAATTTTACGATTTTAAACTCTAAAATCTACGGTATTCTACTTGTGTTCAAAATATTAAGTTACATTTGAGGCAATCTTATAAAATACGTCAATCTAGGGTAAGCGAACAATTATTTCATATTTTTTAGTTTAAATTCCCGAAATAATTTTTCTAATTTTTGTGTGTGATCAAGCAACATCCAGAAATGGTGTTATACTCTTCCTCTATTAATTTCGCTACAAATATTTCAATCCACGAGTTTTAGAAATGGATTAGTTTAACTGAAAAAAAAAAAAAAAAAAAAAAAAAAAATATATATATATATATATATATAGTAATATATAAATACAGAAATATATAAACAAATGAATGAAATTAAATGTAGAAATATAAATACACAAATGAATGAAATTATACCCCAAAAAACACTGAGATCTTCATCAGGGAGGCCCCTCAGTGTAGGGGTGAATGAGAAGTTTCTGAAAGGACAGTAGCTATAAGCTAATAACTATCCTTAGCCCCCAACTTCTCACCAAACAGAAAACCACCAATAACTGAAGAGAAATCAAACATACATATAATGTATAAAACTACTAAAAATATTTAATAAAATTATCAAATTGTAAAAGTTACAAAATTACATCAATTCATTTAAAAATATATACAATACAAAAGAGAATTACCGAAGGTAAACAAGAAAGTATAAAAAGAAATAAAAATTACAACCTTTCAACTGGAACACAAACTATCTTCGGCCAACGGGGCTACTCGTTGGTACTTCAATATCGCCCTTAAATGAGGAAGTAGAACCAACCGAGACAGGAAAACTCTGAAAAGTCACAGTTAAAAATTGTGACGGGATACAGTTAATTTGCAAGGTATTTTTTAAGTCTTCAACGAGTAGCCCCGTTGGCCGAAGATAGTTTGTGTTCCAGTTGAAAGGTTGTAATTTTTATTTCTTTTTATACTTTCTTGTTTACCTTCGGTAATTCTCTTTTGTATTGTATATATTTTTAAATGAATTGATGTAATTTTGTAACTTTTACAATTTGATAATTTTATTAAATATTTTTAGTAGTTTTATACATTATATGTATGTTTGATTTCTCTTCAGTTATTGGTGGTTTTCTGTTTGGTGAGAAGTTGGGGGCTAAGGATAGTTATTAGCTTATAGCTACTGTCCTTTCAGAAACTTCTCATTCACCCCTACACTGAGGGGCCTCCCTGATGAAGATCTCAGTGTTTTTTGGGGTATAATTTCATTCATTTGTGTATTTATATTTCTACATTTAATTTCATTCATTTGTTTATATATTTCTGTATTTATATATTACTATATCAAAGTTTTGCATTTCCTTTCGCTGCAATCTTGCGCATTGGTTTGTAATTCTCCTATTGGTTTTTCTTATCAGTAAAACTTATATTTTTATATATTTTCCTGTCAATTGTTTTATATATATATATATATATATATATATATATATGATCTCCCTTTCATTTGGCGATAAGTTCTTGTAATTCAATCAGGAAATTTGAATTTTATTTTCTTTGTCGATGCTAATTTTAAATTGAATTTCTGTATTTTTTTCCCTTTTATATGACTAAAGTAATTATACAAAATTACGATCAATTATTATTAACTATTATTTAGTATTTTCAGTATTAATGCCCCATTCTTAATATAATATAAACAGATGATACGTTTTTAATGTATGGCATAAGTATATTTATATTTCGTTCTATTAACTCATTAATAAAGTATGGAAATACTTTTTGTTTACAATCAATCAGTCAAGTCTCATTTTATTTAACCATCTCTGAAAAAATTCAAACGTGTGTAACTCTGGTCTTTGAAGTAATCCACTGTGTTTGATCGATGCATATTCTGGTGCCAGTAAACGTTAGGTTTATAAAATCTTATATTTTATAACTTAGCTTAGATACCATTTTTACTTTCAGACCATACATATGTCAGGAAAATATTGTAATCATATCAGAAATCCGACTTTGAGATTTTACAGTTTCTATACGTTTTAAGGTCCACTGAGTTCATTTTTCTATTTTTACGATGGTCAATATATGTATGTGTGTGTGTTTATGTATGTGTATGTGTGTGTGTATGTGTGTGAGGGAACACGATAGCGCCTAAACGCTTCGGTAGAATGAGCTGAAATTTGGTACGTATATAATAGGTTACCATAGCACGAAACCTGTTGATTTTTATGAATCTGGGACTTATAGTGTTTTTTATTTTTTTTTTTTTACAGGGACACGAAGAAAATTTCTTTATCATTATGGTCTATGGGACTAAATTTTGTAAAACACGATAGTGTAAACGCCTAAATCTTCTTTGATGAAAATTTATACACATACTATAGGTCACTGTTGCAGGAACTATATAGATTTTGGTGAATCTAGAACTTATTATTATTATTATTTTTTTTTTTTTTTTACAGAGATACAAAGAAAAAATTTTTATCATTATGGTTTATGCTCCGAAATTATTTAAAGTGCGATAGCGTTTAAACACCTTATTCGTCTGAGCTGAAAATTTATACACATGTTATAAGTCACAGTTACACGAACTGTATAGATTTTGGTGAATCTAGCACTTATATCTTTTTACAAGGACACAACAAAAAATTCTTCATCATTATGATCTATGGACTTAAATTATTTGAAGTACAGTAGCGTAAAATTAAACAATGGAGAAAAATACTCAAACATCCTATTATAATTTTAATATTTATTTATTTAGTGTCTTGCCTTATTTTAAATTATTTATGCAACTTAAGGTTCGGAAAGTATTCATATACACGGAAACATTTTGTATTATTATTGTGTTATTTCATGTTCTTATTAGATAATTTTAGCATTACTATTTTTAAAATATGGTGTATATCGAATCGCTGCCAATTGTATAATAATTATCCTACACAATGGGAAAATGTCTCCAATTAAGGGCCCTCTTCACTCAGCATTTCCTTTTCTAAAAGCCAATGTTATCCTATGGAAAACTTTCTTTGCACTTAAAACAGTGGAATATTAATTGATTGAGACGCGGTTTTTTTTATTGGATTACTCTCTTTTCGTAAACTGACGCAGCTTTTGTAGATTTTATGAAAGAATAACAGTTGTTTTTTAAAAAGCTGTTTTATTGCAATATTTGGGTTGATGCATTAAATGGCTTATAAAAAACTCTTTCAATTTTTTAAAACAGAATTTAAAAAGCTGCGTCAATCTCAAAGAGTTTATTTCAATGCGGAAAAAAATCCTGTATTTTAATAAAATTTTAAATCAATTAAATTTGTAAAGAAAGTCCAAAAATTTTACAAATTTGTGCCGATTTTTCTCTTTGACACACCCTTTATTCGGCTACGCCTCTCGTTCGTGGTTTCGATGGAAAGATGTTTACATTTCTGTGGTGAAGATACGTCTAGGCGTTGTGGTTTTTTATTCAGTTATTATTTTTATTATAGATTTCACCTGTATTACGGATGTGAGTAACATAACAATTTAGAAGACAATCGTTCAGAGACTTATTTATAGGAAATATATGATCACATTTTATTTTAAATAGTTTTTCATTGCGCGTAATACTATTATTATATGAATACTTTGTACATAAATCTGATATTTTACTGATAATGCCACGATTGACAATATACAAATATTTTTTTTTAACAAGTTATATAAAACTTTTTACTAAATTAAACAGATTTTCAATAATAAATTTTATTTTAAAGTATATAATCTGGTGTGGCACCCACACGACTTTTTCTTACCCTACATTTAAATTTTATACAGACAGATTCATATTGAGGAATAAAATATCAAGTACTGTATAAAATTCTATAGTAAAAAGAATTTAAGCTAGCTTTACGAATTATTTAATTCGACAAATAATTTTATGTGGGAAGGGCGGAGGGGAGTACCACCCTTCTCAACCCACATTTGAAACTAATATCTACATTTCTATAGAATTCACGACTAATATTAAATTTAAAATTATGTTCAACAATAACTTTCAATCACATTTATTGACAACTTTAACCCGTATCACTCGTTGAAACTTATCAATATTGATCAAACTGTTCAAGTATGAATTTTATATGAACTTTAAAATATAACACTTGAGTTCCCTGCCGGTATTTAGTTTTTAAAGTTACACTGATAACAGACTCACAAAGAACAACTGTTAAAAATTTTGTTTAATTATTCACGGAACCGCAAAATACGTAGTTATCAAAAAAAAAAAAAAAAAGACTTCAAATTAAACTAAATATTTTATTTACTCTTTAGGTATGGAGAATTATTTTACATTCCTGAGCAAAATAAGTTGTATTAATATTGAAGTCTAGGAATTGAATGTAACAAATATTTTTAACGACATAAGCAAGTTGATTTTATAACTGAAGAAACTAGAACAATTTAAAGTTTGCAAGAAATGGGAGTCAAATGTTTATGAAATTATTTATAAACGACGAAGTCACACTATTATTTTCAAAGATTTTGCGCTCTTATTTTCGCGCCTAACATAAAAGCGCAGCTGAAATTTTAAGTATGGTACCTGAACATGAACACTGTTTCTATGCGTTCTTTTAGAATTACAGTAACTGGATATCAAGCTGTGTATCGATATTAATAAAATCAGACTTTTCTCTGTAAATTTATCAGAATTAAAAAAAAAATGCGATATCTTCACGTCCCACACACCATAAAAGTCGAAAATTACTTCAGAAAATTTTGTCTATGTGTGTGTCATCGTGTCTGTATGTCTGTGTCTGTAACGCTATTATTGTCCGGGTATCACGTGAGAATGGCTGGACGGAATTCAACGGCGCTTGGCAGAAATTTAGGCTTTTACCCAACTAAAATCTGCCAACTTTTTCGAAATTCCCTCCCCAGTTCTCGCCGGGATGGGGGGAACAAAAGTCAAAACATATTTGTAAGCATAACACCGCTCCAAATTACTTCACTGTAAAGAAATTGCACATATAAACAATAGTCATGAGTATAAATAAAACGTTATCTGTAATTTAGGAATTTTAGATTATTAACCCTTTCAGTCGCAGTGCTCCCGCTGATGGAACACCTTATTTTAATTCTCAAGTGCAAAAACTCATCCCGGAAACTTTTTAGCAAAAATTTACGTTTATAACATATTAGAAAAGGCCCTTTTTTTTACCTGAAAATTTAAAATTTCTTTTATTTAAATTTTGTTCGTAAATTCCGGTGGCGAGAAATTTCGCAATTTCCGAATTTTTTAAAGAACTCTACAAAAAATGGAACAAAGAAGTTAAAAAAAGCTATGAGACTTCCTTAGAAAATTTCCAAAAACACATTCCCCCCCCCCCTAATTTCCGATATTTTTGTGAGGAGGGGTTACGAAGGGTCAAAATCGAGACAACCCTTTTAGCGCTAAATTTCTCCTGAGAAATCTATGGAAGCTGCGGTCACGAATTTCGGGGCTGGGATTATATGTATCTATCCGACACCTAAAGTAATTGAATAAATAAAACATTGTGATTTAGGAAATTTCGATTTTTAAAGGGAGGGAAGAGGAAAATCAATTTTTGGCGGGAAATTGTGCAAATTCCAGATTTTTAGTAAAATTTTAACAAAAATAGAAAAAAGATGTTGAAAACAGCCATGGGTCTTCTTTAGGACATTTTCAAAACACGCTTATTTTGTGATTTGCCTTTCTTTTTTATTTTTAGAGGGGGTATGTGTTACAAAGGGCAAATTCGAGGCACCACTTTTAGCGCTAAATTTGTCCTGAGAAATTTAAGAGCTGTGGTCAGGGTCAGAAAGTTTGATGCTTGGATTGCTTATATATGTATCCGACCCCTAAAGTAACGGAATATATCGAAATATCCCCCCTTTCACCCTAGGGGGTAGGAAGCAAAAAAAAAAAAAAAAGTTTGTAAGCATAACTCGGCCCCAAATTACTTCACGCTGAAGAAATTGCGAATGAGAAAACTAGATTTGAGTATAAATAAAACATTATGTACGATTTTGGAATTCTTGACAGGAGGGAGGAAATAAATCGTTTTTTGGGGGGAAATTTCAGAAATCCCGGATTTTTTAGTAGAGCTCTACTAAAATGGTACAAATGTATTGAAAAAAGCTATCTGTCTTATTTAGGATATTTCCAAAAACATTTTCTTTCTTTCTTTTGTGTGTGTGTGTGTGAGAGAGATTTTCGATTTTTTTTTTTTTTTTTTTTTTTTTTTTTTTTTTTTTTTTACGTTACGACGGAGCTAATTCGAGACCCTCCCTTTTAGCGCTAAATTTGTCTTGGGAAATCCACGGGATTAATGGTCGCTAAATTTGGCGCGTAAATTTTTTATATGTATCCGACATTATTGTAACGGGATTTTACAAAATTCCGCCTTTACCCCACCACCCGGGGGGGGGGGCAAAAAACACGTGTGAAATCTCGTTTTTCCTTTTGAATTCGCTTTAAATTATCTTGGGAAAAAAAAAAAAAAAAAAAAAAACTTGTGTGAAACAACTACACGACTTCCATTACCCACAATTACACATATTATATGCATTCTTTGGAATTTTCCAGTAAGAGAAATTTGATACACGTATAAAGATATATAAAATAGAGTTTACATAGCGAGTTATGAGAAAGAGTATTTAAAATGGATCAATGAAACAATTTTCCAGAAAATCGTTAGAGCCGTTTTTGAGAACCAACTTTTACCAAAACTTGATATTCTAGCTTATTCACTGGAAAACAATAATTACATACAAAAGGATATTTAAAAGCGAGTTAATATGGCGAGTTTGAAAAAAATCCGTACAGCCGTTTTTAAAGGAACGCACTTGCGAGACCTTAAATTGAGCTATTTATACAATACGCCTATCAATTTTCCAAACCTAACCAACTATATCTGTCGAAAGAACATCTAGTAGACTGTTCATATAGCAATTTTAAAGTAAATCGTTAGAGCTGTTTTTGAGATATGGACTTACGCTCCCATTTCCATTTTACGATGGCCCACTTCTGTTTTTAAAATTTTTACTAAAATTTGTAAATTTTATCTGTACACCAGACCTGTTCCGGCTGTGAAGTTTCGTAGTTCTATCTTTATTAATTTTGGAGATATGATAGCCAGAAGATTCCACATATACATACACACTGACCAATTGCCCAAAACTACATTTTTGGACTCAGGAGGACTTAAAACGTGTAAATCAGGTGAAAACTCGATATCGAATTTTTGGACAGAATACAATACAGAATACAAATTACCTACGGTAGTAGAGTAATGGAAGTAAAAAGAGATATCCGTAAAATTTTTGCTTTGAAATATAGCTAATACAAATACTTAAAAACTAATTTCTGGAATTTTAAATATTCAGCCGCACTGGGGGGAGGAGGGAGGTCAAAACGTAATTTCAAATAATCCTTTATATATATATATATATATATATATATATATGAGACTTTTGCTCTAAAATATAGCTCACACAAATGCCTAAAACTAATTTCTAGAATTTTAGAAATTCGTCCTATGTGGGCCGGGAAGGGGAGGGGGGGGGGGGGGGGGGAGGCGGAGGGACAAAAAAAAAAAAAAAAAAAAAGAAGGAGTTAAATTGTTAAAAATTGGTACATAGAGGTTTTTGATAACTACAAATCGATTGCGGATAGTTTCGATTTTGTAGAATTATTAGGGGTAAAAATATAGAAATAAGATTTAGAGCGTTGAAAATTAGTATTATTAGGTTTTAAGGCCCTATAAATCGATTGCGGATATTTACGAAAGTGTAGAATTATTACGAGGGGCGGAAAGGGTGAGCGCAGGGGCAAAAATAAAGAAACTAGGTAGAATGTTGGAATTTAGTATTATTAGGTTAAAAGCCTGAGAAAACGATTGCGGATATTTTTGAAAGTGTATAGATAGATTTTAGAGGCCTGCAAGTCGAATGAGGATATTTTTGAAAGTGTAAATAAGCTATTAAGAGAGGCGGGAAGGGGGTGACGGAGGGAAAAAAAATAGAGTTAGATATCGTTCAAAATTGGTACATAGAGGTTTTTGACACTTACAAGTCGATTCTCAAATCTGTAAAATTTTTAGGAGAGCCGGGAAGGGAAGGGCGAAGGGCAAAACAATAGAAATAGATTTAAACCGTACAAAATTGGTACGTGTGGGTTTTGGGGACCTACAAATCGATTACATTTCCTGAAGAGAAGAGAAAAAGTATTAGGATAGACGGGAAGGAGGGAGGGGGGTGGGGACGAAGGAGCAAAAATATAGAAATTAGAGTTTAAACGTTCAAAAATAGTATTATTAGGTTTTAAGGTTCGATATATTGATTGCGGATATTTACGAAGGTGTAGAATTATTATGAGGGGCGGGAAGGACCAGCGCAGGGGCAAGAATAAGAAATTAGATAGAACGTTGGGATTTAGTATTATTAGGTTTAAAAGCCTGATAAAACGATTGTGGATATTTTTGAAAGTGTAAAACAATTAAGAGGCTCGGGAACGGTGGGCGAATATGCGCGTTGTGTGCAGGTTTGTACGCTGTCGCAGTCAGTGGGGACCCGGATTGATTACTCTACCGATGACAGAAGATTTTTTTTCGTATTTTATATCTATGTTTTTCCCTTACGATAATATGGATATCTGCCACTTTGTTGAAAATAGCGGATGAAGTTCATTAATAAATTTGATTGAGACATTTTTTGGTTTATGTATACATTAAAATTCAAACAAATTCGGAATATGCTTTTTACAATTCGAATTTGAAATTTTTTTGAAAGCAGAATGTCGCTGCAACTAGGTTAAGAAACTCATCCAAGATCTTCATAAAATAAGTTAAGGAACTGTCCAAATTTGGTTCGATTTGGAGTATTATTTCGGAAGTTATCGTGATTTTAAATTTTCATGTGATGGTAGCCTGATTTCAAATGGCCCTGCTTAACTTAAGATATCCACCACTTTATTAAAAATGGCAGATAAAGTTCATTAATAAACTTCATTGAGACACTTTTATGGTCTATGTATACATCCAAATAGAAACAAATTCTGAATACGCTTTTTACAATTTAAATTTGAAATTTTCAAGCGGACTTCGCTTGAAAACAAAATGACGGAGCAACTTGAACAAACTCACACAAGTTATTTATCAGATAAGTTCACTGTCCAAGTTTGGTTCGATTTGGAGTATTATTTGGAAGTTATCATGATTTTAAATTTTCAAGTGGTATCTTGATTTCAAGTGGCCCCGCTTAACTTAAGATACCCGCCATTTTAATAAAAAGGGCGAATAAAGTTCATTAATAAAGTTCATCGAAACCCTTATGTTATGTATATTTACATTAAAATACAAACAAATCTGGCTTTAAATACACTTTTCACAATGTGGGTTTGAAATTTTCAAGTGGCCGCTACTTGAAAACAAAATGTCAGAGCAATTTGGTTACCGTACTCATCCAAGATATTTATAAGATCAGTTAGCAATGCAAATTTGGTTCGATTTGGAGTATTATTTCGAGAGTTATCGTAATGACAAATTTCATTATAGATAGGCAGATAAATATATAGATAAACGAAGTGGTTGCAATAGGTCGATTTCTAAAAAAAATCAACCTAAAAAGTTTTTTTTTTTTCCCAAAAAAAACCCTGGTTTTTGCCTACCCTTCGAAAAAAAGCATTTAGATGATATTGTGATCACTTACATACCTACACATACATCATCATCATCATCATCATGAAAATAGTAAAAATTAACTCATGGGACCTCAAAACATGTAGATACGCCAACATCGCAAAGTCAGAATTTTGTCACGATTACAATGATTTCCTTACGTATGTATTTTCGGAAAGCAAAAAATTGCATGAAAGGTACGTGAATCATTTAATTTCATCATGCTTAATAACTAATTTTTAAAAGGTATATGTGTATATGAGAGAGGAAATGACAATGTAGTAGTAAACAATGGAGGGAAAAAGTGGAGGATTGAAATTCAAGATATAAAATATACCTTTACATCCACCCTTAGAAAAATACAAATATTTCATTTATTAAATATTGTAAATTTTGCTTATTCCATGTCTATTTTGAAAAATTCAAATTGATTATACAAACATATTAATAAAATATCTGGTGTGAAACAACCACACGACTTCCATTACAAACTATTACACATATTATATGTTTTTTTTTGGAGATAATATGATCACAAGATATAAAAGTGACCTAAAGAAGTAGAAACCTAACATTTTTCTGCGTAAGATAAACTTTATACACATGTAGAGACATATAAAACGAAGCTTACATAAAGCGAGGTAAAAAATTAGATATATATATATATATATGTAGTAGAGTTATTTTTTGAAACACCAATTTTCGAGATCTACCTAAGCTTCT
The DNA here is from genome assembly GCA_963930645.1 of Salticus scenicus. Classification (NCBI taxonomy): domain Eukaryota; kingdom Metazoa; phylum Arthropoda; class Arachnida; order Araneae; family Salticidae; genus Salticus; species Salticus scenicus. The sequence continues at coordinate 167,733,297 of OZ005650.1, read as the reverse complement.
GACCTACCTAAACAGGGTAGCTGTTAATTTTCCTCTAATACGTAATATACAAGAAAGAAGTGGATTTATATAACAATTTTCAAGAAAATCGATAGAGCAGTTTTTGAGATACCAACTTTTACCAAAACTCAATCATTGACAGGAAAACAATAATTACATACAAAAGCATATTTAAAAGTGAGTTAATATGGCGAGTTTGAAAAAAAATCCGTACAGCTGGTTTTTAAGGAACGCGCATCCGAAACCTGAAATTGAGCTATTTATACAGAACGCGTATCAATTTTTCTGAACTAACCAGCTATATCATTCGAAAGGACATCTAATAGAGTGTTTATGTAACAAATTTGAAGAAAATCGTTCGAGCCGTTTTTGAGATACGGACTTACGGTCCCACTTACGATTTCCGATGTCCCACTTCCGGTTTTTCAATTTTCACCAAAATATGGAAAATTCATCTGAACACCAAACTTGTTTCAATTCTAAAGTTTCGTAGTTCTATCTTTATTAGTCTCCGATACATAATAGTCAGAAGATCCCCCCCCCCCACACACACACACTGACCAATTGCCAAAAACCACTTTTTTGGACACAGAGGACCTTAAAACGTGTAAATCAGGTGAAATCTCGATATCGAATTTTCAGACCGAATACAAATACTTCCATTACATACTGTACGAGTAGTAGGGTAATGGAAGTAAAAAATGTTTTTTTTTTTTTTTTTTTTTTTTTATAAATTGAAAGAATAAAGATAATTTTTAATTTACTACTCGCAAATAATTAATAGTGAATAAAAGTGGATGAAATGGTATTTTATCTGGGACGGTTTTAACCAGGTTTTTTCAATTATGGAAAAAAAAACGAACAACCCTGTATCAACATAACTTAAATAAGTTCGGGAAATTCAAATTTGGTATTTTGAAATTGGTATGTGCCTGCTACTTGTAAAGTTGATCAAGACTGGCAAGTTTCAAGACACATTAATTAGAGTCTTGTATTTTATTTATTTTTACTTCCATTACCCGACTACCATAGGTAACGGAAGTATTGTATTTGATCCAAAAATTCGATTTCGAGATTTCACCTGATTTACATGTTTTAAGGTATCCTGAGTTCAAAAAAATGGTTTTTAGCAATTGGTCTGTTCGTGTATGTATGTATGTGGAGAATATTCTAGCTATTATATGTCGGAAACCAATAAAGACAGAACTATGAAACTGTTGAAGAATTGAAACAGTTCTGGTGTACAGATAAACTTTTCAAATTTTGGTAAAAATTGGAAAATCGGAAGTGGGACATCTGAAACCGGAAGTGAGGCCATAAGTCCATATCTCAAAAAAGCTCTAACGATTTTCTTTAAAATTTCTGTATAAACACTCTATTAGATATCCTTTCGAAGGATATAGTTGGTTAGTTCAGGAAAATTGATAGGCGTCCTGTACAAATAGCTGAATTTCAGGTCCTGCAAATGCTTCCTGTCAAAACGGCTGTATTATTTTTTTTTTCAAACTTGCCATATTGACACTCTTTTAAATATCCTTTTACATATAATTGCTGTTTTCTGGCCAACAATTAATTTTGTCAAGCTTTGGTAAAAATCGGTATCTCAAAAACGGCTCTAACGATTTTCTTGAAAATTGTTACATAAACCCATTTTAGATATCCTTTCTCATGCTTTACTTGGTTACTACAGGAAAATTAATAGTCATCCTGATCAGACAGATCAGTTTTACATCTCGAAACTTGGTGTTTCAAATAAATAAATAAACTCTACCAATTTTCTTCCCCTTTCTTTTTCTTAAAAAAAAAAAAAAAAAAAAAAAAAAAAATCGCTGTGCAAACTCTGTTTTATGTTTTTACACGTGTATTAATTTTCCCTTACCGGAAAATTTTTAGGTGTCTATTTCATTAGGACAATATCATGTCTTCTGATAACATTATCTTCAAAAATTGCATATAATACGTGTAATAGTGGGTAATGGAAGTCGTGTGGTTGTTTCACACCAGATTTTTAAATAAATGTAGGCACTATAATTCAACGCTATTTACATATTATACTACTTATAAAAAATTTGACTTGTATAAACAAACACGTATATAAATAACAACACAAGTACACTTTCTTTAAAAAACAGAGCTCGAGGACTTGTGAGACCGCACCTGTCCGTGATCTTCGAAATACGATCCCGCAGGTCACGACCTGTCGCACACACTGACCCTGTCCAGCTCTGCGTTCAGTAGTCTGAGCTCCAGAGTGCAGATAACCCATCTCTATATATCAGTAATGTTATAATGTTATATATCTTTGTTATATTTTAGTTAAATTAATTATATCAAACTGCAAGTTTAATTATAAAGAATATTTACTTTTTTTA